>VWZD01012333.1:41350-110403 GCA_013396695.1 Sakesphorus luctuosus
TGCGAGAGGCGGCCACCGGCCGCCCCCGCCCCGGCACCTCCTCGCAGCCCAGTCCCGGCCGATCCGCGTCCCCCGTGGCGTGTCGGAAGGGATGCCCAGCTCCTCCGGTGCGGAGTGCCCCGAATCCATCGCTAGCGTGGAGGAGCTGGAGCAGCGCTCTGCCTCGTCCTCTGGTGGGAACCCAGACCGCAGGGTCGGCTGGAGATGTGTGTGTGGCCTTCTGCCGGTTCCAGGGTGGTGATGGGGTACCCCTTCCTGGCCGTCCCGCTGCCCCTGTCGCAGCCTGGGTAGCCCTCGGATGATGTATCTGCGGGAGATACGCGACATGGTGCACGGGAGGAGGAATCTGGTGTGAGGGGCTCTCGTGGTCTGGCTGGATCAGTGCAGCACACCTGAGGTGGCTCTCCCGATCCCGGGGGCCCTGGGCAGGGCAAGGCTGAGCACAGAAAGTGGGGCTCAGGGCAGACAACTCCACCACTTCCCCCCCAGGTCACCTTGGCATGCTCCCGGTATTAGTCTGGTATCATGGCAGTTGCCATCATGAATTGTGTCTGATTGAGCTGAAAGAACAGAGATGAATGTACTTGGATCCTGACTTGAGGCTTGTTTGGGTTCTTTTCCTCATTTCCCTATTCTACAGCAATTTGGATGGGATGAGTTTTCCTCCTTGTCAGCAGCAGGACTGGTAGAGAGACATGGCTTGCTTTTGAGGAAGGGCAATTTGAAAACATTCTCACCTTTCTCTTCTGTCATGACATCCTGTGTGCCATGTTCTACCCAACATCTTTTTTTTTTTTTCACTTAAACATCTCTGGTCATCACCTGCCCAAACAGTGCCCTGTCCCTGTGCCTTTGAACAGCAGAGTGTGGCTGAGCCTGCAGCATCCTGCTCTCTGGCTGCTGGCTGAGGACCTGTGATGCTGAACTTTCCCTTGAATTTGCTGCCGTGCTAGCTCCTTCCACTGTGGCCATCACCACACAGCTGTCAGGGCAGTGGGGATCAGATGTAAGAGGCTGTTGGCTGTAGCTGGGGTGTGCCAGTGCAGGGCTGTGATGGGATTGGGAATGGGCTCCAGGTGCTCTGGGGCTGTGAGCATCAAGGAGTGCCTGGTACTTGGTGCTGAATGCAGCTGACGTGCTCAGGGTCTCTGATGCTCCTGCTGATGCCCGTGGGGGAAATCAGCCCCCCTGGGACACCATGTCGTGGGTCTGTCTCTGGCAGTGTGGCTGCTCCCCTCCTTTGGCAGTTCAATGTGCCAACTGCCCACTTGATTGGCATGGCAACAGCCACCACAGTGCTGCAGCACTGCTTTGAAGCTCCAACTTCAGCATTGTTGCAGGCAACTGCTGCAGGACCCACCCGTGGAGGGGGCAGAGAGTGCTACTCACTGGGTGCTCCGGCATGGGTAGCACCGAGCCACCAGCACCACACAGTTGGGGCACATCTGCCTTTTCTTTCTTCTAGCACTGCTGGTACCAAGCCCCAGCTGTTGCATCTTGTCCTGGTGTGAAGTCCCCCATCCTGTCTCAAGGGCCAGTGCTTCTGGCTGCCAGCAGCTCAGTTGGCTGCCCGAGAGCTTTTCCCAGCTCATGGGAATTGGGATCATTTGTTAAGGATGGACCTGTGAAGCGGCTGAGCATCTCACAGAAGAGGTGCCATGAGACACGTTGGGGTAGACAGGGACCTGTTGGCCTTAAGCTTCCTGAGGCATGAGGGCAGCCACATGCCTGCAGTGAACAATGGTGAGCCTGTAGTGAGCTCTGGAGCCCATTTCAGTCTCAGAGTAAGCCAGTCTGAGCTTTGAACTGAAACTAAAAATCATAAAGCCCAGTCTAGCGCAGGGGAAGGCCCCAAGTGGGAAACACTCAGGTGAGAAGATGCTGTTTCCACCAGCTGCCTTCATATTTGCTTCCCCACCTGAGCTGCTGGGAGCTGACCTGTATGCTGGAGCTGAGCAGGGCTTTGAGACTTGCCCACAGATCTGCAGAGCTGGGATTTTACCTCCAGTTGCAGCCCCACAATACCAGGAAGACGCTTCTATGGTTTGTTTGGTGGCTGCACCCTGACACTGACGGGCAAAGCCAGAAGTCCTCAGCTCTGCCTTAGCCTTGGTCCTTCCTCTCTCCTGCTGAAATTGGCAGCAAGCTTCTCTCTGAATTCATATCTGCGAGTTCAGTGTCATTTGCCAGGGCAGCTCCAGCCCTCAGGTGCCGTGGTTTTGTAGTGAAACAAGTGTTTATTTAATGAACAAGTCATAGATCATCTGAGGGTCTTCCACCAAAAGGGCTCTCCACCATCACTGGGGCCTGGAGAAGCTAGACTGCTCCCATCTCTCCCATTATGGGGCAGAAATCAGTCCAAATTTCCCATGGCTGAGATGCTTTTTGATGCCACCTTCCCCTCCCAGGGCTCAGCCATGGCATTGCTGAGAGATGTCTTGGAGCCCGTGATGGGAGGAGGGAGATGAGCTGATGGAAGGGGGCCTTATGCTCCCTGGCAGAGCAGGATTGGTTAGGATGTGCTCCTCCCCCATCCAGCACCTATCCACAGCACCAGGGCTGTTGGGTTGCTCCAGCTTTGGAATCAGAGGATAGAGACATGGATCCACATGAGCCAGGAAGAAACACTTGGGAACATGGAAGGAAATATGGTGCCTTTAAGTTGTGCAGCTCATCAAAGTGGTGGCCTCGGGCACTGTGGGTGGGAAGACGCTTATGGGTTGTTGAAGGTCTTTTTCCACTTGATCCAGCCTACCTAGAAGAATCTTCTTCTGTGGCTCCTGCTGGGAATCTGTTCAGATCCTTGCTTCTTGTAGGGCTGGACATCTCAGATCTGGCTGAATATTTTCTCTGGGTAGTTGATGTGACAGAACTGTCCTTTGGGTTCAGCAGTGCCTTGCCTTCTGTCATTCTCCCTCAAATACTTGTAAGGGATTGCTGTCCTCCACAGGGAGGGATGGCTGCTCCACAGCCTTCCCCTGTGAGGCTGGGTGAGCCCTGCTTATCCCTACTCTGACCTGTTTTGGTGGAAGTTGTCCTTTCATGAAAAAGGAGGGGAGACCCAACATGCACCAGAGAAGAGAATTCTGCAGCCAAGACAGAGACATGCTGGGCAGGAGCCACGTTTGAGGGCTTGACAGTGAAAAAGCTCTTTCAAGCCACTCAAAGTAATGATCAAAACACCATGGCTGGGTACAGGATGGTAGAGGAGCCTCAAATCCAGCACAGCCACAGCTGGATTTAGGGAACACTGCCCAGTTTTAATTTGTGCATGGCACAGCGAATGGTCACATGCATTCACAGGTGAGCCTTTTCTTCCCCAAAGAACACAGATCCTCCACTGTGTAAAAATTGGTGTGTTTCTGCCTCGCCATACATTGTGGTCCCTGCTGGGATTAGAGAGACCCACGACTCCTCTCTCTGGTCATGGAGGTGTTTGGTGGTGGAGTCACATCCCCTTTAGAAGTCAGGTCCCTGCACAGCCCCATCCTGTCGTAACCCAGAGACAGAACTCCCAGTCCATCCCTGCCTGCACAGGCTGAGCACGCACACTGATGCCTGGTGACGTTGGGAACACTTCTGAGCTCCCTCGCCATTCTCTCTCTCTTTTAAATTAATCAGGAGCTGGGCTTAGCAGCCAGTCAATAGCAAGACTTATCTCTTAAATAGCATTATTGATTGCCCAGGAAGCCTGGTTTTGTATCGATAGATATGTACACATGCTGACAAGCCCTGTGCCAAGTCTTGCTGGTGAAAAGCATGAAGGAACGTGTAGAGATGGCTTGTTGCAAGTGGGAACATGTGTGTGTCCATGTGAGGGAGATGCAGCTCTCCACTGGAGGGCAAGGTGAGACACCCTGGGGTCTTTGGTTAGAGACCCTTTGTATTTGACCAGCATTATTGTGCTGCCTTGACCACTCCTGAGTATCTGTCCCTTTCTTATTAATAAGTGACATTGCGATGCAGGACCTATGCCAGCTTCCTTTGCCACTTTGTTTGCAGGGAGGCTGCTGTACCCTTCCTTAGGAGATGTGCCGATGTCTGCCCACATCCTGCATGGTCTTCTCAAAGATCATTAACCCTGCAGGGATTCTTCATGTGGAAGACTTGGGATAAATGTGCAAAATGAAATCTACCGTAACATTGCCCAAAGGGACTGGTTGGAGAGGCAGATGCACAAGACATGCTGGGCCCATCGTGCCAGGGAGGGCTTTTCCTTGTGTCCATAGCCCAGGCTGGTGGTACAGGCTGTGAGCCCACACACGCAGGAAGTGTGGTGGGACCTGGCTGAGTTCTGAGCAGGTGGAGCCATGGGAGTGTGACAAGGGTGACTGATCGATGCCGTGCCTGCTCAGGGAAAGGCAAAGTGTGCTGCCACCCTCGAGCTGCCTCCCTCCAGGTAACAGTCCATGGGTGCAGGAGGGTTCCCATGGGCTGTGGGGGCTTCACCAGCTTCATCTCCTTGGAGCTCAGAGTGGCTCTTGGAGATGGCAGAGTGCTTGCAGCAGCAGAGTTGTAGCTTACTGCTCAAGGTCTCTGTTGCCAAGGCTCCTGCACTGCACGTGCCTTCACAGCACAGGCAGCACAGCGTGGAGCCAGCCCCTGATGGGGGGAGTGGGTGTTGGTAGCACCATAGGAGAGGGCTGGGAGCTGGAGCTGAGTGTGAACTGAAGCTGTTGTCCATCCAGCTTTGGGCAGCACCACTGCTCTCCCTGAGGCAGCACTGTGTGCTGGGAGCCTGGCTACTCTGTCCTCCAGGGTCGTGGAGCACAGCCAAGGTGCAGTGATGCTCGTGAGAGGAATTGCAAAACCTCTTGCCAGGTTTGCCGTAGCAAAGTTGGGACTGTGGCTGTTTTGCATTGGTGCTGCAGAGCCCTATTTTCCAGCCTTTCCTGGGGTTGGGAGCCCTGTGGCTGCCACAGCAGCAAGTCTTGCTCACTTCACCACATGTGCTAATTCACACTCACTCCATGCAGCATGACAGAGCATGGCCCCATGTCCTATACCTTGCATCCAGTTTTGCTTTGGACCATGCTGCCTGATGCTCTGCTCCCTCCTGGGATTAGCTAAGGCTGAGGAAAGCTTTGGCTGCGTTGGCACTGGCAGCTGAAACAGCACAGATGATCTCTATGGTCAGATCTCTGAAGCCAGGGGATAGGGGCTTGTAAGACGTCTCTGTGTCACTGATTAGCTTATCAATAGGCATAGGAAGTTCTTGGGTGGTGTCGTGCCTATGTGTACATGCATATAAATGTGAGTGTGTGTTTATATTTAAGATCTCACTCCTGTTTGGACCCTATCAGCATTTTTTAAGACAATGCCTACCCGCAGCGAGCGCCAGTTGCTTGATCTTAGCCAGCCAATCTATGCAGGGATCTCAGGAAAGAACAGTTGGGGTTTTATGAAGCTGGCATAATTTACAGCTAAAATAGCACACGAGATATATGTCCAATCCAATCTCCTTTGTAATCTTGTTTTCATTTAAGCCTCCAGGGTGGTGATGGGGGGAGTGAGGAAAGAAAACTGCGAAGGCAGTTTATTACCCGTGCCGGGGAGATCTGTGTGATGCTCTGTACCAAATGACCTCAATTTGCAGAGGTTAAAGCTCACCATGGTGGTCCCTGCCTTAGAGGGGTGTCTCTTGCCTGTGCTGGGGGCACTGAATGCAAATCCTTTTGCAGATGGCTGCGGGTGTGTTCAGGACCATCCACACTGTGAAGCCCTCCCAGTGCCTGCTCCCATGGCCATGCAGAAAGAGCAAGTGATGCATCCATGACCATCGTGTTTGTGTCTCCCTGGCCAGCTCCCCGGGAAAAGGAATGAAATTATCTCACTGCTGCTGCCTTTGCGAGTTGCATTTCTCTTTAGTTTTCAAACCACATATTGTCCCAGATCTCCTGCCAATAGCAGGGAGCAAACTGATAATGCAGCTGCTATTAATAAAGCAGCGTTGTTACATATTCATATCAGTCAGACTTGTAATTCCACAATATTTTTTCAAAAGAAAAGACAGTGCTTCGCCAGAGCAATGGAGGAAGCTCTCTGTTGGGATGGTGTTGGCGATGCCTTTCACCAGCATTAGCAGAACCTGCTCCCCTCATGTTTCTTCCCTTGGGGATTCCCATGCCAAGCTGGCCTTGGGGTCCTCATCCACCTCCTGTTCAGCCTTCCTTCTCCTTGGGAAGGTAGGATCCCAAAGGCAGTTCCAGAATCCCTGGAGCACTCTCACTGTGGGGAAACACAAGCAGTGCTAGACGAGGAAGCGCTGAATTCCAGCGGCTGGGTTGGCAGGAACAGCTCCGTGCTCTTCTCCATTTTATATAGAAATTTTCACATATTATGTAAATTGCAAAGCAAAGTATGGAAAATCTGGGTATAAATCTGGGATGTATATATGTTTGTACAGCCATTAGAGAGGAAAGTGTAGCACAGAAATCCTGGCCAATGGATAAATATACTTACGGTGCCACTCCTGCAGTAAAATGTGCTTTTTGTCATTGCTACAGTATAAAAAAAAAGTACTGTCTCCAAAACTGTAGCAGCACTTTATGGTAAGCCATAAATTGGAAGAGATACCTAATTATTCATAGAGTATTATGGAGGTCTCAGTAAGTGATTTCACCATTAAGGCCACACCAGTACTTGTTCATAAAGCAAAATCCTGTCTCTCACTTCTCAGTGGTTGAATTCAATGTCCAGCTTTGGCCAAATAAATCTTATGAGGCTGAGCACGTTTTCCATGAATGTTGTTCTGGAAACTCGCCCTTAGCCTCTGGCCAGGAACGTTCTGAAGCACAGCTGTAGGATCTCCAAGTCCTAAACCAAGCCTCATGGTCCCCAAGCCTTTCCTGGCTCCTCCATCCCTGGTGCATGTTGGAGCTGCTCCCATCTCATCTCTGCTTCTTCTGGCTCCCAGGACATGCCAGGAAGGGGAGCATGGTTGTTTCGCTGGGTTCCGTGCTGGCAGCCCTGGGAAGTGGGCTGGCATTGAGCCCTCCCGACAGCGGCTGTCGGTCGCTGCAGCAAACAGTTTCCAAGCAACTCAGTCTGCTGGTCTAAAAGGACTCTTGATAGAAGCATGTAATATTAAGGGAGTTGTGGAAAGGAACACTGTTGAAAGAGATGCAGGAAGGGCAGTTGGTGTGGCATTGCCAATATCCTTCTGCCATCCGTTATACCACAAGTGCTGTAACAACCAGCTGAAATGCCTGTAGAGGCCTGGCAGGACTGCAGGCAGCTCTGGTTCCCAGCCTGATCCAATGGGATGCAGGCAGGCTGGACACAGGGCATTACTGTCTTGCCAGCTCTTCAGCTGGGTGCTGGGACAGTTGTAGAGAAGGCAAAAGATGTGGTCCCTGCCCCAAAGAGCTTGTGTCTCAAGCCTCCCTCTGGCTTTGGCACCTTTTTTGAGCAGTTTTTGCCAGCTTTGCTCAGTTGTGTCACAGCCTTTAGCACGTGCTCTGCGTATCTGGGAACAGGTGGGAGAAGGTCACTGAGTGGATCAGGTGAGTCTGCCTCCCTGTGTGGATATCCAGCCTTGGTCCATGCCCTGCTATTCAAATCCTCTCTGGAGACTTAATTTCCTCTTTCAAGTCATATTTCCTTGCTCTGCTTCTCTTTACTTCCAATGTTTCAATGCTCTGTAGCATCCTGTGCCCACTTCTGTAGCTGTCAGCAGACACCCTTCTCATCATCTTTGTTGTTGCTTACTCCTGTTGCCCACCTGAAGACCATGGACTGGTCGGTACTGGGAATTCCAGGCAGCTCTGCATTCAGGTGGAGAGGACAGTGGGAAGGAAGGCAGTGTCCACAGGCAGAACTCCAGAGAACCGTGGTGGTGCCTGGAAAAGTTTGGGTACAGCCCAGGGGCATATTACTGCCTGGATGCCTGAGCTGTTTTTCCTGACAGAAGCAGAAATACAGGCTGCAGCTTGTTGGCCCGGGGAGATGGGTGGTGTGTGGGCAGCTGGGGGGTTTGGGTGCCTGCAGAAAAGCCCCTATAGCAATGCTGTGTGGTCATAGGAGGAGGCAACCAGGATCTCCGCCTTCATCAGAAGAAGCTTGGAAGAGGCCAGCAGCATCGCCAGGGCTCCTGCCAGGGCTTCTGAGTTTCTTGGAATGTGAGCCCAAGGCAGGAGAGACACCCTGGCAGTGCTCACCAGGATGTGAGCTCTGATACCTCAAGTCACACCCTTTCTTTGGCAGAGTGAGTGTGTTTGGAAGGTGACAGGCAGCCAGGAACAAGTCCACTTTGTCCACATTGGAGGCTGGAGCTTCAATCCCACCAGTAAGAGCTATGCAGTCCTCCATAAGCTGTCTGGTGTGAAGCCAGGCGGTGCCTGCAGTGTCCTGCTCTCATAGCACCAGCAATGCTGCAAGATCTGCCACCCTCCCTGCCTGTGTTAAGGTTCCATGATAAGATAAATTCTTGACTCCTCAGGCACATCCCCTGGTTTGGATGCAGGGGTTGTCACAGCAGCAGGGCTGGAGTGCTGGGTATGGTGTAATGGGGTGTCTGTGGGGAAGGAAAGTGGTGGAGCAGCCTATGGGGTGCTCAAGCAGGTAGGAGTGGGGTGCTGGATGGGAGGGAGGAGAGACCAGGCACTGCCACCTGGTCACTTGGTCCCCAGCATCGTGTAGCAGTCAAGGCTACGTTTGTTCTACCTGAAGTGAGTAGAAACTGAGGTTAGTGAACTGGCACCTCCAGAAAGCCTCCTGCCCACTGCAGAGCACAGGATGCTTGATTGTGAGAAAGTAAGAGAGAGCTAATTGAGCGAAGGCAGGAGCCGTATTGGCAGCAGGTGGGATTGCTGGTGTCACAGGGGAACTGCAAAGTGTCTGTGCTGTTTGCTGTGGTTATACTAGCAGGAGGCACCTGGCTTTTCTTACCTTGTCTGTGAATTTAACTTTCTGTCTTTCCTGAGGTGGTGTGAGCTCAGGATGGGAGGGGAGATAAGGACAAACTTGTTTTTTGCTGATCAAAAGCAAATCCAGCACTGTGAGCAATTACTGGCATTGCAGGAGTGCAGAGAGGCCACAGACAGCTTTCTGTGGTGGAGAAGACCTGCCCGAGGGCAAGACAGGGTTGGAGGGGGGCTGGGCAGCCAGTCATGGGCTTGCAGGGTACCTGGAGGCAAGATCCATCTCTCCCTGGGTATCAGAAGAAACTCGTGAAAATATCGTTGGTACACTCAAACCCAGAGAATGATTTTGAGAGACAACTGCTGTCATGGTCCAAGTGGGCAAAATCCTGGTCCTCAGGCAGACATTTCAGCCTGGAAATGGAAAAAACTCAGGTGGCTTGGCAGTATTTCTGAGTGCTGGTTTAAATTGGGCTCTTACCTGTTTCCTGAGCCCCCAGGGTGACCACCTCCACCAGGGCAGCAGCTGGAGGAGCCACATGCCTCCTGGGCAAGCAGTGCCACCAGACTATATGTGGCATTGCGTACATGTGCCAGAGCTGCAGCAGGCTGTTTGCAAACAGGCTGTGCTGGGAAGGTGCCCAAAGAAGGGCTGTGACAAGAGGAGGGAAGGCAGGGTCTTCCCACAGGACTGGGAGCAGGAAGGGCTGCCTTGCAGCACAAGATCCCAGGTGCTGGGACACCTGGGCCATCAGGAGTGGATGAGCCATCTGTCTGCTGCAGTCCAGCATCTCCTCTGGTGCTCCAGGGGGAAAACTTTGCAAAATCTGGGTCCCCACCTGCCCTGTAACACTGGAGGAGATGCTTCTCTACCTCTGACCAGACAGTGCTGGCAGTGGGAGGGTGTCACTGGTGCTGCTCTTGGAGACAATCACACTGAGGACTTGTTCCTGCCATTGGCTGCAGGAGGGGATGCTGGAACCAGCACAGCAGTGCCTGTGCTATCATAAATCTGCCTGGCATCAGTGCAAAAAGCATTCCCACTGACTTATGGCTTCTCTGCCCCATGAGGATAGGAAATAGCATTGTGTGGCTGGCTCTGCTGGCACTTACTGCGTCATGAGTTGTCCTTCCTCCCTGTGTGACATCGGTGAGGCACCCTGAGTGACCACTGCCAGGCAGGTGAGCGTGCTGAGGGCCAGGAAGGTGTGCTGGCAGCTCAGACCAATGTGAGGGTCTGGTGGCTTCAGCAGCACTGTGAGAACCAGAAGTATCATATCAGCTGTTGCTATTAGACCCACCTTGCACTGGGGAAAATGTGGTGGCCTGATGTGCAGTGATGCCACCTCTGCTCTGCTATCTGATACCCTTGTCTCGTGTGTGTTACCCTCCATCCTTCCAAATCAGTACTTGACCCTTCCAAAGATGAAATGGCTGTCAGGGTCCTTTGCCACCACCAAGGGTGGCATTGCCCTGCTCTCAGCAGTGGAGTAGCCATGCTCACCCCTGTGGCTTTGGCACCAGCTGTGCAGCCCACTCGAGGTTGGGGCTGCAAAACTGGCGCACCATGGCAGTGGAGGAGGCAGAAAGAAGGCCAGAGCACTGGAGCACAGCCAGGGCTGTGCAGTGGTGGATGCCACATTGAGTCCTGCTCCTCTTGAGTCAGTAATGTCAGGCCTTGGGAACACCCTTGCTTCTGTGCCAGGGAACATATGCCATGGCAGGACAGTCCCTGCCTGTTGAAATGAGACTCAGAAGTTCCCCTTGAGCCCTCCCCTAACCAGCCTCGTGGCTGCTGCTGTCCCAGCCGATCCTGAGTATCCCACAGAGGTTTTTTTCCCCAAAGCCATGCTCCTGTTGCTTCTCTCCACACCTCGGCTCTATGCAAAGCCAGCTCCGGGAAGTCTGATGCATCCCACCACAGTAGCAAGTTCCAGCTGCCTGGAAGCACTCATGGGGGACTGGGAAGCACTGGGATATCCTGCTGTGTCCTTGGCAACACCTCAGTGTCTTCTCTGTCCTCACACTCTGGTCTCTCTGCTTCTGTGCCTCGGTTTCCTCATTCTTGCAAGGGGAGTGATAGTAACATCTCTGAAGTGCTTTGGGAGGAAAGGGAAATGCCTTGTGCTATCTCCATCCCTGATGTGATGGTCAGTGGTCTGTGGTGGCCTCCTAAAGCCCCATTGCCCTGAGAGGTCCTTCTCTACCTCTCAGCACTATAAATAGATGTGATGCATCTCTTGGCTAAATGAATTTTCTCCACGGCTCTTTTCTTTCCTACTCAAAATTCAGAGAGTATCATTTTTGTAACCAAGGTATTTGCATAATTTTTATGTTGTGGTAATTGCTCCCTTTCAGAAGAGGTGCTTATCATCCCATTGGTTTTGGAGGAGCTTGTGCTATCTTTGAGGCTGGGTGAGGAGATGGTCCTCAAAGGGAGATGACTGACCTGCTGCCCTGTGGCCTGGGGGATGCCTGCCCTGAGTGAGGAGGCTCAGGAGAGCCTTTTGCCCACTGTCTCCTGTACCATCAGTAATCTCCTGCTGCAAGTCCCTTCCTACCCCTGTGCCTCAATTTCCCCTTAGTCCCAAAGTCTCTGAGCTGGGGCAGAGGATGCCTCCATGCAGTGAGACAGAGGGTCTCCATCTCTGAAGGAGCTGCTTTCCCAGGGCTGTTACCTCTCTCCCTGATGCCATGGCGTGGAAAAGCAGCCACTGGGAATTGCTTTGCAGTGCTTTAGCAGCTACCAGTGCAGCGGAGCAGGGTGGACGTGTGGGGCTGTCATCCACCTGCAGGAGATGCTGCTCTGTGGGGAGAGCCTGGCTTTCTGCCCTGTGCCACTGCAGCACAGCCTCTGGGGGAGTGGGGGCTCCTAGGGGGCGAGTGGTAGCCAGTACCTGGCATGCCAGCAAGCCACCCTCACCCGCCCAGCAGTGTGACTCACTCCCTGAGTGGCAGCTCCCACTCGGCAGCGTTTCCAAGAAACCAAGGAGAAGTCTCTGAATGGCAGTGGCTTGGGTGAGGATCCCCGGACCCCGTCCTCAGGGCCTGGGTGGGATGTGTGCTCCCTCCCTGCCAAGGAGAGCTGGGAAGCAGCCAGCTGGGGGAGGACCCCTGCACCTGGGGTAGCAAACCGGGCAGCCTGCACTGGAGCAAAAAGCTGCAAAGCCTGGTCTTTCCCAGCATTGGCGAAAGTTGGAAAGGCTGTGAGGAGGGCAGCTGTTTGCTGGCTGGAATGTGGCAGCGAGCAAGAGAAATGCCCAGCTTTGAGGGCTCAGCCATCGACAGTCCCAGAGAAGGAGAGGCAGGCAGCCAGCTCTCTGCAGGCTTGCAAGCTGGCTCTCAGGTTTGCTGCCATTCAGCAGCAAATTCTGGTATTGAATTACTTCTGTGTCTGGCTCTTGTGAAGCCCTTGTGTGCTGTCCACAGGCCCTGGGTGCCTGTGGGTCTGGGACAGGCAGCAGTTCAGGAACCAGCTTGGCTCATGATGCAAAGGTTAAACCATCCCTGTGCTCTCTGACTGCAAGAGGGAAAACAGCGTGTCCTGTTCCTGCGCTGGGGCAGTGTTGGTGCTGCCTGACCTGACTGCTAAGCAGAGGTGGAGGTTTTCTTGCAGCACTGATCTCCGTGCTCGCCAAGCAACGTCATACCCCCATCCTTCTCTGGGTGGGAGCAGGACACTGCGTCTGTGCCTGGTCCCCTGCTCCCAGTGTGGCTCTGCCGTGCAAACTCAGCTCCTCTTTTTTGCCTGCTCCATCCCCCATGCCTTGCTTCTGTGCTGCCATCAGTCAGATAGCACAGGCTGCTCCTGCCCCAGCACAGACCATTTCTCCAGCTGTATTGTCTCACTTTATCTGTATAAAATTTCATGTCATTTATCGTCTTAAAAGGCTGGCAGGTAATTCTGTAATCACACACCACACCACACCACCCCATGGTGCTAGCCTCTCCTCTCTCCCTGCTACCTAGATACCCTCTTCAGGTTTAATCCTCTGGGAGTTTACATCTGGGAAGCCCCTAATTCCTTCCCATTAGCAGAATGCCCGATTAATAACCCCTTGTGGCTCTCTTCTGGTCCTTTCCCCAGGGGATTGGTCTGTCAGGGGGTGGCTGTGTGGGGCATTTGGGTTTGTGCTCCATGTCCTCTCCCCAGGCAGTCCAGCCCAGGGTCCACTGAGCCTGGGGTGCTAGGATGCTTCAGCAGTATTTGCCCCACACCCTGCAGACCCCCCTTTTTTGAATCCTTCCAGGAGGAGGTAGGGCTTCAAAATGCTTTGCACACAACACCTTTCTTCAGAGACCCCACAGATGCCACAGACCCTCAGGGAGGTTTCTCTCTGTGCCCTCCTGGCAGGCAGCTTTTTTACCATCTCATGGGCAAGGCGGGTGGTGGGATGCAGGAGGCTGCACTGGAGCATCTCTCAGGCTGTGGGTTTTGGTGGCATAGAGAGGGGATCCTTTCTCATAGGACAGAGGATGCTTTGAAGCTCTTCAGAGCTTGGTTGGTTTTTGTGCTTTGCCTTTTTTTTTTTCCTCCTTTTAATGGGAATTGTATTCCAGGCATGGAGCAGCTGGTAATTCTTCCTCTGGCTGCTGCCGTGCCAGCTTTGAGCATCTCTCATGAGACCCCTCTTTTCACTGGCTGTGCAGAGAACTCAAGCAGAAGAACCTTGGGTCTGCTCCTGCTGTAACCCTACTGATTAGAGAGACGTTTCTGAGAAGGCATTAGGTACCTAGACCTGCCTGAGGTGGAGAGAAAAGACCTCGGGAGCTGCACCCCTGCCCTGTTAGCTGTGGATATTCACATGGTGGTTTGTACAACCACAGCCAGCACAGCACAGTGTGCGCCTCACTGATGCATAACAGCAGTACAATGCTGATATTTAATTTTTTTTTAAATAAAAAAGATGCTTTTCTCATTCAGAATCCTCTAGTCCCAGAGGGGACCCAGCCCTGAGCTGGGGAAGGGAGAGAGTGTTCCCCAGAGACTGGGGGCCATCGTGAAGCTGTGGGTTCCTCCAGGAAGGAAGAAAAGCTGTGGGAGAGAAGCTGGATGCTCTAGTGTCCACTCCCATCCCTTGGCTGTGTAAGAGGAAGATGCTGGGTTTGCTTTGTCTCAGCTCTTCAGGGGAGACCTGTTTATGGCAATGCCTTCCCTTGCTACCTGTTCACGCAGGATAAGATCCAAGTTAGATTGTCTCTGCTGACGCTGATACTAATGACTTCCCTGTGTTTACCTGCCCCTGGCAGTATTCTTGCAAATGAGGTGTCAGCAGGGATGCTGGCTGTGCAAGCCATTGCATGTGGGTTTTACAGGACCAATAAAGCAAGGCTGGAGCATGCGGTCATGGGGAATCATGCTGGCATTCATCCAGAGAGCCAGTGGCACGTGGGGAAGATGGCAGTGTCTCATCTCTTGCTTCTTTACCTGGCTCGTGTTCAGCAGAGGGTTCTTGTGGAAATGGCTTGAAGTTCAGATGTGCTAACCACAGATCCTGCAGGCTCCTCTGCTGATGAGGCTGCAGTTTCTTACCCAAGCTCCAGCAGAGGCTGCTTTCCCAGGAATGGCCCTGCTTGGCATGAAGAGCAAAGGCCAGGTATAACACCTGTGGGTCTCACAATCCCTGTGTGATTTGACTGCAGAGCCCTGCCCCTGCCTGTCTGTGAAGGAGCAGATAAGTCTTGCACAGAGGGTAAGCGATGTCCCCAGCAACAGCTCTGAGGGACTGGGAAGCACATCTCAGTCAGCAACACTGTGTCTGCCTCAGTGGCCCTAGGCATTATCCAGAGATTTCCCCAGACCCTGACCCTCGTATTGCCTGTAGCCTCCAATATGCCTTGACCACTCTGCAGCAGCAGCAGCAGCAGGACTGATGGGGCTGTAAGAAAGTGACCAGAGGCTTGGGAGCATCTCATCTCTGTCCTGCAATTTGTGGTACCACTCATTACGGAAACAGTGCTGGGTAATCCATCCCCAGTGTATGAACAGGCTGGCCTGGAGCCATTCTGCCAGGAATTCTGCTCCTCCTTCCTCTGCTGCAGGCAGTGGTGCCAGGATTTGCAGATGCTCTTGGTCAGAAGGTTTTGTCTCTCCTCCTTTTTAATTGCAACAAGGATAATTGGTTTTGTGGTTGAGCAGGGGAAGGCCAAGAGCTGTCCTTCCTTCCCAGCACCCATGCAGCTCTCTGCCATCAAGTTGAGTACTGAGAGGGTGCTAAAGCATCCCAACATGGGAGCTGAATCCCCAGCCTATCTCTGCCCACTCCTCAGCCTGGGATCCCCCCAGTTTTTCCAGATGGATGTCTATCCCAGGCCGAGGACAAAGCTTGTAACTCCTGTCTCCGACTGACAATGAGATGCCAGCAGCCAGGAGGTGTTAAGGACCAGTTGGATCATCTGCTGAGAGCATTTGCTTGTTGTTATCACTTTGATTACCTTTTTTATAGGCTAGCAGAAGGATTTTAATCTGGGCGATGAAGTAGGTAACGGGAGAAACTGTGCCTGGAGCTTGCAGAGGAGGCAGCAGGAGCTTGTGGCTCCTTGTCCATGTCTCTGGGAGATGATTTTGATGCTGCTGGCCAAAACAGGAGTGTCAGATAGAGGCGTTCCTGGCCCAGCGTAGCAGGACTGCAGCTGCCTCTTGTGTTATCCACAACTCAGCTGGTGCTCAAACAGCTTAACCCCGACCTCACAGCTGCCCAGAGCCAGTCACTGCCTCAAAGCATCCATCTGAGCAGGCTAAGGAAGGCAAACTCCTGAGACCAAATTCAGCGCTCTCTCCAGCTTCTTGTGACTCAGGACAAAGTCATCTGATGTGTTCCCACCAGTGGCTACGAATTGTCATTCTCCAGAAGTGCCAAGGTGACAGCTGTGGACACCACGGGCGGTGGTTTCGTGTGCAGATGAGGAGCAGTGTCAGTCCTGGCTCTGGATGTGAATGTGGTGCTGTGAACAGGCAGGGTGGGTGAGGGAGCTGCTGCTGCTGTGCCAGCTGTGCTGCCTCTCCCCTGAGGCTCCTCTGAATCTCCACCACTGCCTGCCAGAGGGTTCAACCTGCCACAAAATGGGTTTGCTCCAATCTTCCTTGGTGAGGGCAAGTAGTGGTACTTTATGCAGATCTGTTTTCTTCATGTTGCAGCAGCTCAAGGGCACAGACCAGGCCTGATAGCATGTGGCAAGGGAGGGGGGGGCAGTGGGGAGTTGGTGCTATCAGGAGGCTAAGCCAGCCCCACCAGGACTGCCATGGGGAGGTGTCTTGCCCCTTGCCAAGCTCTCCTTGCCACCACCAACTCCCTTACTGGGGATGTGTTCCTGGAGGGCTGTTGCAATGTGGGTGTGAGGTGGCCATCCCTCCCCCCTGCCATATATCCATTACCCACGCCCCCTGCCCTGCCATGCCTGCCCCACTCCTGGTGTTCAAGTGGCAGCCATGTGATTGTTTCAGCCCAATCCCACCAGTCCATCATGGTCTACAAAGGCCATGGGTGTCCTGCTGCAGGAGAAAATATACAAGGGGCCAGGTAACAAAAGCAGGGGACTGCCCAAAGAGGCAACAGAGTGGAGTCAGCACTCCCGCACACAGGGGCTCTGGGTGCTGTGGCACAGCAGGGGTGGCACAGCCCCGTGGTGGTGTGGGTTGCAGGGCACTGTGCAGTAATGTGTTGCAGCTAATGCTGTGTGACAGTTTGACACATCCTCCTGGGACAGCTGGAGCTGACATGCCATCTTAGAGCTGTCACTCCCTGGCTTCCACACCACGGCATTTATCGTAAACAGGCGCCGTGGGTAATGCTTTGCCTGGGTGTTTGAGGAGTGAGAAGGGCTGTGGTTTTATTTGCTTGTCCTCAGGAAGATGATCAGCCCCATGTCAGTTGGCAGTGGGATTTGTCATCCAGAGAGATGGAGCCAGCTGGGGGGAGGGCAGAGAGCAGGAGCGGGGTCTGACATTGCCCTGGTCTAAGGAGATGATGCTGAGCACCGTCCTTAGAAGATTATGGCATGAGCCAAGCATTGCTTCCCACCCCAGCGTGGGGTTCTGCTCCCACCTGGGGAAGCTGTGGCTGCTGCAGCATGTGGAGCTCACAGTGCCTTGGCTGGAGAGCCAAGGGGGTGGCACAGGTTCTTGGGGCTGGGGTAGCCACTGACCCCTTGGGGGTGCTCATGAAGGGCTCACCCAGAGAGGGTGCTTGAGGCAGCTCCTGCCCAGCCCCACAGTTAGCCCTGAAGCTGGATGTAGTGTTTCACAAGTAAAATGCAGGAGCAGAAGGAGATAATGCTGCCTTTCCCAGTCCCCTGAATTGGAGCCAGAATGTGAACAGTGTCCTGTATTGACCACTGCCACCCTGGCAGGAACTCTGGGGCATGAGTTGTCCTCAGGGACCAGCCCTGGGAGACGCTTGCAGTCCTGTACCTCCCATTTCTCTGCCCTGCCTGCTGCTTTTCATGCTTTTCAAGAACAGTGATTCTCAGGGTGCTCAAACCCTTTTTCAGAAAGAAATAAATGAGGGAATACGCACGATGAAGCAGAATTACCGGTGTGTCTGGAAAGGCAGGGAGGTGGAACAAGACAGGTTCTGACAGCTGCTTTCAGGAGGTCTGTGAGAGACCAAGCAACGTGTCAGCCATGCACAGTTTGTCCTGCACAACATTAGCCCCTGTTTTGCCTGGCTGCCTTTGGCATGATCAGCTTGTCCATGTACCAGGAGCTGCCTGGCTTTACCTGTCCTGGGTGTGAAAAGCATTTGGGGTGGGTGCTGGGGTGGCAGCCATGGGCTGCTCCTTTGAGGGACAGTGGGTGAGCAAAGGGGATGTGCCAGTCCTGGCAGAGGGAATGGGAAGCAGCATGTGTTTCCAGGCTGAGTCATGCTGAGGATTGTCTTATTCCTTATTAGGAGTCCAGTTAGAATATTCATTTGGCAGAAATCAGCTCATCTAACATTTTTCCCCATGCATGTCTGTCCAGTCATTGCCCCACTTCCTTTATGTAGCAGCTGTAGGGGGGGAGGGGGGAAGAATTAAACCTCTGCCTGAAAGATTTGGGTTGCTCTGCAGGGCTGTAAGGTCAGGACAGCAAACGCTGGTGCTTGCTATGCGAAGCACGGAGCCAGCGTGCCAGGCAGGCAGGTAGTTACTCAGCTGCAGCTGCCAGGCTTGGTTTTGCACTGGGGTGGGGACTTGCTGCCATGGGAGGGGGCAAATGATGTCACCAGGGTCAGAAAGGGATGGCAGGTGAACAGGGGAGATCGAGACACACTGAGCTCCTGGGTTGGACTTGCTGTCCCCCATGCCAGCCAGGCAGTGGGAGCTGCAGGGGTGACAGGGCACCTGCACTACTCAGACCCTCTCACTGGGCTGTCTTTGCTCAGCTGCTCTGTGTCTAGGTTATTTTTGCTTTGATTCAGCTCTGAAATTGCCTTGGCTGAAACTCTGTCTCTATTGTTTTCAGTCTGCAGAAGCATCATTGAAAGTGTCAAAAAGATAAATTGGAGAAAAGGGGAAGAAAGAAAAAAGAGGAGTGTAGCACAGTTGGTGGGGAGAGCCATGCTGGTTGTGGTCTCCCAGACCAGCTGGCTGATGCAAGCCCACTCTCCCCTTCCAGAGGCGGCTCCCTCCCTCCAGCCCTATCCCCTTCACTGCAGGGCTGAGACACCCTTCCAGACATCCTCCGTGCCTTCTGCTGGAGGGCTTGTCCCCCTCAGCAAAGCTCTCTGAGGCTTAGCATCTGTCCTATGTGAGCCTGATCTGGAGCTCTGGGAGCACAGGCTCTGAGACCTGCTCTGTGTATCTGCCCTGGCTGTGGCTAAGATGCTGAGTCCAGCCTGGTGGATGGTGAGCTGGTCCTTGCAGATCAGCTGGGGCACCGTAGCAGGGGTCTGGAGATGAACAAAAAAGAGAAAGGAGGATGTGAGACAAAACCAAGCAGGTCAGACAGCTAGAGGGGTCCTGGGTCTGGGTGTGAGCTCAGAGAAGACCTGTGTGTGTACACAGGGCTTTCACTCACTAGTGGGCTTGTGCACATCCTGGGGTATATCACCCCAGAGCACCTGGTCTGGGATGCATGGACCTGGGAGAAGTCTTTGCAGCACAGATGTTCATAGGTTGTCTTGGGCTCCATCCCAGGCTCTCTTAGGAGTTCAGGGGGCTCCCATTCCAGTGGTTTGAAGAGGGCTCAGGCTTCTGCATCGCTGGAAGGGTCAGGCCTGAGGAATGAGGTTTGGGATTTAGCTGTCTATTTGGGCAATCAGTTGGTGGTGGAGGACACAGTGCTGTCCAAGGACTCCTGGAACCATCCCTGGGGCTGTGGCACTGAACAGTATGTGGCAGGTTGCTGTGTAACACCTTCACTATTGATAATTGCCTCTGGGAGGGAGGAGGAGGTTTGGCTCCCAGAAAAGATGCTGGCAGTGAGTTATAGGAGGTTACAGAAGTGGTTGTTGCTGCTGCTGAGGACGCTGGGGCAAATGAATAGCCTGTTAAATAAAATGTCAGCCAGAAACAGATGAGAACTGGCATTGCTTTTTCCACTTGCACTTTACAAAATGAATCTCCTCATGCGTGGTTCATTTGCATATTCAGAATAGACCATGGTGGAGGGGCTCTCCTGCTGAACCCACTGACACCAAGGGCTAAACCGTGTAAATACCATTATCCAAATGCTCCTCTCAATGGCTGGAGTGATCTGAGGACATAATCCATTGCTAGAGGAGATGAGTTTTCAGAGCCTGAAGCCCTTTGTTTCTGGAAATGATGTCAACTCACACATGAGAAATGAAGCTGAGAAGGTGCATTTGAGCTCCAAGCTGGGTCCTATGCCGAGGCAGGTGAAACCATTTCCTGTCCTTGTTGCCTTTCACACCTGAAATGGGGAAGATCGATCTGTGTGAAAACTTCAGGAGGCATACATTAGTGAGTTCCATGAGATAAGGCTGGTTTCAAATGGAGACTGATTTGCATAGGCTGATCAAGCTCATTACAACAGCAGGAACTCAGAAAATCATCAGATTCTTATGCAGCAGGAGTGCTGAGGTCTGCTGCTATGAAGCTCAGTGTGCAATGCTCACCAGCATTGCTGCACCTTCAACAGCAGCCACAGCAGCATCTCCATGGGGAGTGCATGGGATGTGGCCACTGTGCTGGCTTTGTCTGAGGTGGTCACTGGTGGTACCAGCAGCAGCCTGAGCTGTTGCTCTCCCTCTTCTGACAGGGGAGGCAAACTCATGACATCAGTATTTATAAATCATTTAGTCCCTGTCAGAGTGCTTCCCTCCATCACTGATGCTCTCAAGAGGCGTGTGGTGTGTGCAGTGCTACAGCCCCACGGGGCAGCGCCCACAGCATGGGCATCCACACAGCACATGGGGAGTGAGCACCTTGCTCTTGCTGGTGATCAGGTCCCGTCTGGTACTCCAGGGAACAAAGGGCTGCTCTGGCATCTGTGCCCCTTCTGCTACAGCTGGGTGCGTGTGAGGTCAGGTGCTGCCTGGGGGCTCTGGCAGAGCAGTGTGTCAGTGGGCAAGCAGCCTGGTGGGGGACCAGCACAGAGTTGTGCCATGGGCAGGCAGTCCCTTGGGCATTCCCAACACCCCCGACTCTCCACGAGGGACAGTGTGTGCATGCATTCCACAGGGACCCCAGGTGCCTGTGTCCCTTGGGGAACCGTATGTGTGTGCATCTCATGGAGACCTTTGTGCATGCACGTAAGATTGTGCTGCTGTGGGAGCAGTTCTGTGAGCCCACGTCTCTTTCAAGCTTGAAGAGAGTGGGTTTAGATTGGATACTAGGAAATAATTCTTTACTGTGAGGGTAGTGAAGCACTGGAATGGGTTGCCCAGAGAAGCTGTGGCTTCCCCATCCTTGGAGGTGTTCAAGGCCAGGCTGGATGGAGCTCTGAGGAACCTGGTCTGGTGGAAAGTGTTCCTACCGCGGCAGGGGGCTTGGAATGAGATGATCTTTGGGGTGTCTTCCAACTCAGGCCATTCTATGACTCTGTGACTGTTCCTGCATTGTTTCTCCAGATAAGGACCTCCAGGTGCCCTGTGGGTGAGGAGGCATGTGGCTGGTGAGATACACATGTCTACAGTTAACAAACCAGTGCTGTCTTCTGAGGCTGCCGCTTTGGTACAACATTAGTACACACAGGTGTAGAAAACAGAGTAAGCGTGGGCAGGTGTGGCTCTAAATATAGGCCTGGCTGCCTGGGAAGTAATGCTGCACTCACGAGCTCACTTGCTGCTGCTTTGCAGAGCCTGCTCCTCATCCTGTGCCCCTGGGGCACACTGGCACAGGCAGCAGAGCTGGGAGCTGATTAACAAGAGATTAGAAAATATAAACTAAGCTCTCTACTAGAAATGCCAGCACCCTCAGGATGAAAGCGTCACACTCAGAGGCTCCCCTGTTCCTTCTGGGGTTTTTTTTTGTTTTGTTTTTGCCTTTATCTGGCATCAGCTCAAGAGCTTTACTGAGGCTTGGAGCATGGAGAGGGGTCCAAGAAAAGACAAGGGTGGAGGGGGATGTTGTGTTTGTCACCTTCCATCAGCAAGTTCCTATATACTCTTGTCAAGGCTGGTGGCTGTACTAGGGGCTTGGTGGGACAGTTCCCACTGCCAAGGAGGCAAGCTTGTGGACCAGCTCTGTCATGGCTTGGGGGACTGTGTCACCAGTGTTGTGCTGCCAGAAATGCTCCAGCATTTGACATCTCTGTGTCAGGGTGAGCTCTCACCCTGGATGGGCTGGCAGGGCAGGGCTGTGGATTGCTGGGTGAGCTCACTGAGTCCAACCCAGCTCCCTCTGCACCCAGGGGCTGTCACGCAGCCGTCTGGGCTGAGGATGTTGTTATTGCTTCTGCTGTCCTGCCTCCTGTGTTGGCATCCCTTCCCCCAGGCCCCTTCCCTGCCCTGTTCTTACTGTGCTGGTGGAGATAGTAGTCCAAGTTATTGGCTGAAGAAATTGCTCTCTGTAAATCCAGAGTGAAAGTCCTGGGATTCCTGAAGGCCCAAAGGAAAGTGCTTGATTGGATTTTCAAGCTTCTTTGCCAGCTGTGGGAGAGGGGAGCTGACAGCCTTCCTGAATCTTCCTTACTGCTGCCTGGGAGGGGATGCAGGCTGTGCCCTCCTGCTAATGGAATGTAAAGGATGTGTAAATCTCCCCCCTTATTTAACTCCCTTCTGAATTTTATATGCAGCAATAAATTTCTCCTCCTGCAAATCCTTTGGAGCAAGGTGGGCCTCAGCTGCCCAGGCAAGTGTGGGGTGAGCCATGCTCCTTCTGCCTCACTGCCAGAGAGGGGCTGCAGTGTTGTGCCATGCAGCAGCCAGAGCCTGTCCCCAAGGAACACAAGGCTCTGGGGACACACTGTGTGTACTTGCGGTGTCTTGCAGGAAAGGCTCAGTTTGGGTTCAAGCTGCCTGTGCCAATGTGAGAGGGGCAAGAGCACCAGGGGCTGGCACCCATCACCTGGTGTAAGCCCCCTCCTCTCCACGGGCCTGAGGGTGTCTCCAGTACCACCAGAAAACAAAGTTAATACAACACAGCTAAAACTGGGGAAGGCAGGAGCTGAGTGGTGCAATGAGCAGCAGAAACAGAGCCAGAGAATGGCCAGGCTATGGTGGGAGCTGGTATCACTCCAAGCACCCCATGATGCAGCTGAAGTGTCACACAAATAAGGGATAAAAGAGCTGCAAGTTTTATTCCATTGCTCCTTATCTCTGATTAATCCTCTTACGTGTTCATCTCATTTTATGCCAGTGTTGACTGTCTGTTTACACTATTCCTTTAGTCTCAGCAAAGATAAAAATCTCTCTGAATCCATAACCTCTTCTCCAGCCCTGCCCTGGCTGAACAAGGGGGCCTTCTGCCCACTGACACTGGTGGAGCACCACTAGGGAGAAGACCAAGGTAATGTGCCTGTGATCATCTCAGTAGATGTTAGCAGAGTAGGGACTGGAAACTAGCTTCTCCCACCCCTGGATTAGTGCTCAGTTGCTTGGGCATCCCCCAATGGAAAGAAAAATACCCTAAGAAATTGTCGGATGATGTGGCTTTGCAGTCCATGATGTCCATGCTCAACACACTAGAGAGGAGACAGGCTTTCCTTTCCACATCCCTCTCTCATTGCAGGCAGATTTGTTAGAGCCCTGTGAGGGAAGCCCTGCCTGTCTCAAGTCCCTCTCCTCTGGCCCAAGCACTCCAGCTTCGCTCAGTTTTGGCAGCAGCCCTGGGGTAATGGTTCCTCTGCCTGCTGCTCTACCACCCTCCTGGACCTGATCCTATTGCTAAAAGATTTTGCTTTGATCCTCATTTCAGCAAGGTCCTCTCTCCATTTGGGGAGAGCAAAAATCCCTTAAACAGCCAAAAATCATGGGGAGGATTAGAAGAGAATTTTTTATGCCTGGGTGGGAGCCCCTGGTAAAAACATTTTGCATTGAGAGGACAATGGAGAATGGTGTTTGTAACAAGGTGGAAACCTGCACAAATAAAGGAACCCACTGTCTTTGGGGGTCATTCAGACAGATTGCACAGCACTGCAGCCTGTCCCCAGTTTGTGTGAACATGGCCAGGCTGTGTATGTGGCCAACCTGGAGGTTGTCATCATCACATACTCAGAATCCTTCACTCCCACAGGTACCCAATGCCCTGTGGCATTGCTGCTGAGTGCCTGCCCTGGAGCCTGAGGGCCTCCTGAAGGCATCCAGTGGCACATTTGGATGTGTGCACCCTGGGCAGCCCATGCACAGGTGGGTACGTGCCCCATCACTGTGCCAGCGAGGTGGGCTCAGGTCCTCTCTCCTGCTGTGTATTGAGGGAGAGGGCTCATCCCAATCAGGTTCTATTTGCTGTAAATTCTCTGAGGATTTAGCAAGCTATAGCATGGGAACTATGGAGGCCTCTGGCTTTAGAAGCTGGCAATTGCTTTTCAAACCCAGTTGAATTTACAGCCTCCCCAGCATCCTGCAGCAGTGAGCTCCTGGGATTATCTGGCTCTTGGGTGGCAAAGCCCTGCCTTCTTTTCCATGTGGTCAAACAGGTGCCCACCAGTTCTCATGCTGTGCCAGCTCCCTGCCCAGCATCAGGCTGGCCCCATCCCGGTCCCTCTTCTTGGAGATCCCAAGTCTTGGCTGGGGAAGACAATGTTTGTGAGTGTTTGCCTGTGGAAGGTGCAGTACAGGCTGAGCTTCAGATTCTCAGTGGTGCATCTGGTCATGTCTCACAGGGCTTGTTTCAGGACAGTCTCTCCCTATGCAGAAGCTGCTTCTTTTGTTGACCTGAGTGTGTCTGGAGGTTGGGGTGCAGGGTCTTTGTTAGCCATACTCATGCTGTATTTTCTGTATAAGCATCATTACTTTGAGAATGGCTCCTCTTAAGCACCAGGTCGAGCTGGCTCCTCTCCCTGATGGGGAAGACTAAGCCCATCTCTGCCACTCCCAGGATATCCAGGTCCAGGGATTTCCAGCTAGCCCCCATCCCTCCTGGTCCTTCTGCCTGTATTTATCTCTAGCTGTGATGCCAGGACCATTTAAAAGGCTGCAGGCTGAGCAGCAGAGCTGCAGCTGCTCTCTGGAGCCAGGCTGCGGCTGCTGCTTCATTATTTACAGCTGCCTTTGGCCACTCACGAGCTACTCCAGCAGCTCAGCCCTAGTAGTGCCAGGGGACACTGGTCACCGTCTGCTTGTCGCTGCACTCAGAGCCAGGAGTGTTTGTGCCCTCGAACGGGTGCCATCTAGCACCCAAACTTTGTACCATCAGTGTACCTGGCTCACCTGCCAGCTCAGGACAGAGCCAGCTCCAGTGGTAAAGCTGACCCTTTTGAGCAGCTCTTCTGATTTTAAATTGATTCACAATATTGACAGCAAATCCAAGCTGGAGCACAGTGGGTAAAGTCACGGGCCATATGGCCGCACTAACCATGAAGAACTTCAGCCATGAAGGCCTGGGTCATTCTGCTACCTTTTCAGCCAGGCTGGCAACTCTCAGCCCAGCCCTCCTCACATCAGTCAGCTGTTAACCACTGCCAAAGCAGGGGCAGCCCTTACAGGGTCCCCAGGCTCTGTGTGCACTGCATGTCCAAGCAGCTTTGCAATGCTCTAGAAGTACAGCATCTGTTTGCCCTTGCTGGGAATGTCTGACACGTTAACGTGGGCCAAATAGCATCTTCAAGGTGACCAGATGCTTGCTGGGTGCAGATGCAGGGCTGATAGAGCAGAAGATGCGTGTCACGGTGGATTCTGTGCCAGCCAGCTTTTCCCACTCTGCTTTTGTCCCTCCTGTTGGTCCCCATGTGCCCTGGCAACCCCACAGGCTCCATCTGAGATGGAGACCAGGGTACGAGGCTGGAGCTGCCATATGTTCCACATAAAAACACTTCTTGGCCCATTCCCCAGCATTTCCTGCCGCTGCCACACGTGCTCAGGATCCCACATGCCTCACAAGCCGTTCACCAACTGCAGCCTGGCAGATGGAGGAGCCGGGCATGGTTTTGTAGCAGGAGAGACAGGAATCCACAGGCTCTGTTTGTTCTTTGGTTGTTCACAGCAGCAGAGGAAGAGGGAGGAGAGCTGACACCCACCCCTGCAAACTGCCCCTCTGCAGAAGGAGCAAGACCTTCCATACCCACTTCCCATCCTGGAGCTCAGCCATAAGCCCTTCTTCAGCTGCAGAAAGTGCTTTCACCTGGTGCCATCCTGGTTAGAGGCAGCTGGAAAGAGTATCATGGACAGGTGGTACTGGTTTTTTTGGTGGCAGATGGCCAGTTAGCACTAAAAGCAAAGGGAGAAAACCAGTTCTCAGAGAAAACAGAGATTTATTGCAGAAGGAAATTAAAACTGTACACGTCAGCTTTTGGAATAACTCCCACTCTGCCTTTTTCTGTCTGAGAGGGATGAGGACTTTGGGTTCAGCCCTGCTCGGTGGCATGGAGGTCTGAAGGTGCTCAGGAATCTGAAGGCACATCCCTTGGTGGTGTATAATGATGGGGAGTGACTGGTCAGAGCTGATGTCTCTCTTACCTTGGGTGGCCTAGCATGACCAGATCATTGTCTGTGCTCTGAGAACAGAAGATGAGTGTCCAAGTCTCAGAAGAGGGATATCTTCATGCCATGTCAGTCGAGACACCATAGAGCCAGCTGCTCAGGAGCATGTCTGTGGTGGGCTCCTGCTGCTTACGGGCACAGGGGGATTTCTCACAGGGGCTAAGCATGGACACGAACAGGCATCTGCTCCCTTCTGTGGGATAGGGTCAGTGCTGGTCTGTGTCCACCGAGGGGGTGGCAGGGGTTTTCCAAACTGTGGCCTGGATCACCAGCCACTGAGCTCAGCATGAGGCTGCGTTTGGGTGCTGCTCATGATGCAGAGCTGCTGAGCTCTGGGGGTTGTTTTATAGCCCTGGCTCCCTGCTGCGAGAGCGAGGCTGAGAGAATTGCAGCCCAGCACACTTCTCTGCCCAGGAATTAAAAGAAGAAACACGAAAAACATGCTTCAGGGAACTGATGACTCCTGCAGTCCTGGGGTGCAGCCAATTACCAGTGTTAGGGAGAGAGTTACCTGCTGCTGCTGGTTTTCTCTGACCTCTTGCTCTGGTCCAGGGCGAGCACACGTTGTGCCCAAGCCCAGTGTGGGAGAGCTGCTGCAGGAAGGATGTTCAGAGCCACAGCCTGGAGAAGGCATGTTGTACCTGCTGCTGAGCACATTACTGCTTCTCCAGGAGTGGATAAGTCCTGCTTACGAGGACACTCGTCCTCTTTTATTTAATTTCCTGGTAATGCTTCTGCAGCGTCAAAGTCTTATCAGGAGAGGAGCAGCTTAAGAGCCTGGTAAAGGAGTTTTTATTGTCAGTATCTATCTCTTTATTCCCCTCTTCCCTTTTGACGGTGGATGGCAGACTGGTTGTGGCTGAAATGAGGTGTGCTTTCTTTTCCTTTTGTCTGTTTAAGCTGCAAAGATTCGCTGGCTAACCCTTTCTGATGGTAATTCGGCTTCGTGAGAGGCTGCTGTCCCTTGTCCCTGAGCAGTTATGGGTCCTGGCTCAGCTGCAGGTTCAGTGGGGAGAAGGATCAGACCGACTCCCAGATTGCACACAAAAGGACAGATTTGGGGACACACCTGCTCTGACTGTGTGGCTCTAGTCTGGGACTTGTCATCCACTTTGCCGTGAGTTGCCGAGCAAACCCCTGCCTCTGTTCCCCCAGAGCAATCGCATTGAGCTCAGCCTCACCCCTGAGGCATCCCAGTGCTTTGAGCCCTACCCTTCATCCTCATGTTCGTGTGCTGCAGGGGCTTGTGGATGTGGGAGCTGGAATTGTCGTGGGCAGTGTAGGGGGAATGAAAGCAGGAGTGTCCCCTGGGAAGCCAGCAGCTCAGGGACTGCTGTCTCGTGGCAGCCAGCTCCATCTCTGCATGCTCCAGACATTCTTCCTGGCCATGCCAGGCATGTGGAGACGCAGTGGTACATTCAGTCCGCTTTTCAGCTGCACACAATGGCTTTGGATAACGTTTGTTTGAGAAAATTGGTTGAATCGTGTGGGTTTTGATTTTTTTTTTTGTGGTTGTGGTTGTTACTGTTGTTCTTTTAAATGCTCATGGGAGTAGCAAAGCAGCTAATGAGGCGGCACAGAGACAGTCACAGGGGAGATGGTCTCGTCTGTGTTTCCCCGCAGCTGCACTCTCCTGGTGATGGAGCTGGCTCTGCTCCTGCTGGGGCTGCTGATGGGTCCCCTGCCCTAGGAGATGCCTGCACCCTTCTGCTCCTCAGCAGTTCCCTTCCCCTGGTCTCACTGTTTTGCTTCTCCAGCCATGAGAGAGGGGAAAATCATGGGTACCTGTCCAGCTGGGCACTGGGAATAAGTCACTGTAGACCTGGCTGTGGTGACCCACAGCCAGTGCTGTATCCCTGATGCTGGGCAGAGGTACCTGGTGCTCAGCTCTCCTTGGCTTCCATGGGAGACATGGCAGCAGGGCCAGGGCCACCCTCTGCTCCCTGAGAGGATTTTGGACAGATCACCTGGGGATCAGGCTCAGCACAGGGCTGCCTTTGCTGGCAGTGATGTGCTGAAGCCCAGAGCTGCATGTGCTGGTGTGGAGCTGTCAGAAGCTCCTGTTCCCTTCCAGCCCCACATGCCATCCCCAGGTGCCAACATACGGCACAGGAGCGGGTGGGACAGTCGGAAATGCAGATAGCATGAGATGGATGATGCATCAAATTCTAAACTGATAAGAGATGAAAAACTGGAGTGTTGTCAAAAGGCTGGGGAGGATCTTTTTAAATAGACTAAATAGTCTGGACAGGAACAGGCAATGAGCAGTATTGAAACAACAGCACGTTCATCACTTTGTTTTTCTGGCTGCGGCTGTGCCTATTGCCATCTGTGCTGTGCTCTGCGGCCATCCCAATGATGCTGGGATTGCTCCCTCATAGCAAGCTCCCAGCCCTGCTGAGCAGCCTGGAGCCACAGCTGGCATTGCTCCGGCATGCCAAGGGCAGGTTTGACACGACCTTGCCCTGGGATGGGTGTTCCCATCTGGTTGTCGGTGCTTCAAGGAGTCACTGGGCTGGTAATGGAGACTCGGTTGAAGAGCCATGGCTGAGCCTCCCTTAATCCTGGCTTTTACACTGGCTGAACTTGTTTCCACTTATCACTGATACTGGGCAGCCATGTTACACGGCATGAAAAAGCCAACACTTGAGTTTGCTCTTAAACCTCTACAGAGCTGCAGAGAGACTGCCCTCTTGTTGTGCCAGGGCCACTGTCTCCTCTGAACCTCATGGCAGTGCCATCCCTCAGGGAATTGCCAGGGTCACACCACCAGCAGTTTATCCCAAATAGGTCTTCCATCTAATGAAGTGAATTGTTGGAGCAGGGATGGAACAGTGGGATGCTGGGAGTAGATGGCAAGATTTACCCTTGGAGGGCATCTCCACAAATGTCCCCCTCCCTGAGCTGCTGGCACTGTGGCAAGGACAGGCACTGAGCAGTGCCACTCTGCACAGGAGGATGGGGGCTGCAGATATCTCTGGAAGCTGCTGGGACTGGTAGTGCTGGCAGGAGGCAGGCAGAGTGGGGCTGCCCTGCAGGTCACAGAGGGCTTGGTGTGAGGGGGAGGGCTGCCGTGATGGGGTGCGTTACAGCCTGTCCCTCCGCTCTGCAGCGCAGCCATGTGATGCCGGAGGAGCGTGGTGGCGATGATATGGAATGTGGGCAGCTGCCTTCGGACACGCTCCGACAGGTGACAGTCCAGCGCCACCCCCTCTACGGATTCGGCTTTGTGGCTGGCAGTGAGAGGCCGGTGGTGGTGCGGTCAGTGGCAGCAGGTAAGGTGTGGGGGTGGTCCCTGGACACAGCCAAAGCGTGCTGGGAAGCACAGGGCACCTTACCCTGGTGGGACCCCTCCCTGGGCTCCTGTCCCCTCTGGTGGGCCTGCAGCATGCCCTCCACAGGCAAATACATGGGTAAATGCTTTGGGGATGCTTGGGACCCTCCTGCTTCCCCTCCACCCCACAGCTCCGGGATGCCTGGGTTGGCCCTGACCCTCTCTCCTGGCAGGCGGCCCCTCTGAGGATAAACTCCTGCCAGGAGACCAGATCTTGGCCATCAACGATGAGGATGTGAGTGAAGCCCCCAGAGAGAGATTCATCGAGCTTGTCAGGTGAGGACAACACTTATCCCTCATCACCTCTGGGAAGGGGGCTCATGGCAGTCTGCTGTGCCCCTACCAGAGCCTTAGGGTGTTTCTGCACAAGTGTCACTGGTAGTCACTGCTGGGGTGGGGAAACCTCAGCCTGAGCAGGGGGAGGGCCTTGGAGCAAGCACCATACCCCTTTCCCAGCTGACCAAGGAATGGGCAGCACTGGGAAACCATCCACGGCCATATTATCAAGCACCCCAAGGAGCACACAAAGGTCCTGGCCACCACTGGGCCAGGAAGGGTGGGATGTGCTCTCAAAATGCACATGTTGAGGTCCATCACCACAAGGTCCCATCCACCTTCATTTCTCCTTTCTGTCACAGGAAGGCCAAGGACTTCATCATCCTCACGGTCCTGCACACCCACCAGGTGAGACTGGCAGGGCCATGGCCAGCCCCAGGGGAGCCAGGACAGGGGTTAAAAGCCCTTTTGGGAGACTGAGGTGTGGTCCCTGGAGTCCCCAGGAGACTGCTCAGGCAACTCAACTGACTTGTTAGACCAGTGTCCCACCGCTCCAAGGCTCTTCCAAGCTGTCAGGTCTCAGAGCTGCCAGAGCCCCTTGGAGCCAGTGTGGGCATGCAGGTGGCTCCCTGTCTTTGTCACTGCCTCCTCACAGGAGAGAGGGAACAGAAATATCCCCAAACCCATGCAGTTTGCTGAGGACATCCCATGTGTCTGATGAAGTGACCCATCATGCCAGAACTGGCAGAGAGGGGTCATCCTTGGGGAGCTGGGAGTGCCAGACTGCAGCATGGTTGGTGGTGGTGCTGTCACGAGTGGAGATGATGCACTGGGGCTCAGCACCAGAGCAGACAGAACCATCATGCCAGCAGCAATGATGTCAGGGCATTGTTTCTGCTTCACTGAGCCCTTTGATGTTGGGAAAGGAGATAAGTATGAGAACTCCCCTGTGCTCCCCTCCTCTCCGGGAAGAAGATGTCACCACCCAGCGTGGCTCCATCAGGAGCGGGGGTGTGTGCCAGGCTCCAAAAAAGCTGTTTTCCTCCTGGCCCTGTTTTGTCCCCTGCCCGGACAGGCTGCTCAGCTGATGCTGGTGCCATCAGACATATGCAGCTCTGTGGCATGGGTCTCCATGCTGGAACATGTGCAGGCAGAGGCTCCCTGGCACTGCCACCAAAATGTCCTGCAGGAATGCCCAGAGTCTTGCCATCTCTCATCTCCTTGTAGCTGCAGACTCACATCCAAGGGGTTTGTCTCCAATCAGAACCAGTGCTGGTACTTCTGAGCGAGACCTGCCTGGTGTCTGCCAGAGCTCAGCCTGCACAAGGGGTGCCAGACACATGAGCTCGCTGGGAGTGCAGCCTCCCCTGTCATGCTGAGGCTGCTGGTGTGACTTCAGCCCACAGTGAAGGGAACTTGCTTTCCATTTGCCATTTCATGTTTTGCTGCCCACTCACCACCATCATGCTGGCTTCAGAGGGCTTCCTCTGGGACCTGTATCTGGCTGTCCCCACGCCATCCAAAGGCAGGCAGGTGACTTACCCAGTGCTCTCTTTCCAGTCTCCCAAATCTGCTTTCATCAGCGCAGCCAAGAAGGCAAAGCTAAGGTCCAACCCAGCGAAAGTCCGATTTTCAGAGCAGGTGACAGTCGGCGAGACGGACCCAGTAAGTCCTGCCCTGCCTTCCTCTGTGTTTTACCACCCCCTTTAGGTGCCCCCAGGGCCATGGGGTGTGAGGTGGCTGGAGGCCACAGGGCTCCTGTCCGGATTTGGGCTCTGCAGGTGAGAGCAGCCATCCGGCCTGGGGAGCCCCATGTGGCAGATGCATGGGTTCAGTTCTGGGGGAACATACCTTTGTCCTCTCCTATCCCTCTGTGTGACAGAGCCCCAAAAATTTGCCTTAGAACCCTTTTGCCATCTGAGTCCCCCTGGGCATCCAAGGGAGGCATCCAGGCAGTGCCAGTGCCTGCCCTAAGGAAGGTCTGTGAGTTCCAACCAGATGCCAGAGGCTTCACAGGAGTGCCTGTGCGTGAGGCAGGGTCACGAAGGCACTGCTGGATGGCCATGGAAGCTGCAGCGTTCCAGCCTTTATCTCTTGATCAGAAAGGTTTTATTAATGAGCATACAAAAAAAGCACCCCAAAATAAAACTAAAAAAAAAAACCTGTAAAGCACTTGTATCAAATTCTATTTTTAAGCAAAATCAATTTGGTAATTATCTGATTGAAACACTTCTCACTAAATAAAACCAGCCTTCTCCCAAGTTCCTGCAGAGGGGATGTACAGGCTTGAGGTAGGCTAGGTTTGGGGTAAGAGTCAAGAAAGAGGGGTCAGCTCTGAGCTACCTCAGCCATCACCTTCCCTTTGGGACACCAGCTGGGGAGTGGGACAGGCTGCCAGGCATGGGCACTGGGCTGTGCTGGACAGAGCAGGGTGCTCTGTTCCCAGTGCAGCCGCTGGGAGCTGGGGACATGAATCTGGCAGGCAGCACTGAATTGCTTCAGCTCCGCACTGCTCAATGGCTCAGCAAAGCGCTGGGTTTTCAGGGGAAATGTGTCTCTTAGTGCGAAAGCCCAGAGCAGTGGAGGGTGCCACAATCGCTCCATCACTGACACTCATTCTCTCTCCCCACCCTTCCTCTGTCTCCCCGTGCCCCCAACCTCCTCTCCTCTCCCTTTGCCGGCCCCATGCCAGGACATGTTGAAGAAAGAAGCTCTCCTCCTCATTCCCAATGTGCTGAAGGTTTTTCTAGAGAATGGGCAGATCAAATCCTTCACGTTCGATGGACGAACCACTGTGAAGGTGAGCCCCTCCACTTCCCCCCACAGCACTGTGACACTTCTCTCCTCCCACCTGCCCAGTCCATTTTTCTTTATCTCCTACTTCCGTGCACAAACACCGCAGCAGCATTTGGCTGGCTGTGAGCTGCTATGGCATGATGGATAGCCCGTCTGCCTCCCCGGGTGACACGCTTTGCAGCTGGCAGGGATGGGATTTTGCTCTCTTTCTCCCTCTCCTGACTTTCCTCCTTGCTGTGAGCCTTCCCTCCAGCCAGGATGGATGCTTCTGCGAGTCCGCCTGCCAGCTCCCTGCAGATCCCTTCAGCACCATCACAGGTGCTGGATGTCTGGCAGCTGGTCACATCCTGCTGCAAGGTGGACCAGCAGCGGCTGGATACCATCTCACAGCCCCTCTCAGCACTGCTGGGCCTCATCTTTCGCCAGCATGGCCCCAGTTGCCAGGGTGGGGGGTGAGCTCTCAGTGGGATGCCAGCTCTCACCCTGGGAAGTAGCCAGTGCCTTGCACCCAAGGATGTCCATGGCATTTGCAGGATGTGATGGTGACATTGCAGGACCGCCTGTCACTGAGACACATCGAGCACTTTGCCCTGGTCCTGGAGTATTCCAGTCCTGAGCAGAGCCACCGCTTCCTGCTGCTCCAGGACAAGCAGCCACTGGCCCATGTAAGCCACTGGGTGTGGGAGGGTGTTGGGATGGCCCTGGGCAGGGGCTGAGGCACAGAGAGACTCTTCTTCCCCCAGTATGGAGCTTGGCTGGGGTTGTGCTGTTTGGTGGCATAGCCTCTCCTTGCCTTTGATATGTTCCTGCAGGCTCAGGGGTGAAAAGGGTGGCCCGAGAGGGAGACAGAGTTTTACCCATCCCACAGTGAGAGCACCATGGAGGTGCTCTGTGTTCCAGCCTGGAGAGCTGCAGACAGCATTCCTGAACATCCTTGACCTGCCTAGGAGAGCCAGGAAGCTGGTGCTGCACAGAACCAGGGATAAAATGGGGATCATGGAGGAGGCATTAGCCTGAGTGCCATAAACCCCTGCAGCACCAGGCAAAACTGTCACACCAGGGAAGGCTGGGCTGTTCCCAGGATGAAAAGATCAGTGGGTGCATGGAGGAGAGAAATCAAGTATAACCCCAGAATAGAGGAGAGGGGATCTCCTGCTCTATAGGCAAATACACAGTTCCTGGGCTCACTGCTCTCCTCTGCTCCTGCTGCAGGTTGTGCAGAGGACACACTACCATGGTATGAGATGCCTCTTCCGTGTGAGCTTCTTCCCCAAGGACCCAGCGGAGCTGCTGCGCCGGGACCCGGCAGCATTCGAGTACCTGTACATCCAGGTAGGGGTCTGGGAGTGATGATGCTCGTGGCCCGCACACTGCTGAGGCTGGGCCCTGTGGAGGCATCCCTCAGGTGGCAGATGCCTGTCCATGTGGTTTTCTGAGGATACTTCTCCCTTCCACAGAGCCGCAACGATGTGATCAGAGAGCGCTTCGGCACAGACCCCAAACCAGAGATGCTGCTGGGGCTGGCTGCCCTCCACATCTACATCACTGTCTCAGCCACCCGCCCCAGCCAGAAGGTCTCCCTCAAGAACGTGGAGTGAGTCTTGATCTCTGTCCCCATCTTCAGCACAGCCCTCTGTTGTGTCCCTTCCCTGTGCCCCTGCATAACTGGAGTGCTCCCAGCAATATTTTGGGGTGCAGAGCACAAGATGCCCTGAAAGCCCCCCTAGAGCTGGCCAGTGGCTCATGGCTTGGCAGCAGGGATACCCAGCCTGTGGTCCCACCATGTGTAGGACCCCCTCACACTGACATCCAGCCTGGCACAGCAGCCATACCAGGGCTGGGGATATTTGCTGTGAGTCCAAGATGATTTCCATGGGAACCTGGGTAAAGAGAAAGCTCTGTGGCTGAGTAATCTTAGCCCATCACCAAGCTGTGCAGCCCTGGCTCAGCCCTCCTGCAGCTGCTGGAGGACCTTCATCCACAGCTAGTCCATCTGGGCAGGCTGGCCTTGCCCAGTGAGCACAGGGAGAAAGGAGGGAGATGGCATTCCAGGAGGACCCCAAAAGGTTTGGGAATTTGCCCTGCATCCCTTAACCTTACATGAAGGTGAGTGGGAACTGGGCTTAGCTGCAGAGCCTAGCACTATTGTTACCCGGCTTAGGGCTGGTAGCTATGGCACCAGCCAGGGGTTCCATCCTCCTGGGGAGCCAGGCTGGGGGCTCCTGCTGTTCTGGCTGTGACACCAAGGAAGTGCTGGGTATGGCTTCAGCTCCCTCTGAAGGGAAGAGCTCTGGGACAGCATCCCTGATTTTTGTCCCTCACTGCCCATCAGCAAGGGTCTCTGGCCTGTCAGCTCATGCAGACTTCCCTCTCCACAGGAAGGAGTGGGGCCTGGAGCCCTTCCTGCCCCCCTCACTCCTGCAGCTCATCAAAGAGAAGAGCCTTCGGAAATCACTCTCGCAGCAGCTTAAAGCCCACCAGCACCAGCCTGGTGGCACCAAGGTGAGCCCAGTACAAGCAGACCTGTTTCAGGGCTGGTGGGGTGGCAGCCTGCCCTCCACACCAGCCTGTTGTCCCCAGCTGCTCAGGGACTCCTCTTATTAAGTCCCATTGGATGTGAGATAAGTCCCAGGGAGACAGACACCCTCTCTCCTGAATCCACTTTCAAAGCTGATCTGGATTTCGGGGAGTGCAGTGAGGATCAGAGGTGAGATCAGCTGTGATCCAGCTCTGAGCTTGGCTGAGCATCACACATCAGTTTATTGTTATCTCTGCTTCAGTACTTGGAAAGCTCTGGAGGCGGCTGCTGAGCCACTGCCTTGATCCCTGCAGCCTTCAGAGCTCCCTGGGGAGGGGTATATATCCCCCAGGAGGCTTATACATCAAATATTGAGGCTCCTTCCTGGCTGTGCCTCTGCTCTGAGTTACGTCCCAGCATCTGCCCAGGATGGCAGGGAAGTGAAGACCCCCCCAGCTCCATGACTCCGACTCCTGCCAGCACAGCACATGCCCAGAGCTGCCATTCCTACTGGACAGCCCCCAAGTTTGCGCCAGCCTCTTGCATTCTCCCCCTTGTGCTCATGTTGATCATCCATGTGATGTGTTTTGCCAGGTCTCCACAGCCCAGGCAAAGCTGCAGTACCTGCGGATCCTGAACGAGCTGCCAACCTTTGCTGGGGTCCTCTTCAACACAGTGGGACTGGTACGGTAATTCAGGGTGGGCTGGAAGGGTCCTGAAAGTGGTCCTGAGTGTGTGCTGGAGGGGAGAGCCAGGGGAGATGTGGGTCCCACAGAAATTACTTCCCTCAGTCTCTTGCTCTGCCCTGACAAGGTCCAAGCCCACCCAGAAAAGTCTTCAGAGCCTCTGTGGTCAGTAGAGTGGATCTTCAGCTCTGCAGGGTCAGGGTCAGTTTCGTTCTTGCCACTCTATTGGGCAACGAGGTGACCTGGTTAGTGAAGGTGGAGTAGTTTCAGACACATGTTTGTAACTTGATCATGCCCTGGCAGCATTCCTGCCATCTGTCTCAGAGAGTCTCTCTTGGCAAAGGCCACCACTTGCCCACACACCATGGCTGGGCTTACCAGCTCTGTCAGGGGTGGTCCTCCAGCCTGATCACTGCTTGGCAGCTCTCAGGAGGCTGCCCTGGCCCTCTGCTCCTTCATCTCCATCAGAGCTATCTCCACCCCTCACTCAAGCCACCTCACTTTCTCCATGGCAGGAGGAAAGCCACCAAGCCAAACAGGAGAATAGGGGACCTGCAAAGACTCCCCACTGCCTGGTTCACCCCTTCATCGCTCTTGCTCCACCTCCTCTGCAGGGATCCCCATGAAAGTGCCACCTCTCTGCCATCCTTCCCTTTACCCTCACCCAGCACTTATACCTGGCTTCCCATGCTTTGCCTCCTGGGTTCCACCTCTTGCAGCCTTTGGTCTGCTCTGCCTCCCCACACCTCGAGCTCCTCACCTTGCAGCTCAAAGGGCTGCCTGCAGGAAATCAGTGCAGGCAGAACCTCATGGTGCCTAGTCAGTGCCACGGAGTTGTTGGAGCTTGCCCCTGACACTGCCTGAGTGGATAGACTGGGCAGCTCACCTCTGGTGTTGGTGCCTTGCCTTTCTTTGTCCATCTCTGAGACCAAAACAATGACTCTGAGCCAGCCTATGAGTTGAACTGTGTGTAAGTAGCAAAAAGTATTCCCTTATTCTCTTCTGCACTGCTCTGCCCAGCTCCTCTTCTCCTCCACATCTGTCTTGATGCATCCTCCTAGACCTGAGTAAGAAAGATCTCTATATCCAGCTGAGGCTTTGGTCTTTCTTTTCTAAAATACATTCCCTCCCTCCTTTGCTCCCTTCTCTCAGAGGCAGTGTCAGATCAGGCAGTTTGTAACACTCTTACTTTTATGTAGTGACACTAGTGAGCCTGAATTTTTCATGTGGACAGCCAGTTCAGAGCTTTATTTTAAATAGCCTTGGCATCCTGCACACCCTTCCCAGCTCTGCAGAGGGGCTCAGGGAGGCAGGTTCACAGCACCAGCCTCACCTGCTGCTCTGCAAAGGCCATCAGGGACCTGAACAAATGCCAACACTGAGGCTTGGCTCCATGGAGAGAGCCAGGCACAGCCTGTACAGCCTGGGGTGCATTTATTCACCCCTATCTGTCTCTCTCTCCCCATGTGCCTGTGCCACCAGGATGAGAAGCAGCCAGCCACCACTCTTCTGGTGGGACCCCGGCACGGCATCAGCCACGTCATCGACCTGAAGACCAACCTCACCACAGTGCTGTCAGAGTTCAGCAAGGTCAGCAAGATCCAGCTGTTCAGGGAGAACCAGGGGGTGGCCCGGGTGGAGACAAGCATCCTGGATGCCAAGGTAGGCACATGTGCTGTAACACTCTGGGGAGAGGGGTTAGTGTGCAGGATGTGGATGGGGGGTTGGGGCCAGCCTTTGAGGGGATTCAGGTCACAAGTGCATGTTGGAGCTTCTGCTTGGGGCTTTCTAGAAGCTCCAAAGACCCTTTCACACTGCAGGCACAGGACATGTGGTCTGTGGCATCTCCCCTGCCGGTCTGGCTCCTTGTGCCACACGAGCAAGGACTGGTGCTGAGGGCTACAGCCATGGTGGCAATCTGGCCATGACCCAAACACCCACCTAGTGGTTTGAGCAGAGTCCTTTGGGCACAGGGGTGGCACAGGCCAGACAGGCAGAAGGACCCTTTGAAGGCCAGACAGCTCAGGGCTGGAGAGGAGCAGTGCATGGCTATACCTGTGCTGGGTGCAGATACTGGAGGAGACTGGGGTGTTTCATGCATTATCAGCACTTGTCAAGCCATGCAGGACTGTTGAATGAATGAACTGAAAATTACGGGGTGGGAGTGTCAGGCTCAGAGTGTGAGAAGAAATCACTGTGTGTCCCTGGTCCAGTAAGCTGCCCCCATTATCCTGTCCTTCAGCCCACAGAGCCCATTCCTTGGTGTACATGCCCTCCTGAGCCCTGTGCCTTATCATCCTCCATCTCCTAATAGTAGTTGTGAGGTGCAGTGCTGGTTCTGGTAGTCAATCCCCATGGTCAGGCACTGACACATCTCCTCACCCCCATGGGTCCCAAACCCTTCAGAAAAACTGTCAGCAATACAGCAAGGACTTTACTTGCTTATTTTGTGCCTGCTTCCAGCAGCCACAAGACCCTAAGGAGATCTTCCATTGGCCTTTGCTCAGGTTTTTAACAAGCTGGGACATGTCCCCAGCAGACTGGAAGGCACATAACCATGTGCCTGCTCCAGGGCATCCTTGGTGTCACTGACTCCCTGCACCCAGCTCTTCCCTGCCCTGTGGAGGAGGACAGCTGAGGGGCAGAGATCTGACAGATAAATGCCAAACCTCATCTTCTCCTCTCCTCCCACCTTGAATTAACAGGACAGAGTTTAGGCCAAGTTAGAGAGGAGCAGTACTTGGCAGAGGCTGTTTGGCACAGTGAACCCAGGACCTTTGTGGGGCATCAAGGTGTTGCTGCACTGCACACTGGTGTACCTGCACAAACCTTCCAAGACTCTGGCTGTAGGTCAGTTTTCCTGCCTCTGCATTCACTCCTTTTTCCCCTGAGACTGATGAAGCTGAGCTGCTTTGCTGCCGCCTCTGTGTTTCCTTATCTCTTGCAAGGTCTCTAAGCCTCAGCCGTCTCTCCAGCCCTTTCCTTGCACCATTTCAGTTGTAGTCTTGGAGATGTAATCATGGTGGATTTGTTTAGGATTCTCCTGCTGCCTTCTGTCCTGGTGGATTTTAGTACTTTCTCCCACCAGGCTCCAACCCTAATTCCTCCAAGTCTGTTTTCCTCCTGCTGCTGTGCCTGGTCCAGTAGATCTGCTGAACGGCAGTAACAGCCCAGTAGCCTCTGCCACAGCCACGTTAATCCTCATCCCCTCTGATTCAGCTCTCCCCTCCAACAGCCTCATCACTGAAGCCCTTTTTTTTGTATTCATAAGTCAGTGAGTATTTGGTCAACTGTGATATTTGTAATATTCCCTCTTCTGCATCCCACTGAGGTCGGTTGTTGTGCAGTTGAAGTTCTGGTGTCCTGCTGTGGTTGTCCCAACCCTTCAAAATTCTCAACCTCCCGCTCTGCAGCCCAAGCAGATAGAAACCCTCCTTGCCCAGCTCCTCCAGCTGCCTGGGCTGTGCAGGAGCTCATCGGTCTCCTCCTTACTGCTTACAGAGCAGGAATAAATGAAGGACATCCTCTGCACCACGAGTAACCCTGATGGTTCCTCCTGGTGCCCACGCCCCTCAGATTTTTGTGTCTAAAATCACCATATTAATGCATCAGTAATAGGCTGGTCACAACCCCATGACTGATTGTGGCTCACTATGAGCGCTCAGAGCATGGCTGTCCCTGCTGTCATGTAGCTCTGTGGCTGTTTCAACATCTGCCAGAGCAGTGCAGGAAGAAGTGTGGCACTGGCTCTGTTCTACTGGGCTCATGGTGGGGTGCTTCTGTCCCCTCCCTGGCGTGGGAGGGGGCAGTGTCCCACCCCTAGGCACAGACTGTCCTCAGGAGTGGCAGATGTGCTGGAAGCTTAGGTGATGCTGAGTCCATCTGCTGTGAATTAGGTGGCAATTCCCACACAGCTTGTCCACAGATCCCGCTGTGCTGCTCCCATCAGCCATGCTCTGCAGCAGCAATCAACTCTCTACCACTCCCAGCCCTTTCCTGCTGTAGGAGAAGACTTTCACCCATGTCCTCTCTATCCAGCCCCCCAAATGCTGGAAAAAAGCCAGCTCACATACTTCCTGGAAGCACATCCTCATGCACAGCAGATTTATCTCCATGAAAAATTCCAGGCAGCTGCCCATAGCCATCAAAAGCTCCTCTGCCTGCCTTGAGTGTAGCAAGCACCCCATTTGTGGATCTCAGCAGGCTCCACAGCACCCTGCCAGTGCAGAGACTGCTATTATCTGTCTTCATTTAGCCCTTATCCAAAGGGCTGGGATTTAAAGCCAGAATGTCTGCTCCAAAATGAGGCATATGCTAATCCTACGCAGGACAGCGATGGATGAGGCAGGCTAAGAAAAGCAGGCAAAAAGATCATTACCTCGCAGTGCTAATCTGCTTTCTACAATTATTCTATTGCGCTGAATGTGTCAGTGGCTAAAGCCTTAGATTGCAAATAAATCTGTTTCTGGCACGAGTCACAAGCCATTAGAGAGTTGTGCTCAAAGTAGTGTCCTGACTGCTCTGGGGACCTGTCAAATCCATATCACCCTTGGGATCCTCATGGATTGCAGTGCAGGAGGGGGTGTCCCCCTGGGCCATTGCACCTGATGCTGCTGTGTCGTGGGATGCTGGTGCTGGGGCAGCTCCCAGTCTGAATCTGTAGGAGGTGCTTGGTGGGTTACTGTGGAAACACAGATGGTCAGTGATGGTTTAGGGATTTGTGCAGAAAGGCCATCCTGAATTTCTCAGTGTGATTAAAATGATGGGTTAAAAAAGGGGGTCAGAGAATGGAACATCCATCAGCTGGGAGGTCTGAACATCCTGACTGAACCAGCAGTCCAGACATCCCTAACCCACTCTGGCCTTCAACCACAGCCCAGACTCACCTGCCAGGAAGGAGCTGGGGGAGATTTTTAGGTAACAAGCAGGCTTGAGGAGATCATAAACCATTTGCATTTATTTCAGGAGGAAAAGAAGTGGTGTTTGTCTTATGAATTATTCACTAGGTAGTTAATTGGTTTGTTTTGGAGCTTTTCCATCCTGTGCTTCAGTTTCTGTTTAAAACAGCACATTTGGGATACAAACCCAGAGCTGGTACCTCTGCTTTGCCTTTAGATTTTTGCCACTGTGAGTGTGGCAAGAAGGGGGCAAATGCTGACCAGACCCCTCACAGAGATGCTGCACAACCTCAGGACAGAGGAAAAAAAGTTTCCAGGCCTCTGATTCCAAGAAGAATTTTTGTTCCCAGCAATGTCTGTGAGAGCTGCTGGGCGGACAGGAGCAAGTTTCACGAGGGAGTGAGGCAGGTTTGCTTGGGAATGCTGGACGCAGTTCAGCGCTTCCCCAGCTGCGCTGCAGTAGTGCAAGTGTTTTGCAGCATTGTGTGGGCATTCCCACCTGGCAAAGTCTCCTCTCTGCTGTAGCTGTTGCTTCTCCATTCTTCCTCCTGAACTCCAGAGTTGCTGGTGTTTGAGCATTGATTCTGGAGCTCATACATTTGCTGGGGGCAGAGAGTTGGCACATAGTGTCCCCTGTGATTTTTATGCATTAAGTGCAACTTGTGCAGGGGGTTGTGCAGGGCTCAGGGGGCCCTGCATCTCCTGGGATCTTCCCCCTCCTGCCTAGCAGTGCTGGGACCAGCATTTGAGAGGGCCCAATGCTTATGATCCAGCTCAGAATGGTCAGAGGCATGCAAAGTCCTCTTCTACCTCCCAGTAGCCCAGGAAGAACAGTGTTAGCATCCCCTGCCTGGCACCTGGACAAGCTCAGCAGCTCTGATGGGGCACAGAGGGGTGACTTGCCCACCAGGCTCACCCAGGATCCCCAGTGCAGGAGGTATGGGGAGAGCTGCTCAGCTCCAGGCTCCTCCATTGGCTGTGCAGCCACCCAGCTGCTGCAGAAACAAAAAGGTTGTTTTTGCCGAAATGCCTTTTCCAGTGGAGCATTTCTCCTTTCTGATTTACACAACTACACACCACTGGGCTTTTTCTTATTAACGGTCTTGACTCTGGAATAAAGGCTGCTGAAGCGCTCTGAATGAGAATGAAAGTGGAATGTCTGGGGGACAGCTGGATCACCTGAGCCCAGAGAAGTGTCTGCAGCTTAACAGAGGAGCTGTCCCAGCCTGTGCCTGGTCCTTGTGCAGGGCTGTGGGGCAGGAGCCCAGGGTGTCTGGCTGCTCGACAGGCACAATTCAGTCAAAGGCATTGGAATAATTGACTTCAGTCTCCAGCAGGGCCTGCAGCCAGCCAGTGCTTAAGCCGAGATCAAGACTTGACAGCGAAAAACAAAGGCAAAATTAATTCAGAAAGGTCCCTGGCTGCTGCTGTGCCCAGAATCTGGGTATTGATGTTGGTGTCCCAGTGGCTCTGGCATGCTTCCAGCTTGCCATAAAAATAAATACCACGCACAGCTGGGGTTCAGCCTTTCCCTCTCCCCTGGAAGGAGCCAGGGAGCCCCTTGCTCTCACTGGAGGTGTGACGGTGACGCCTCTGAGAGCCTTCCCTGCAGGAGCCAGCCCAGAGCCCATTGATGCTGCCCCAAGCTGAGCATGGCAGGGACATGCCATGGGTGCTGAGGCCACTGCCCTCTGTGTATTTGCCAGGCTGTGATCTGAAAATTGTGGGGAGCCCCATCAAACTGACAAGGGCAGGTGAGGCGAACATTATTCCTGCTCCTGCAGTGATGGAAACCTATCAGATTTTTCCATGAAGAGCAAGGCTTTGGAGTGACGATGGACCCGGAGGCTCCAGTTCCCTACACTGAATTCATCTTTATTTGCATTAAACCATGCTGAAATGCTGTCACCTCGTGGGAGAGAGGAAGGGATTGAGATTTCCTTTGGCTCAGTACCTAGGGTGGGAGGGGCAGGCACAGATTCCCGCTTGCAGTGGGATGTAAAGCAAAGCACATCCCAGTGTGTGGTGCCAGCCCCAGCGCCACCCAAAGCACTGCCTGCAGGCACCCAGGCCTGGAGCCAGCCCAAAAGACAGGAGCCAGCCAGAAAACCAAGAGTCAGACAACACGTGGAGAGGATGAGTTTCCAAGCCTGCAAAGCCAAATTTGATTTGTTCACTTAAAGAAAAAAAAAAGAAATTAAAAAATCCTCAACCAAACAAGCTGCCCCCAGGCGTGAAGGGAGCCTGGGTGTGCTGCAGCCTTGGGAGGCCTGAGAACTGCCTCCAACAGAGAGGAAATGTGGAGGATGCCAAAAGCACAGGCAGGCTCTGCTTGTTAGAAATCCCCCAAGTCTTTTGAGTAGCCACGGGAAAGAATAAAAGCTGGCCAGGGTGGCAGCTACAGAATGATGGGAAGGTGTCCTGCACCTTCCCAGGACACAGCAGCACAGAAAGGGGACATGGCACCAGCACTGAAGTGGGGCAGAGGAGACCCCCACTAGAGGTACCTCTCCGTACACTGTGAGGTTTTGTGGGACTGTAAGGCACAAGGAGGGCATTCACCTGGCAAAGGTGGCAACTTCTTGAACCCTAAGGAAGGAGAGACCTGCAGGTCTGCTGCAAACCAAGGCAGGGCATTTATTGATCAACAAGTGGGAAATAGTGGTCCTAATCACAAGAAGCCGGTATCGATAGAACTGAGTTAATAATGCTTAAGGGGAGACAAGGAAAGGTCACAGTAGAAGTGAAAAATCGACTGCTGTCTTGTTAGGCCTGGGTGCCCATATTATATAAACTTGGCAGTGCACCTCAAGTAAACCAGAGAACATAAATTATGTAAATTCATCTCCCATCTTTCTATTGCACTGTATTAAAAGGAAACAGGGCAAGACCCAAAGTGCATGATACAGGAGGGGAGATTAAAAGGAAATGCACATAAGCCTAAGGGTTATAGTATGCATAGATCATCGTGCTTAGGTCATAAATTAATTTAAATATGAGAATTATTAAAATCGTCTAGCACAACCCTGGACATAAAATTTCCTCCATATGTCCTTCTATGAAACCTTCACCTTTGCCTGAACAAGAGAATACCCTCCAGAAGGATGTTGAGGTTTGATTTAAAGGTAGGGCATAATAGAAAAAGTGCTATATCATTAATAAGCATCTGATATAAATGTATTTTGTTTTACTTTCCAGAGAGACTGGTTGCCCAGAAGGAAACTTGGAGTGAGAAAGTGTCCTTTCTTCATAAGGCCCAGAAAATCTAGAAAACCATTATAAGTGAAAGATCAAAACACCAATAATTTCAGGCTGATATTATACATTTAGATGTAGAAAGAGCATTCTCTTTAAAATTCACTTCTTTTACATGTTGCCATATTACAGGTCAGAGAGGAACCTTTACCTGGGCATCCCAGTGGGAATCTGATGTTTGGTATTTTTAGAGCAGTAGGACTACCCCAGTAACTTTACTTCTGTGTAAAACTAGCTGTCATCCTAAAAGTACTGCTGCCCTGACCAAACTCAGACAGGCATTTCTGCTTTGGCATCCCAGGGAAGCAGAGCCCTCAGGGCCACCAAGATCTGAGCCCCTCATGCTGTTGCAGCAAGAACACACCCATGAGGAGGAGGCAGAGAATGTTGCCTTAGGTGCCATAGGTGTATGGTAGCAGGATAACCAAAGGGTTTTCCTATTTATTAACTTGTTGCCCATCAGTGATCTACATCATCTCATGATTAGCAGCTGGGAAAGAGATACTGCATTTTGTGGCCACAGTGCTGACAGGGCAGGGAGCAGGGCTTAGAGGAATGACACCAGTTTTGCTCCTGCTGCATCCTTCCCTGCCTTCCAGCTGCTCACACAAGTCTCCCTGCTCTGCTGCACCACGGAGTTTAGGAAACTTACGAAGATTCATGCTCTTCCAGGTTGCTGCCTTTTTGTCAGGTTTGGTTAAGATTGAGCAGCAAGTTAAAACAGTTGCAGGGAGACACAGGGATGTTGCATGAGCCCCAACCCCTTGGAGACCAGGCCAGTCCTGGCCACAGCTACAATCCTTCACTGCTTCTTGCAGGTTTTCCAAAGGAAGGAAGGTCAATCCCATTCACTGCAAGCCATGGGTATCACAAGGAAGCCCAAAGCACCAGCCTGTGTAGTTCTTATTTAGAGCAGCTCCCTGCAAAGCTGCCCTGAATTTACCATCTGAAACCCTTAGCACCACCAGTTGAAAATTTTTCATGCACCTGTTCACAAAGTCAGTGTTTGCTCAGTTCTCCTGTGCCTGGCTGTCTCTGCACGATCTTATTTGCCTTTCCTATGTACAGCAGGGTGACCAAGGTTGCTGATGCCTAAAAATAAACCCTCCATTAGCTGCCATCCCTCTTTGTGGCCTGATTTTCCAATGAAATAAGGCTGCTGTGTTTATGTTGCCTCTTTGCCTCTTGACCCCACAAGTCACTTTCTGATCTGCTGGCCGCTTTCAGGGGGCTGTGGCATGAGGGTGGACATCTCAAAGGCAGCTGAGCTGTTGCAATCTCAGAAAAAACACCTGAGAGTAAGAGAGAGATTCCATCTTGTAACCCCACATGGGAAAGAGTTATGGCCAGACCTCTGTTGGTGAGCAGCAGAGAAGCTGCCAAGGCCAGGGAAGATGCACAGCTTGACTGAACCAGCTTTGCTCACATTCAGTGTCTTTGTAAACAGCCCATAATACATCAGCAGGATGCAGAGCCCCAGCAGTGTGGGCTCCCAGGCCATGTGGAGATCACCAGCTTAAGTGATTTAATCCCTAATAACAATATTTGAGCGCTTGACAATTACAGAAGAACTCTCACACAGCTTCCTTGTCAAGATGTGAGAGTAATCATTTCTAAGACCCCATTCTAAGCTGTAATGCTAATCAGTATTAAGATTCCTGTTTTTCAGAGCAGAGTGCCACAGTTAACCCCAGCATGCCAAGCACTGATTGCCGGAAGCTGTTGTGGAGGCTGGACTGGCTTGGACACCCGGTAGGGAGCTCACAGCACCTTGGTGAATTGCTTGTGTTTCACTTGTAGGCAAGAAACTACAGTCAGGGTGGTTGTATCTCAGTCCTGTCACTCTTCAGGAGGATTGATCCAGGGGCTGCTTCTTGCCAGCAATAACACACAGTCTCATCTCTGGATGAGTGGGAGAATCCTGAAGCAGGGGAAGCTCAGCAAAGCTGGAAATGGGTCTCAGAGATAAAGGTACCCAGCTGGGGTACTGGGGCTGCACTGTGGGCTGGATGGTGAGTGCTGACAGGGAGGTACTGAGAGTCCATAACTCTATGCCATTCTGCCCTTGATGTCCTCAAGTGATGGCTGTGAATCTCTGGTGTGGGACTCACACATGGTGGAAACTACATCTTAGTTTTCCTTACCTTGGCCTCTTTGTTTATTCTCCTGGTAGTGGATGTTTATCAGCCATTGCCTCCTTCCTATTGGGCTTTTTTTCCCTTCCTTACTGCTTGCACTGAAACTGTTTGCTGCCACAAAACAGAGAAGGGAAAAGACACAAATCTCTCTTCATTCAACAGATGGTTTGAAAAACTCAAGAAAGCTTAGCCAAGACACTTGTTTTAAGGATGCTTCATACACAGAACTGGAACACATGGTTTCCTTTCATCACTTGTGGAGCTGGGCTAGGAGGTGTCACCCCCCTCACTGCTGCCTGCCTGCCTTCTCTCTCTTCACTACTCTCTCTCTCTCTCACTCTCTCTCTCGATGGTTTCCCTTTGATCTGTGTCACCCTAAGTTTATTTTACAAGATGCAGAAAGAGCCTTGTCAAGTGGGATAGAGCAGAGTCTCTTAGCAGAGGATGTTCACTTGTCAGGTTTTTTCTCTTCTCATCAGGTTATTTCTTTTCCTTTCTCTTCCTGCACAACAGCTAAAGAGGGAACTTCTTTACTGTGGCTCTAGGAGAAATCTGCCCGTGGAGGAGCTGGCATGGCTTGGGAGTCACATGCAGCTCTGCCCAGGGCTGATGGCTTCACACCCAAGTTTACTGCACTGTATGGTCCAGAGTGTGACATGCTGGTGTAAGATGGGTCTTCCTTTTCTGGAATCAGCTTGGTGTCTTATAAAAGCAAATGTTGAGCAGAGCGCAGAACTGGCCAGTGGGTACCAGGAACCTCCTGTGGTTATAAAACAAGAAAACGAAAATAGCTTTAATGTTTTTCACACTGCGTAGGCTTAAGTGATTTTTAAAACAGGCTTGGTGTGCCCTGAATGTGGCAAATGAGTTTTTCTGAGTCCTGAAGGCCTGTCAGCGTGTGAGAGACCAGGCATGGGAGGACAGGCAGCCTGAGACAGAGCAGCAGCTGCCTCAGATAAGCTCTGTGCCTGAGTACAAGGGTCCCTTGGGTAGGGGTGCTTTATCTAAGGGGATAGATGAGGGCAGAAGCTGCTTACAATAACTTTATTGAAGGCACTGTCATTTTTTTTTCCATCTCATGGGTCTGCCTTGAGCAGTGCTGGGGGCTCAGACCAAGTGTGGACCACTGGACTGAGCTGTGCTGGCACAGGCTGCTCTGCACAGCAGAGTCTCAGCAGTGCAGAGGACCTCACTGGGTGGGTAAGAGTGAATCCCACCCCAACAGCTTTCCCAGGATAGCTCACCTTCTCCCTGGGACAAGCTGGGAGTTAGGGATTGGCACAGACTACAGCTCAATTGTGCCATGAGGTGACATGTGTCACACAGATCATGTCTGATTTGTATTTCTCTTTAAAGCAAAGATCTTTTTTAGCATGCAAATAAACACTCTCCTAAAAGAGAAGACACCATCTGCTCCTAAGCTCAAATTTAATTTTCCAAAGGTTTAGATTTAAATAAGATCCACAGGCTCAGAGTGGTAGCTGGGGGAGTCTGTAATGGGGTTTGGCCCCCTTGGCATCTTGCTGGAAGCAGATGTTGGTTTATGGGAGCGAGACGTGGTGCCTGCAATGAAACAGGGGTTTTGGCAGCTGGAGATTCCACAAACTCCCTCAGCTCCCAAGGTTAAACCACTGCTTGCAGGTAGGCTTAGAGCATTGACATGCAGACAAATGATCAGAAGGGAGTTGCATGGAGGCTCTGCCTGTGCCCAGTGGGGCTCCAGCCCTTTCCTCATCCTTAGGGGAATCAGCAGGCTGGAATCACAGCTGCAGTGAGACACTCTTTTATGCACAGCCATTTGTTGGGTGAGCTGGAGCAAAGATGCACACCTGACTGTTTAGTCCTGTGCAGGTGCTAAAAGTGCCACCACCTCACCAGTCACACCAGTGCCAGGCCCCAGTGCAGCCTCTGTGGAGCTCTGGTCCCTGTCGGCTGAGCCACGTGGTCCTCATGTGCTTTGCCTCTTTTGCCTTCCAGCCACTGGTGTTGCTGATGGAGTGGCCTGAAGCCACCAACTTTGCCTGCCTCATTGCGGGCTACTGCCGTCTCCTGGTGGACTCCAAGAAGATGATCTTGTCCAGGGCTCCCAGCCAGCCACCCCCACCTCAGATTATCAAGGCAGGTACGTTTCAGCCTCTGCTTCCTGTGCAAGCCCCTTCCCCAGCCTCCTGCTCCGTCTCCTCCCTCCACTCAGGGTTCTGCAGCAGTAGGAGGGTGAAGGGTCTACATCTCCCCTCTGTTCCCATTCACCTCGAGAACCAGCAGACTCCCTTGAAACCAGTAAGCAGAGCCGGGAGACCAGTCCTCAGTTTGGATAAGCTCTGACTTGTGGTGTCAGCTCAAGCTGTAAACACTCACTGCAAGTGTTGTTCAGGTAACTCCTGGAGCAGATCTGGGAGGTGCTGTTTGAGAAGACCTGTAATGCTGCCAGGTAAATGCTGGATCCTCACAGAACAGCCTGTGTGCTGCTGCAGGGATGCAGCACACACTCCTTGGATGGCATCCTGGCTCTGGACACCAATGTGAGGGTATGCACTCATAAGACCGCATTCCTGCTACCTTTGGATACTGCTGCCTCCATCCTGGGGGGATGAGCTGCATGGGCAGCTCTGCAGTCATGGCTGCTCTGCTGACTTCCTAAAGCAGGAGGGTAACTTTGGTGTCTCAGCTTTTCAGGTGCCCAGCCTGATGCAAGAGGCAGAAAGCAGGTCTGGGCACAGCAGGAGGTTCTGTCCTGACAGGCACCAGTGCTGTTCCTTGAGAATGGATTGCAGGTGTGAGTCACCCTCAGAAAAGATCAGTGGTTCACAGGAGTGATCTCAAACAAGGGCCAACCATGAACTTCATGCTGCTGTTCCATGCAGGTGTTCATATCAAAAGCGTTTTGTATAGGAAAATGCAAAATATGAGATCAGTGGCTGGAGATAGGCAAAACACCAACCCAGCTATCTATGGAATGTTGCCCCCAGACCTCCCAAGTGACACTGCAGCTTCAGACAAGTTTTCTGTCTAGCTGGCAGTGTCAAAACTCCCTCAAGATGGGACTTGCTTGGGGAGGTGGGAGCAGTGCAGAGAGTTAGCAGGGTCCTTGGGAGAGGATTTGGTGCCTTTGGGGAAGGCACCTGGACACAGACTCAGCCCATGTGGGAGGACACACTCTCAAGAGGCATCAGGAAGGCACCTGCAGGAACCTCAGTGAATCCAGGCCTGCCAGTTGATGTTGGTGTAAGTATAAGCACAGTTTCCTTTCCTTCTTCCCTGTGGCTCTGATTGACAGCTGTCACTGTGCTCTCTGCTCTGGATGCCCTACGGGAACATACTTAGTCACATTTTGCTGTGAGCAGAGGGTGTTTCCAACTTAACTGGCTGTCATCAGAGTGGTCCTTCCAGGGCCTATGTCACCCTGACGTGGGTGCTGGGACACATGGGGCACACGGATGTGGGGAGCAGAGGATGGGGAGAGCATCCCAGAACATACCCAAGGGCTGGTGGCACCCACAGGGGATACCTCAAAATGTGCAAGTGGTGTTTTTCTACACTGTAGCAACTATGGCAATAGCCAGGATTTTTAACTGGGGAGATTTCCCTTTATGGGCATGGTTCAAACCTCTTTGACCAGTGGAGTGGAGCAGTCCCAGTACACTCAGCCCAGCTGCTCAGGCATCCTTCAGTAGGAGTGAATTTAGTGTGTATTGAGAAAAGTCTCCTCACAGTTCTGGTCTCAAAAAGGCTGCAGGCTGAGCTGTCAGGAGCTGGGCGGATCACAGGGAGCAGGGACTGCTGATCATTAGCACATTCTTGCAGGAGTGATAAGAAAGCCCCACTGGGATGAATTAAGTTAGTTGACTTCCCAGGCTGCAGGCAGGCTGTGCCAGAATCTTAAATGTAAAATCAAGCCTTGGCCCATGCTTTTACCTAGAAGAGGAGCACATCCATCTTTCCTGAGGCCCATTAAAACCTCCTGCTGAACTGCAGACATTTTTAGAAATGCACAGGCTGTCCATGGGCTGTCAGGTCCATCTCTCTGCATTTCTCTTTGGAGCCATATGCCAAAGCCTTGCCCTCCGTTGTGCCATGATGGAGCTACACAAGTGATTCACCTCTCTGCACCTTCTGCCCACTCCCACCAGGACCCACTGACAGCCAGGCAGTTCTGTGCCCTTAGTTGGTCTCTCAGCTCTTTGTCAGGAACTTTTCTCTCCTGCACATCCAGCAGCTGGATTAGGGATTTGAGGGGTTTGGCTGCGTTCAGCAACAGGCCTTGGCTCGGCATGGGCAGCCAGTGAGGCGTGGGCATGACCCACTGGAGGTGTCTGGGTGTGGGAAAGCCTCTGCCTCAGTCCATGCCACCCTGACACAGCCCACACGTCCCCTCATGTGTTCCCTCACACAGCATTTCTGAGCACTGGTGTGGCCAGAAATGAAACAGATTTTGGGTTGGTTGGGATTTTAGCATTGCAGGTGATGAACAGTATAATACAAACATGTGTTTGGGGAGACAAATTGTCCAATTTGTTGAGCTAATGAATTTAATTAGGATTTATTTGATTCAATTTATCCTTAGTAAGACAGAACCTGTATCCCTGGGCAGCTTTTCTCAGCACAGCTGCACAATTCAACCTGCAATGCAGACAGATGCCCCTCCTGAGGGCTGGACTACTGGCCAAGCAGTATTTCAGCCACTTGCCTTGCACAAGGGAGCAAGGGGAAGCTGTCACAGGGAGATGCTTAACAGCAAGACCAGCAGGCTCTTTCAGAGCCAGCCTGATCCAATAGCTGTCAGCCAGACAGAAATAACACATGGATCGTGGGCAGCAAAGGACAAGGGGCTGGGGGTGTGTCTGTCACTTAAACACAGCCAAACTACATTGGATGCCTCCTCAAAAGGCAATATTGCCCCACATTTAGCAGTCTCCTGAGGAACACTGCTTGGTCTGGCCAATGTTACACAAATTCCTTCTTGCCATATGAGGTGTGAGCTGGCAGACTGAGGCTGAAGGTCCTTGTTGGTGTATGCAGACAAGCTGCTCCTGTTGCCCTCTGGATCACTGCTCCTGTTGCCTCTGGATGTGGCATCTGCATCCCTGTGTGTCAGTGCTGGCTGTGATGGCCAGCCCTTCTCTGGCTCTGCCCAGCTCTGCTCCCAGTAACCTCCTGGGGTCTTGCTTCCTGTCCCTGCTGCAGTCACACAGCACAGATACTAGACGTTTTCCCAGGTAGAGTCCTGCTTGGAGCAGTGAGAAAGCATTCAGGAAACAGTCTTGCTGGAGATGGTTAAAGGATTTTGTTGTGGTTAGTCTAGAAAAGAGATGGGTGCGGAGATGGAGAGGAAAGAATAGACCAGTATTTCTAAAAATGCCTAAAAGCTGTTTGTAAAAGGGCACTGCTCAGTTGTGCTGCTGGTCCATTGTGACATTGATCTAATTCCTCATAAAAAAAAACACCCAAAAAAACACAAAAAAACCCAAACCCACAACTTTAAGGTCAATACTCTCTTATCATACATTTCATAATATTTTGCTTTCTAAAATTTATATAATTAGACTCTCCAGCACATTACCATTTTGGAGACAATGGAGCAAACCACACGAGCATGCTGCCTTAGTGTGTCACAGGGCTTTTGCAGGCTTCTAGGCTGTCCAACCACCCTCGAGGCTCTTCTGGCCTCCCCCATCACTACAGCCCAGCCATACCTAAGGACCTCACTAACACACTTGTAACAACTCTTTTAATGAGATTCTTTAATGGGAATCCAGATTTACTGATTTAGGGAAAGAAAGGCAAGTCAGCTCCTTCAATACCACATGGGCTTTTTTTGAGCTGGCCACCTTCCACATGCACCATGCACATCTCTGTATGTTCCTCTCCCTTCTGCCACTTCCAGGTCTTCCCTTCTCTCCTTACTGTATTGGGCCAATGTCTCAGAGCCAGAAGGTCCCTTATCTTCAGTGTTAGCTCCTCCCTACTGCTCTTGGTGGCCACATGTGTGATACCTCTCAGGCTTAACCCTTTCTTCTTGAGAAACCCACATGCTTGGGTGGGGAGGCCAAGGCAAGTGTGGCACATGCAAAGCCACCCAGGGGAATGTTCTCCCCTGCATCACACTTGTGTTTGTGAAGGTTCCTGACTCAGAGGTGGGGTACAGGAAAGCTCACCACCTGAAACCCCTTCCAGCCCTTGATCTGTCCAAGGAGTTAGTCAGTGGCACCTTCTGGGAAACTGCAGAACAAGGGAACAGAACAGAGCTGGCAGATCTTTCAGGATGTTTTCCATAGAGCACAAGATCTCTCAATGCCCAAGTGCAAGAAATTAGGAAAGGAAGACAAGAAACCAGCATGGATGAGTCAAGACCTTATGATCAAACTAAAAGGGCAAGAAGGTAATGCACAGGCAGTGGAAGTGGGACAGGTACCCTGGGAGGACCACAGGGACACTACCCAGTTGTGTAGGACTGGGGTCAGGAAGGCCAAGGTGTGGATGGAGTTGAACTTGGCAAGGGATACAAAGGATGCTAGCAAGGGCTTCTACAGCTACGTCAGCCAGAAAAGGAAGGTCAAAGAAAGTGAGCACCCCAATGAATATGGCTGGAAAACAGGTGAGAAGGCAGCTGAGGTACTTTTCTGCCTCAGTCTTCACTGGCAGCCTTTCTCCGCATCTCTCAAGTGGATGGACTGCAAGACAGGGACTAAGGCAGCAAAGTCCCTCTCGCTGCAAGAGAAGATCAGGTTTGATACCACCTGAGGAGCTTGAACATACGTAAGTCTGTGGGACCTGACAAGGTGCATCCCAGAGTCCTGAGGGAATTGGCTGATGTAGTTGCCAAGCCACTCTCCCTGATACTGAAAAAGTCATGGCAGTGACTGGAAAAGGGGAAATATTCCACCCATTTTTTTCAAAGGATAGAAAGGAGGACCCTGGGAGCTACAGACTTGTCAGCTTCCCCTCTGTGCCTGGGAGGATCATGGAACAGATCCTTCTAGAAGCTGTGCTAAGGCATATGGAGGACAGGAGGCGATTTGAAACAGCCAGCATGGCTTCACCAAGGGCAAATCTTGCCTGAACAACCCAGTTGTCTTCTTCAATGGAGTGACTACATCAGTGGAGAAGCAAAGAGCTATGGATGTCATCTCTCTGGACCTCTGTAAGGCCTTTGACATGGTCCCCCACAACATCTTTCTCTCTAAACTGGAGAGATGGATTTGCTGGGTGGACTGTTCAGTGGATGAGGAACTGCTTGGATGGTCACATGCAGAAGGTAGTGGTCAGTGGTTCAGTGTCCAGATGGAGATCAGTGACAAGTGGTGTCCCTCAGAAGGCCATACTGGGAGTAGTGCTGTTCAATACCTTCATCAATGGCACAGTGGATCCAGAGCACCCTCCACAGGTTTGCAGATGACACCAAGATGAGTGGTATAGTTGACATGGCTGAGGGACAGGATGCCATCCAGAGGGACGTGGACAAGCTCGAGAAGTGGCCCATGGGAATCTCATGAAGTTCAGCAAGGTCAAGCGCAAGGTGCTGCACCTGAGTTAGGGCAACCCTCAGTATCAGTGCAGGATGGGGGATGAACAAGAGCAGCCCTACTGAGAAGGACTTGAGGGTAGTAGTGGATGAAGAGCTGGACATGAGCTGACAATGTGTGCTGGTAGCCCAGAAAGCCAGTTGTGTCCTGGGCGGCATCCCCCGTGTGGGCAGCAGGTCAAGGCAAGGGAGGTCATTCTGCCCCTCTGCTCTGGTGAGACTCCACCTGCAGTGCTCTGGGGTCCCAAGAACAGGAAAGACACAGACCTGTTGGAGCAAGTCCAGAGGCAGGCATGAAGATGATCAGAGGGCTGGAGGACAGGCTGAGACAGTTGGAGCTTTTAACCTTGAGAACAGATGGTTCCAGGGAGACTTTAATGGCCTCTAGCCATAGGACCAGGGGCAATGGTTTCATATTAAAGGTGGGTAGATTCAGACTAGGGACAAAGAAGAAGGTTTTTATGATGAGGAGGGTGAGGCATGAGCACAGGTTGCCCAGAGAAATGGTGGATTCCTCATCCCTGGAAACATTCAAGGTCAGGTTGGACAGGGCTCTGAACAACCTGATCTGTTTGAAGATGTCCTTGCTCATTGTAGGGGGAGTGGATTAGATGGCCTTTAACTGTCCCTTCCAATGCAAACCATTTGATGATTCTATGGTCTGTGTGTGCAGGACATTTCTTCTACCCTTGTTCCTTGCAGATAGGCCCAGCAGGTTTTCCCAAGGGTGGCCTGGCTGTGCTGCAGGGAACATGTGTGTCCCACTGCAGTACAGCATGCTGAGGGATGGAGGGCAGAGAGCACTCAGGTGCTTCTCCAGAGGGAGCAGGAGCTGTTTTCCTTCTCCCAGGTGCTGCTGTTAATGTTCCTGTTGTGGTTTTGGTTTAGATTACATCAACGCACACAACTTCCACCGGCCTGCCGTGGCAGGGCACATGGGAAAGAAAGAGAACGGGTTGGTGGGTGGCTCTGCCACTGTCACCGGAGCAGCCGGGGCTTCTGCCACCAGGGCTTCGGACTCCGAGCTCATCCGCTTTTGCTACCTGCACATGCGAGAGCAGAGGAAGGAAAAAGAGAACAGGTCAGATATCAATGAAAACCTGATTTTTTTTGAGGAAACTCGTCCCAGGACCAAATCTGACCCCACTTCCAAAAGCTCTGGCCAAGGCTACAATGGGACAGCTAGCGAGTACGACCCGGATGGCCTTGACCAAGACAGGCACACGAGCAGGACCAGGGCACACACCATAGACACTCACCTGCAGAGCGACACCTCACACTTCTACTGTGAGTCCTGCCAAGCCAAAATCAAGAGCCGGCTGGCCTCATGCATGGGGGGCAAGCCTGGCACCACCCGGGACAACATGGTGGACTTGATGTCGCTTCCCCCTCCCGGGAATGATGAGGAAGAAGATGAGACAACATCCCTGCTCCCCGCCATTGCCGCCCCTCCTCCTGGCTTCCGAGACAACAGCTCTGACGAGGATGACCCCAAGCGCCGGGCAGCTGCCCAGAGCCAGGAGCAGGGCCGGCACCTCTGTGGCATCCTCTACGACGAGATCCCAGTCACGCTGATAGACAATGTGCAACCACGGACAGTGCGGGACCATGCCCAAGAGCTGGATGACGCCCTGGTGTCCACGCTGCAGGCGCTGGAAGCCCTGGCTGCTTCAGAGGATTGCCCGCATCCCCCACCACAGCAGACAGCAGGTATTTCAGTGGCTGTGGCTCCCTTTTTTCCCTATAGCCTTTCTCCCCTATTGTATGTCCTTCCCTTTAGTCTCCTTCTCCCATCCTGTAAATGACTGTGGAGCAGCTTCTAGTAAAAACTAAGTTGTAGCAACAGGCATAACTAAGTTGTGGCAGGAGCAGTCAAGCTGCTGCTCAGAAGATTTCTAAGAAGCTGAGGTGGCTGAAGGAGTCTCTTGGTTATCTCATATCCTGTATCTGCCATGGTTCACCTGCCATGATGCTGGGGTGAGTCACTTGCAAACCAGTACTGTGATCATGAGTTCCTCCCCATTGTGACCCCACTCAGCTGGTACCTTTGGCCATCAGTCTTCGCAGGTTCCCACAGGTTGTGAGCCCTTCACAGGGCAAACCTCCTGTTAAATGGGTGCCTCTGGCACCAGCGGGCTGGCAGCACAGTCCTTTGTTCTCTCCCCACCTTGGTTGCCCTACTCACTGTGGCAGAGTAGCTGTTGCCCAGTTTTCCTTCTGGTACTAGACAAGCTTCTATAGCTCTGCTACCACTGACACTGGAAGACTTCCCAGGACCTTTTCCTGGGCCCGGAGCTCTTGCTGAATTTAGCTAGCAAGACAGCTCAGTGCTGAAAAGTGATCTCACTTAAAAGCATTAACTCTTTGTTGTGGAAAGTCATGAAAATTTCTCCAATGGGATGATGTGCCCTGCACTCCTTGGACCCTCCTGCCACCTGGAGTTCCCCTTTCCTCCACACAGCAGTGTGGTGTGAGGGTTGTTGTGGGGTTTTCTTTGTGTCCCTCCTCAGGTCTTATTGTCCTGGCTGCCATCACTCCTGAGTCATCCTTGGACTCTGGCCATGAGACGAACTCCTCAGAGCTAACCGATGTCTCAGAGATGGTCTCTGCTATGAAGCAGCATCAGAACGCAGCCTACTTCCTCACACAACACATCAACAAAGAAAACCTCCTGGCCAGGAAGGATTTGCCTTTCCGAATCCAGAGCTGTTCTTCCCAGGCTGTTCTCACCTCACCCTACCCCCTGAGTGGCCAGGAGCCGAGCCCTTCCCTGAAGCCAGCTTTCTCTCCCCAAAGTCCCGGCCCTACCAACTGCAAGAGCAAACAAGAGCAGCAACATGCTGAGCAGAGCTACACCTCAGCTGTCCAGCCAGGGCTGACCCCCCAGCTTAATGAGCAGAACAAGGGGGCTTCAATGTCAAGCACTGAATGCAAAGGTGCAGGCCACACAAAAGCTGCCTTTGAGGTATCTCTGCATCCCACAGCAGCCCCGAGCAGGGAGCAGACACAGGATCTGCAAGAGAAGATGCCCAAAGAAGTGCAGCCGAGCTCCAAGCTCCTCCTGGATCAAAAAAGCGGTGTAACTCCAGCCATCATTTCAGCTGCTCTGCAGCAAGCAGCAAATGCAAAAGCCTCAGCTCCCCAAATGGTATCAGCCTTAAAAGAGGACCAGAATGTGAATGGTACCAGCTGCTGTGCATCAGCCAGCAGCAAGCCTTTGACACTTAAAGGAGGTCCACAAACTGCAGAGACGTGCAACTGTCAGCGGCAGCAGCAGCAGCAGCAACTCTCTCCGCAGCAGCACTGTGAAGTTTCTCTAAGTCCTAAAGAAGCTCAAGGCAGTCAGGCTGAAGCTTTCCACTTTGCCTCAGCAGGTGAGGAAATGGTGTCCAGTAAGACTTTTGCCTCTAAAAGCTACCAGCAAAAAGTGAGTAGAGATGTTCCAGGAAAAGCTGGAGAGACAGGTCAGAAGGCAGGTGGGGAAGCTGCGAGCCTCATCTTGCAGAAACACACAGCTCCTTCAAACCAAGGACAGAAAGTGCAACAGGAAAGTTCAGCCAAAATCTTAAAAGCTGAGAGCAGCAATGTGCACTCTCCATCACCTGGCAGCATTTTCAGGAGCACCAGTGAGGAAGCCAAAGGGCCAATCCAACTGATGCCCAGATCTGAGAGCCTGCAGATTAGCACCGTGCCTTCCAAAAAAGTAGAAAAAATACTGGAGGTGACCCAACAAGATGCTGATGTCCCAGCTAAACCCAAAGCCCCAAAAGCTCCCTTCAGGTTGAGGAACCTGTTCTCTGCAACTTTTCCAACCCGGCTGAAGAAGGAGACGGATGAGCGGCAGGCCCAGCTGCAGAAGGTGAAGCAGTATGAGCTGGAATTCCTTGAAGAGCTGCTCAAGCCAAAGAGTAAAAGTGACCTCCCACCACAAGAGTATCTGCACCCCCCTGCCCCTGGGCGCTGCAGCTGCCAGCTAAGGAGCAGTCCTGTGCAAAAAGTCCCAGGGATGTCCAGGGAGCAAAGGCGCAGCTGTGACTGCAAGAGAATTTGCAGGGGAATGAGACCACCCCCTAATCAGTTGGTGATACCAGAACTGGAGAGGAGAGGGAGGGATAAAGTTGCAGATGACCAGAAGCAAGTAGAAGCCATTAGGTTGACAAGCACGAGCAGCCCTTCCAAAGGCAAACGGATACGATCCACAAGTTTAGAGTCTAGAGACTACCGGTCAGATCCAGAGAACAGCGTGTCGTGTTTGACAACGTGCACTTCCCAAGGGGAGTGCATGGGAGCGCCGCACTACAGGAAGCTCTTGCGTCGCTACAGTGTCAGTGAAATAGATAAGACTGATAGGACATCCTTGTCCTCTGACATCTACCAGAACACCTACGCAACCAAGCAGAAGGGCCCACAGAAAGAGCCTGAGCCCAGCATCCTTTGTCCCGTTCTGAAGAACAAAATCCAGGAAGTCTCTGGAGCAGCTGACCCCTCCTATGTCCAGATAGCACAGGATAAAAAGAACCAGAAGGGTTCAGCAGTGTTCTCTGTCCAAGAGGAGATGTATCCAAGTCCTGCTGAGCTCCGAGATGAAGACACGGAGGATGAAAAGTGCTGCTCCATCCGTTACTGCTTCTACTACAGGAAATGTGATGTTGCAGATGATGGTAGTGAGAAGGATGAGCTGTCCTATTCCATCCCCATGCAGATACTCCCGGGAATGAAGCTGGATAATCAGATGGTCCCAGTCATGAGCAGGACTCTTCAGGTCCTAGATGCAACAGCCTGCAGCAGTCCCAATGACAGTCAGACCCAGGAAATAGATTTAAGGACCTCCAGTTTCGAGGGGAGCTTGGCAAAGATCAACACCCTTCGAGGCCATGCCTACAGCTTTCCCAATGGGTTTCTGCAAGTTCAGCTGGACACCAATGAGCTCCTGACTATCCTGAGGCAGTGTGTGCTGAGCCCTGATGTCCGGGACTGCAAACCCTACATCTCCCAGCTGGCTGAGTACAAGCAAGAGCTCGCCCTCAAGTTCAAAGAGTTTCGGGCATCCTGCCGTCGCGTTGCAGCCGTTGACAAGAGTCCTACCCACATGCTCTCTGCCATCACGAGCAGCTTCCAGGTGCTAAGCAGCCTCATCGAGACATTTGTGAGGCTGGTGTACGTCGTGCGCTCGGAGTCCCAGCGCCAAGAGCTGCTGACGAAGGTGGAGGAAGTGGTGAGGAATTACACCTTCCTCCTGAAGGCTGCAGAGGAGTCCACGGCCAGGATGCTGAGCCACCAGCAGACTGTGGAGCAGCTCGCCCGCCAGTCAGCCACAGTTGCCACTGTCATGAGCACGCTCACACGCTCCCTAAAGACACTGATCAATAAGTAAGCCAGCTCCGAAGGCCAACAAGCCAGTGTGTTCCAGACCATGTGCTGGTGGTTCTCCAGTTTCACAGGTCTGGTGATGATGTGTTTCTGCAGGCCCATGTTTACTGGGGTTTGCAGTAGCCAAGACACTCTTTGATCTCTACAGAATGGATGGTGGTGGTGATGGTGGTTTTGAAGGGTAAATTCATGCCCTGTCACAAGCTGTGCAACCAGTTTGTCAAGGGGCTCAAGCAGCTTCTTTGCTTGTTCCCCAGTGCTGGCCTTGTCTGTGACAGTACTTGGGAGGCACAGCCACCCCATCTCCACACTAGTTTGGTTCCATGGGGTTCTGAGCCTCACTTGTGCAAAGACCCTTGTCACAGTTTGTGGTGGGCCAGTGAGTGCTCAGGAGCTGAGCTAAGATCTCCTGGCTTCACTTGAGCAGTTTGGAGCCAAAACAGTGTCTCGCCACGTAAACAGCTCTTCTGCCTCCAGGATCTTCCTGGCCCACAAATACAACGTAATTAGCAGCCAGAACGGATCTCTGGGGTGAAAGTCCCTGCTGCTGTGCTATGGCTTGGGAAGTAGTCCTAGCACAGGCAGGATGCCATAATCCTGGGACAGAGCTTGGTCACCCCGCTAGGCTCTTCTCTCACAGCTTGGGCACCAGTGCTCCAGTCCTGAGCATAGGTACTGCCTGTGCAAAAGGCAAGGGCTTAATGCCTGCAAGTAGGGAGGATCCAGGGAACTACAGGCCTGTCAGTCTGACCTCGATGCCGAGAAGGTCATGGAACAGATCATCTTGAGTGCCATCACATGGCATGTACAGGACAACAGTGGGGATCAGGCCCAGCCAGCGTGGGTATGTGAAAGGCTGGTGCTGCTTGACCAGCTTGGTCTCCTTCTATGACAGGGTGACTCAGGGGATGAAGGAAAAGCTGTGGATGTTTTGTATCTAGACTTAGTAAAGCCTTTGACACTGTGTCCCACAGCTTTCTCATGGAGAAACTGGCTGGGTGGTCAGGCCGAGAGAGTGGTGGGGAATGGAGTTAAATGCAGCTGGGGCTGGTCACTAGTGCTGTTCCCCAGGGCTCAGTGTTGGGGCCAGTCCTGGTTAGTATCTTTATCAATGATCTGGACAAGGGGATCAAGAGTACCCCCTGCAGTACTCCATTCGGGATGACACCGCATTGGGCTTAATCTGCTGGAGGGCAGGAAGGCTCTGCAGAGGATCTGGACAGGCTGGATCCATGGGCTGAGGCCAATTGTATGAGGTTCAACCATGCCAAGTGCCGGGTACTGCCCATGGGTCACAACAACCCCTGCAGCTCCAGGCTGGGGCAGAGTGGCTGGAAAGTGCCCAGCAGGAAAGGACCTGGGGGTGCTGTTTGACAGCACCTGAACATGAGCCAGAGTGTGCCCAGGTGGGCAAGAAGGCCAGTGGCATCTGGCTTGTGTCAGCAACAGTGTGGCAATGGGACCAGGGCAGTGACTGTCCGCCTGGACTGGGCACTGGTGAGGCCCCTGGTAAGGTTCATTTTTGGGTCCCTCATGACAAGAAAGACCTTGAGGAGCTGAAGCATGTCCAGAGTTGGGGAAGGGTCTGGAGAGCAAATCTGATGAGAAGCAGCTGAGGGAGCTGGGGATGTTCAGCTTGGAGAGGAGGAGGCTCAGCAGGGACCTTCTCACTCTCTATAGCTCCCTGATGGGGTTGTGGTCAGGTGGGGGTCGGTCTCTTCTCCCTGGCAACAAGTGACAGGACAAGAGGAAATGGCCTCAAGTTGTGCAAGGGGAGGTTTAGATTGGATATTGGGGAAAATTTCTTCACTGGAAGGGGGATCAGGCATTGAACAGGCTGTCCAGGGAAGTGGTAGAATCACCATCTCTGGAGGTATTTAAAAGAGGTATACTTGTGGTGCTTGGGAACATGGGTTAGTGGTGGGCTTGGCAGTAGTGGGGGAACAATTAGACTCAATGATCTTAGAGATCTTTTCCAAACTAAACAATGCTATGTTCCCCTTCCTCTTCTGAATGGCTGTATCCATGCTAGAGACCGTGCAAGGAACCCAGGCTCATTTTTGAGCATTGAAAGACAGAAGCTGGGCTAGCAGCTGAGAGGAAACCTCTTTGACACCATTCTCTAGAGGTCAGGTTCATGCCTCCAAGGCACAGCCCAAACCCTCTCCTATTTCCTTTCATCGTGACCATTAGAGCGGAACCCTAGATCAGCTTTGTCCATGAGCCAGACAGGAGCTGTCCTCCTTGCCAGGGCATTGGGGGTCTTTTCCTGTCTTTACCAGGCTGACTGCCATAAGAAGCATTATTTATTACTGTGTGATGGCTATTTGTTTGAAGTTGGGGTTTTTGGATTGTTTGCGGGTTTTTTTTCACTTCCAGGTGAATGATAAAATGATTCCTAATTGCGTTCCTTCCAACCCCAAAGTTCCCCTCCTCCTCCTGCCAGTCTAGCTACTAGATATAATCAATCAGACAGCCTTAATTGGTGTTTCACTGCTGTCACCTACCCTCCAAAATGGAGCAAGGAGAAAAAAGCAAGGTGACACATTGCATTGCCCTTACCCTGCCACCCACTGCACTTCATGTGTGCACAGGGTGAGTGGGTCCTGCCTCTCCCCCATCCCACCCCCTCCAGCTGGAAAGGGAGGTCATGGCATTGATCAAACCCAGTCCACTTGCCCCAGTGCCTGGGGATGATCAGGGATCTCCAAGGATCAGTCACTTCCCATCTCTATTAATTTATACAAATATGCACATCGGAAATGTCTCGTTCTTCCATAGGAGCTATGGAAATGCACAATGTGCTGGTAACACGCGCATCCTCGGCTGAGTGCAATAACCTCCCCTGGCCCGAGGCTGTCCTGGGCTCGGGCTGTTGCTGTCAGTCAGCAAGGCAGAGAGGATCCTGCTGGGGGACAGCCTCCTAATTTCAAGAACCATGTAGCAAATATCCAGTGGAAGAGCCAATTGGGACTTCAGTCCATGGTGGGCAAGGCCTGTTCCAGTGCTGAAGGCTGACAGGGAGACGAGTTTTCCTTTTCCCTGGGAATTACCTATTCTGAAACTCTGAGTTTCTTCAAGCTCCCCGTTACGCCTATATCATTTCTCCTTCAATCTCTCAGTCTAATACAGAGGAAAATTTTTTTATTGTCTGTATATAGTATATATAAATAAAAAAATATAAATTATATCTATACACAAATTTATGTCTTGTTTTACAAACAAGAAAGATTAAATATATTAATCTTAATATCCAAACTAGCATTTGTGTCTTTTTTTTAATACCTTCGTGGAAATGTGGCTATTCTTAGCTGTACAAAACGCTGTTTGTAAGCAAATCCACTTATTTTTGTTGCTATAGAAATGCATGAATCTCCATACTGGAAAGGCACAGCTTAAGGACTCCGTCTCTGGGCTCCACAGCAGTTAAGTTACCATGCTATGAAGGAAGCAGGTTTGAAACAAACTGACCTGCCAAAGTCACTCTTGTGTTGTTAATTTTGGCTCAATTCCCTTCCAGAAGGGGAAGGCAGCAGCAGCCACCCCTTCAGTGCTGCCACTGGGCACTTGGCCCAGATGGGGAGAGCGTGGGACACCCTCCTGCCCCCTGAGCAGGGGAGAAAGGGATGCTTTAAGGAACTCCTGCCTGATCCCTTTCAGGTGAGCCAAGCTGAGCACACACTAACCAGCTCCACCCCCTGTTTTCAGCCAAGTCACAGCCTTTACCTGGCTCTTCTGCCTGGGAAGAGGTGACAGTGCGTGACCTGTCAGTGGCCTGATGGTTCTGCTGCCCTGTGGGACTGCTCTGGTGTGTCTGTAGGGGAATGTCCAGCAAAAGCAGAATGTCAAACCTGGGCAGAAATCTGAGCCAGGCAAACAATTTCCTAGATAGAGATGATTTCCAATGTACATGTTTTGCCTGGCACAATGAACCACTCTCTGTTTATCAGGCAGGAAGGCATTGATGTGTGTGCTCTATGTGCTCCAAAGCCTCCAGGAACTATAAAATCTGAGTCCAATAAGGATCCGACACAAAAAAAAACCCCTTAGGAACTGGGTCATTCTCTGTACGGGGGTTGAATGTGTTGTCTAAAGCAAAGGTGGCAGCACTTGAGACTCACACACATTCTCTGTGCCTCCAGGCTCGTTATTTTAATCTGCATCACACCATTCCCCATGCTGAACTGACGATGACACTGAATGGGACAAAACCCACCTATTTATAAAGCTGGATATGGATCAAACCCAAGAGGTTTTCTGACAACCCCCAGAGCCTGAAATTATTATTGACAGCAGGCAGTTTAATCAGCGATTCAGAGTCGGTGCTTAGTACCATCTAGTGGGCAGGAAGCACCTCGTCAGAAAGGAATGGCTTCTTCACAGCACCCTGTTGTTATTTGTACAGTGATGTTATTTGTGGCAATAGGTGTTCCAGGATCAGCCAATGTCCCTGTGTAAATGGAGGAGCTGGGCTGGTACATAGAGAGGATGATGTTGCTGTACTTGTTAAAGTGCAGTCCCTGCAGCCTCACCCTGCCAAGCATTTATAAATACTCTTAAAGGAAATGATCCAGATAAAAACAATGAGATTTTAAAGTACCTTTTTTCCCCAAATCTACCTCCCATTTCACTGCCTCATCTAGTTTATCTTCCTGCAGACTGGCTGGTTCCCATTCAGCACCAACAGCTCTTCACTTTGAAGCCACTGTGCCCCAGGAAGTCAAAGCAGAGAAAATAACAATGTTTGTAGGTGTGTGTGCATAACTATAAATCCATTTTTCTGCATCCCCTCCCTCCAGAACAAGCTTCCTAAGTGTGGCAGGTCATGCTTGCTGCCCTTTAGCACCTTCTCAGAGCAGCACCAGCGGTACCTGCCCTTCTCATACTGCCTTTGCTCCAAGTTTTTTGCTGCAGTTTTACAGCTTATGCAGATTTCCTCCAGGACCTTCCCAGCTCCCAGGAGCGTCGCTCAGCCACAGCATGGATTCCTGACCATCTGATGTCACTGCACCCCCACAGCCTGCCCCCTCCCTCAGCCTCCTCCAAATTATGTCTCCTCTCGAGGAGTCCTCACCAAGGCTCTATCAGTGGCAATGGATAGAAAAGGAACAAAAATTGGGCCACTGCAGGCCCCTTTAACACTCAGGAGAAAAACGGAAGACCTTCTGGTGTGCTAGTTTTGTCTGGGGTAGAGTTAATTTTCCTCACAGTAGCTGGTATGGGTCTGTGTTTGGATTTGTGTTGATAACAGGGATGTTTTAGTTATCCCCAAGCAGGGCTTACACAGAGACAGGGCCTTTTCTGCTCCTCACCCCACCAGTGAGGAGGCTGTGGGGGCACAAGGAGCTGGGAGGGGACACAGCCAGGACAGCTGATCCCAACTGACCAAAGGGACATCCCAAACCACGCTGTGTCATGTCCAGCATATAAAGCTGGAGGAGAAGGAGGAAGAGAGGGATGTTTGGAGTGATGACATTTTGTCTTCCCAAGTCTGTGAGCAGCTGCATGGTGCTTATTTGCCAGCTGATGTTAAACCACAACACTTGGCTGTCAGGGGTTAAAGTGCCAAAGGCAGAAGCTGGAAAATCAGCAGGCCTCAAGCAGTAGTCCCAAGATAGGTTTTGTGTCTCCGTGGACTTTGCTGGTCATTGTCAGCTGGAGACAACAACTGGGCTCCACAGTTTAAAGTACTTTGAACTCTAATCCCCATGGTGTAGCAGACACATTCTCCTGTCGGGATTTCCATCCTCTCCAAGGTTTTGGCAACACTACACAGAACTTTCAGGAGCCCCAGATACAATAGCAGAGCAAGCTGAATAGCTGGGACCCACTTCTGCTTTCATCATGACCAAGGGAGCCGACAGTCAAATAGAAAAGAGTCATGTCTAAATTTTATCCTCATTTAAAGCACAGTGTCTGGATTCCTGTGTAAAATATCCTAACAAATTCCTCACATAGGCAGTCACAGTGGATCTGGCCAGGACACCCATGGCTTTAATTGGACATGGGAGAAGTCTGCCAGGGAAGACAAGTATCTCAGACCACTTATATCATCCAACCATATCTAGTATACATGACAACAGTCCATAGCAAACTTTTCCAAAGGTTTTTGTGTCAGGCTATATAATTCCAGCTCAGGGCATGAGCTGATGCCTCATCCCAAGGCAGCTGCTGCACAACCTTCCAGCCCAGCCGAGATGGTGCCACTTGCTGTCACTTGTCCCCCATGCACAGACTGAACAGGGAGGGGGGTTCTGCAGCTGGACTATTACAGTTATTAAAAAGCAAACACACTGTGTTCAAAGTGGCAGAAATTCCAGTTTTGCCTCTCTGAGGTTTGTTGCCCATGCCAAGCCCTGGGGAGGCAGATCAAAGGGCTGGGGACAGCACCAAGTCTATACAGACTGTCCAGGACACTTTATGACTCTCTACTAAATCCCACTATTTGGAAATACTCCCGAGTCTGATGAATATTCACATCTGCTTCAGCTCCATCCTCATAGTTTTACCTGGGCTTCTTAGAAAGGTGCAGTCAAAGTGCTGTGTAGAAAGATCAGAAATACAAAGGGACTGGTCAGGATCCTTTAAAAAGCTTTTCATCCCTAAGTCTTCATTGTTTCTAGTGCAGACTTGACATTACCATTTACTTCCCAGTTTTCACGTTTTCCTAACAGTGTGCTGAGCCTCTGTGTTTCAGCCTTCCACCTTTGGCCTCATCTTTTTCTCAGCCTCTCCTTTCCTATTCATCCTCCTACCCTTTCTCTTCCTCTACTTTTCTTTCCACCTTCCCCCACTTTTTGACCTCCGCTTTTTTCCAGCTCCCACTTTCAGCCACCGAGGCAAAGGGCACAGCCTTGTGTTATTACCATCAAGTGCCATTCATTAACAGAACCGGCTGTGAAGCAGTAAAGTCACAAGGAAACAGAAAGAAATAATAACCCTCACCCACAGGCTTTTTGCATGAAAATGTGTCCTTGATTAGTGGCTGGTGGTAATTGAGTGGCAATTGTATGCAGGAAAGTGCCAACAGAGGGACAGGGCAACTTGCCTTGATTGACACCACCATGAAATTCGATGCTGTCAATGTGCTGCTTAAAACTTCCTGGAAAATACATTCTCAGGTTGTGACATGGAAAGGTGTTTCTTATGAACTGCATCTCCATAGAATCAGGTAAATAAAAAAGATTTTTTTCCCTGCCATTTGTTTTCTTCCAGGTTCCCATTAGTTGGACAGTAATTTAATTCACAATTTACAAAACCTGAGGGAACAAAGCACCTCAGGCTATGAGCTGGTCTTTCCTGCTACCAAAACCAACTCGTGCTTGTCTGTACTGTAAATCACAGCAAAATTAAATAAAATTATTTAGATTGGAAGTAAATAATTCAATTTATTATATTTTGCCTTCTGAACAAAGCAAGCCAGCTGGAATGAGATGCTTTCATTCTGAGTGTCCACGCAAGAGTTGAGACACTCCAATGCACTTTCCCATCCATACTTCAGGCTGTGATAATTTTCCTGAGGATCCTTTGGAAAAAAAACCTGACTCACAAGCCAGAGTGAGTTTGGTTTTCAATGGATTCAACCACACAGTCTCTCCTTTGATCCCATTTGGGCCAACAACCAGATAAACATCTCTTTCTTCAAAGCTCCTTGTCCCTTCTTCACTTAAAGTCAAAGCAAACTGCTCAAAGACAGGCTGTGGCTGAGGAACCTCCTCAGCCAGTTTTTTAGCTTTGTTTAACTAAGACTTTGGTGCTTTAAGAGCTGCTCCTTAATCAAATCCCTGAGGTTATCCTGTTCCAAGAGCTTTGTGAGCAACAGTGAAGAATAGTTAGGGGAGGTGGACTTTTGTCCTCATGAACAAAGTGCTGTCCAGCCTACAAAGGCATCCTGGAGGCTGAAACTCTGAGGGGAGCAGGTGTGTGTGTGAAAACACGCGTGACCCCAGCTCAGAACAGGCAAAACCCCCAAATAATCTCTGATTTTACAGGTATCAGGTTGCCAGCTCCTGGTTTCTAGGATTAAGGATCTAATTTTATTTTTTTTTTGTGGTCAGATTTTTCACTCCTGCCAATCCCATTTCTGTGATGGCAGGAGGAACCTGACAGACAGACTTCCAAAGTCCTGTGTAAGGAAACTCGGGCAGAACTTCAATCACAGGCATAATTTGCATGATTTAATGTACCTTGTGCTGCCTCCAGGCTCAGGTTCCCAGTGCCTGGTTTACAGCTAAGCTGGGAGGAGACTGGGATGTTGGGGCACAGGAGACACTCATTCTGTATTTAAGAGCAAAGGAGGGGAAATGGAATTTAAAGCAACAGGGAAGCAAATACTTCAGAATCACAGACTATTCTGAGCTGGAAGGGACCCACATGGATCATCGAGTCCAGCTCTTCAGTCAAGAGCCCACACAGGGGATTGCACCCATGGCCTTGGCATTATTACAGCCAAGTTTTAACCAACTGAGCTGATCTCAAAACCAAGGTGTCCTCCAGACCAAAGTCCCGGAGTCATTTGTAGTGAATGGCTACAATGGTGTGGGTTTGGGGTGAGAATGTGGCTGCTGGACACTTGGGAGATATCCACAAATCCCATCACTTAAACCACCAGGTCACCACCCAACAGTGCAGTTTTCTTCCCTATGAAGAGTTTTGATTGTTCAGTTTTGTTTGTTAAGATAAAATCTACCAACCAACCAGAAGCAGAGGGCTGCATTCCTCCTTCCCCACTCCCTGCATTTGGTGCCTGTCACAGCATTTCACAACTGCTACAGTGACACCAAAATCGAAATTACCACATATTGATATTCCAACTCCATTAATGCTGAGTCTGGGAATTAAATCCCTTTTAATCCAGACAAATTCCAAGTTAAATGACACTGCAAAGTGTTACAGAAACCTCCCCGAAGTGTGTTTTGTAGTCATTAATTTACATGTCTTTGGGGATAGTGGCAGCAGCATTTGGGGCCAGGGTAGCTGCAAAATTAAATAACAAAAACACGACCAGTCTCTGAGAATTGTGGACTATTTGTTCTGGTTGAATTCTCAAGGACTCCAAGTAATAACTTATGACTGCCAAATTCACTGCAGGAGTTTATTATCTCTGAGACAGGCAGGTAACATGAGTAGGAATGACAAAACTGCATGAAAATTCTGAAGAAACTGTTTGTGGCTTAGCTTGTATAGTTCATTTTTTTGTGTATTTATAAATATACATGTCTATCTTCCTCCCTCATTGTGTGGGGAAAACAACAAGGACACCCAGGGAGTGAAGAATCGCTCATTTATTGTCATCATTGCACTGGAAATGTGAGCAATTATCAATTCCTACATTTCCTCTGATGAACCACAGGAATCCAGGGGTTTGCAGTAATATATACAGATTACAATTTGAGTATTAATTCCTTCAAAATAGTGAAGGGTGGTTGGAGACAAGTCTTAAAAATGTACAGGACTACACTGGCCTATTAACAATGACTGGAGAGCGGATCAGAAATTTAGAACGAGAATAAACCTCAATAAAATTCACACCAGTGGGATTCCTGGGGGGGGTCCTGTGCAGGGCCAGGGGTTACACTTGATCCTTGTGATTCCCTCCCAACGCAGAATATTCTGATATGCAGGTTTAAAGGTTAAAAATGCAGGTTTAAAGGTTAAGAGCTGTTAAGCACAATGTTTATTTTTGCAGAAGATAAACTAATCTGCATAATGTAATCAGATACAGGCTGGTCATTCATGGAAGATTAATTGGGTATTAGTCTGTCGTTAGGATTGTAATTATATATACTAGAGAGATGAATAGCTTATATATAAACATATATGTATGTGTATATTAGCTATGTATTATATGGGTAGATACCTTAATTATATAGGTGTATATAGTCAATGTGTATTATATATAATCCGGTATGGAATTGGACTAAAACCCCCGATTATAAACGTTAAAACCGCCTCAGAAATTAAACACCCTGTTCCAACAGCACCCACATGGGTTCTATTATTATCCCGAGCAAAAACAGCCCTGGCAGGGCACAGCGGGGGCCGCCGCAGCGCTGGGCTCGGTGTGTCCAGTACGGCCCATCCCGGGGCCCGTTGTCACCCGTTGTCACCCGCTGTCACCGGGTTCCGCCTCACGCGCGGCCCGCGGGGTGACGCCAGCTCCGCGCAGCGCTGCGCAGGGCGCGGGGGGCCGGACGCACCGAGCGCGGGCTCGGCGGGATGCTGAGGTGAGCGCGGCCGCGGGGCTGAGCCGGTGCGGCGGGGCCGGGGCTGTGCGGGCTGAGGGGCGGCCAAGGGGCCCTGAGGCGGCCGCGGGGACCGCGCAGCTCCTTCCCCGCCATGGCGGGGCCGTCATGGCCGCCGTGGGGGCTGGGGA
>VWZD01012335.1:1324-77393 GCA_013396695.1 Sakesphorus luctuosus
TGGAGCTACAGTGGAAATTGCTAAGCATGTAAACAGTCATCTTGTATCCTGCAATTACCCCTTTTTAACCCCAATGTAGGCTGCTTATTAAAGACTATTATTTACAACCTAAAGGAATTTAAACACATGGCTCATGACATAACAGTTCTATTATTCTAATAATCTCTCTTAGATTGATAAAGAAAACTACAGTCTGAAAAGGATCTGAGATGTATTTTTACTCCCTCCTCTCAATTTTGCTTTTTGTAAAGCTTAGGAGCACAGAGAATTTGACCCTCACTGTGTTACTCTATTACAAATGGGTTATGGGGAAAAAAAAGGAGCCCTCCAAATGTGAATCTTCAAAGTCTGCACCGGTGTCCACCAATTTTTTTTGTGATCTGTTGAAACCCTCAAAAACCCCCTCCTATATGGTACTAAATACAAACTGCCTAGGGACCTTTTTCCTACTTACTTTGGAATTGACATATTCAATAGAAGGCATTTCATACTAGTGCACCAAAGCAGAATACTTCCACTTTGAAACTATTAGTTACTTCCTGCTAACAAACTGAAACTGGTCTGTTTCAGTTCTTACTTATCCTCTACTTAGAAACTCAGAAAAGGACTTGACAGCCAGGTAAAACTTCACGTCATTACTTTTATATGTGCCTTTGTGCCAATTTGGAAGTTAGAATTAACTGTAAGCAAAAGGGAAATGCTGCCATTTCCCATCTACATTATTTTGACATTTATAAACCACAAACAAATGCTCCCCAGACAAGTATATTCTAAAAGCGTTCAAGAAGCTCATTTCTAAATGAAAACACTATTGCTTGTATGAAAATTAAGTTCCAGGGACACAAAATGCAGGCAAGTAAAAAGCAGTCCCACAAATCCCTGAGACTTCATTATTACTTTTAACAGAAATCACACGCAGGAACAACTTGCCCACTATTGAGATTTTACTTAATTCTCGTGTTATTTTTATACTAGTTGCAGGATTATGATTTTCCTGTTAGGTATAACATAAATGAAAGTAATGCATTCCTCAGCTATAACTCCTCAAATAACAGTGCTTAATTTGTGATGGAGAAAGTGCTGCAAACTGTTTGAGCTGTATCAGAATTACTTTTGGATATTTTGTTGTTGGCAATTTTGTTAAATGGTGACCAACCTAAGAAACTGACGCTCCTTTAGACCTGCAAGATTTAACCTCCAATGACATCAAAATTAGTGCAAGGAAAGTCATCACACAATACTTGCAGTCACCAAGGCTTAGCTCAAACAGCATAATCATCTTTTCTCTACGTTACAATAAACAACACAGGCAGGTAACTGCAGTAAAACTTGTTGACTACAAATATTATTTGTCCCAGAGGAAAAGCAATCCAGCACTACAAAAGAAACAGACAGTGACAACTGTAAATTACAAGCTATTCAAACAAAACGTATAGGGAAAACCTTTAAGAAAAGGAAACATACACCATGTGTTGCACTGTTTTATTTCACCAAGCATTCTATCTCTTTCCCAAGTAAGTGACTGTTCTGCATGGGACAAGACAGCCTAAGGTTAATTTTAAAATCTGACTAGCAACTATACACTACACACAGTGATGCACACATGAACAGTACACATATTACTAAAAAAGCAAAAGAACTACTTTAAAATACTTACCTTCCTCGAACAATATTTTCCTGAAGCAGCTCATGAATGATGTTTTCTATATTAGAAACGTTCACTTTATTGACAAGACCATTGATTGACTTCTTCAAGGCTTCCCAACTCATCCTCTGATATGCCAAGCTATTACAAATGCATCATAAATTATTAATGAGTAAATCTGAAGTAGCACTGAGTAAATTCACATATATAGCTTACATTAACATTTTCATTTAATCATAAAATATTTAAGAAAATATTTACTGCATAAATGTGAAGATCAGTTCACAACCATACATTTAACCACTGGAAAGCCACTGAAGCAACAGGACATACCAAAATGTAATTCTGTGCACATATGGTATAACCCAGTATGTTCAGTTTTCCAAGATGTTCAAAAAATCCCCAGCTACATTCTACATCCCACTTTCCCACTGACACTTTGCAGCAGAAGCAGGTACAGTTTTAATACAATTCTCTTATCTCTCTTTGGATAAAAAATATACCTTCAAAACAATGAACACAGCCCTCTAAATGGATCCACTTCCCTCCAACATTCTCTAAAATCCTTCACATTTTCATCAAAAACACCCAATATGTCACTTTCAACTCACCTATTTTTATCAGTGATTTGCTCTTGCATCATTCTGAGCTTGGCAGGTGGAATATATGCACCCCCTGTGCGAGTAAGGATTGGATCCACTTCTTCCTTCTTCTTCTTGGAAGTGGTGTCATCATGGGCAAGTGAGCTCTGGACTGTCGGCCTCTCTGGACTCCTATGATCAGGTGATGAGTATCTTCTCTGCTTCCTTCGATCATATTCTCTCTCCTCCCCTCTCTCATAGTGTCTATCTCTCCCCCTTTCCATCCTTCTAAAAAGAAAAAAAAACACCCACCAAACCCCCAGGGGTTCAAGAAAAATTCTCACACTTCATTCTCTGAAAGAAGTATTTTATTACTGATTAAGGGCTTGATACCTTCCTTCTGAAGTTCTGTCATCACAATATTCCCTTCTCGAATAATCCTGATCATATCTGCTGTCATCAGAGTATCTTCTCTTTCTGGGAGTTGGAGACCTATCACACTCCATATCCCTAATCACAATCCAAGACACAAAAAATTCTTAGTAAGAGCCTGAGAAAAGCAATGGTATTAATATCTGCCTGCAATACAATGCTACAACGCAGAAGTGTTCCATTTCTGCAACCCGAGTTTCAACATACATATCATTCAAATACAAGACTCTACTTTTATAATAATTTGTCAGGAAAAAATTAAAAAAAAAAACCAAAAAACAACAAAACCAAACCCTCAAAGCTCTGCAGAAGTAAGCTCCTCCTAGAATTTAAAATGTAATGCTAAACAATAATAACACTAAATACCAAAGGTACATTCAGCATCGCGCACTCCTTGGAACCCATGTATTTATTCCTTCACCCGCTTTTGCCTGTGCAGCACAGAAGTCTTGCACTGAAGTGACAATTGTGGTATCAGCAATATGTGAGTTCAAGCAAAAAGCTGGCATCTAATTTCCATCTAATTTTCAAATCCCATGACAATTTAACTAAATGCTAAGGATGCTTTTAAGATTTAGTTTTAGTAACAAATCTGTTTAATTACTGTTATACTGACATGCAAGTATTTTAACCTACACTTACTCTTCCCTGCTGAGGTATGGCAACACATAGAAAGAAACATAACCTGATGATTTTTTTTAACTTCTCTAATTTTGTGTGGTAATATACAGAATTGTAAGGTATAAAAAAAAATCAGTATTCTACCTGTCCTCTGGAGACAAACTTTCTCTCCGGGAACTGTAGTTTTCCTTCCTTTCGTGGCTGGAGCCATGCTTTAGGAAAACAAGGGAAAAAAAATTAAACCCCAACATGATTGTGAGCACGTATCTTCAGATCAAAGCCTACCCTACTCCTTTACAGGGAGGGCCATCAAATAAAGCTAATGGCAATCAGTTACGACAAGGAGAGCTGGTTCTCTACTAACAAGTAATTAAGCAGCTGGACTCCCTGCTACAGGATGCTGCAGATGCCAAATGCTTAACATGGATTCAAGACACTGGAAAAACACTGAAGAAGAATATGCATGGGTTACAAAAAAAGTTCACCTTGCTCAGGATGCTGCAAATGGCTAGAGAGTGGGAGTCCATGTGGGCAAATACTTGTATAGTTGGCCTGTCCCTAAACTTTTCAAGGCATCTGATGTCAATCACTGCTGGAGGCTGGAGTAGACGGACCACTTTCCTGCTTCCTTCTTGCCAATGCCATTTTACTTTGGTGCATCACATGCAACACCACTAACAGAATTCTACCACTTCTTGTTTGAAGAGTGTCTTTCCTCTCTCCTAAAAACTCCCTTTATTAATCCCTCCCTATCTTCCTCCTTATGACTTATTTTCTCATGAGTCATTTTAGCTTCATATATAAACATCTAAGTGACACTATTCAATTAGGCAGATTTGGAGGATTGTTTAAGTGATACTTAAACAGTTCACACCAAATTCCATTGGCTGCACCATGACATACAGAAATATCGAGTCATACCCAAAAATTGGAGCATGGCAGCATCTACAACAGACACAGAAAGACATCCATCAAGATGCTTTAAAATTACTTTGGTAGAGTTAAGAAGCAGCTTTTGAAATCTCAGTACCTTCACTGCACCAGTCCTTTTCCTGCAGATAACATTTATGATTTTTCAGAACCACAATCTCATGGTGTCAGACAGTGTTAGCTGTGAAATAGGTAACACCTCACCTGAAGAAGCAGCTCAAGCCAAGGACTGCTTATGCACCTTGACTGAACTTCCCACAGCAATTCTCACCTCCTTTGCTGAAGTGGCACCCTCTCGCTGCCACATTAAGTTTTTGGCCCAGCAAAGAACGAGTTAAAACTGTTGGGTAGGAGAATACAATGACACCATCTCCATAAACCAGGTGGTGGAGGTCACCCCAGATCGGAGTGGACTGTTATAGAAACGATCGCCAAAAACTTAACTGGGGAGAATGAGTATACATGCAAATAAAAAATTGCACTTTTGAGGCCACTCCAACATATCCTAGAATATTGCCTTTCCGAGGGTACACTGCTAACACTCTATTAAAATTATACCCAATATTATCTTGCCTGCACTGGGACAATTATATAAACCAAATGCATGGAATCGTTTATTGGGAGCAGATATCCCTATAAAAGTATGTCCATCTGACAATTTAATTTTAGGGCAACAGTACCTTTGATGGCAAAGCTAGCACAAGAAATTCATGTATTTTCCACAAGGTTTTCTTCCCCTTTCAATAATCATTTGTGGGATTATACCATAGAGTAGATCACTGAATTCACTGAAGGGTAAGAAAAGTCCTTAAGCTGGGTTTTTTCCCCCACCCCATAATATAATACAAGTCTGTATCTTAAACTTCCACGAAACTGGTAATAAAAGTCTTTGAAGAACACAGAAGAGTTACTGTATTTAAATCCTATTTAGCAAATGGAAAGAAAGCAGTGAGCCTTTTTAGGATGATCCATTGTCATGGGTTCTACATCATCTGTCTTAGTCCAGGCAGACCCGAAAAGACAACTGTTCTCAGAAATAAAACAGTGTAATGTCTGCCTCTGTATTTGGCAGTTATCTCATCTTCTTGCAAAAGCAGCTCTTTGCTGAAGAACTTGTCACCCTCAGCTCCTCATGACCAGGCTTTCTGCCACAAGTTAGCCTATTTTCTTGTCCATTTTCATCAAAATGATTGACTGAAAGTGTCCAAACAATCCAAAACTCTTGCTAACCGGCTTATTTTAACAGTTAAGGGACCACTACCACAACCACAAAACTGGGAAAATAGGAGAAGATATTAAAGTATCTTGCAAACACCCCTATTAAAAGCTACTTCAGTCAGAAAAGTTGGATCCAAAAGGAAGCTCACGCAGGGTCCAACTCTAGAAACACAGGCAGAAAAACACCACAGATTTGAGGCAGTGTATCGGAACAGGACTGCTCTGCTAACCTGTCCCAAAGGAAGTGTACTGTACAAACACAGTATTCTTAAATGATCGCTTTAGAAAACTAACTTTAAATTTCTCCTTCTTGCATTCCTAAAAAATCTCTCCAATGCATTCAGAAATGGACCAGGAAAAGCTTTATCATTCATAGTATGGCATACAGTTGCCAAAGTAACTCCTGCTTATTATCTCTTTATACTTTCCTTTTAAGATTATTGTTAATCTTTCTCCATTCCTCCACATGAATACATTCTCTGTTAAGACATAATCATTCAGTCATTTTTGACCAATTACTTCATTCATTATATGCCAATTATATTCAGGATTTCCACTATTAGGACAATGGGTGCTTGAAATGGCTGCAATTTACTGACTCCATAGTAGTATTTCTTGTAAACAGCTACTGTCAATTTGACATTGCTTGCTTTGCATTCAGGAAGTTTTATTTAACCTAGCATCAAACTAAAGACCTGATTACCAATAACATGGGAATAATGAAACCCTACAGTTTAGGTTTAAGAACACTTACATTTACTTGTGTCACCCGGCTCTTCATGTTGACTTCCGGCTTTTTTCTGAAGTTCTGAACGTGCAACAACGAGCCAATCCAAGCTGGAATTCAGCATATGAAAACCATTTCACCTATAACACATATAGGACAATTAAAAACCTTCAAGAGCGCACGGTTCCCGAACCGGCGGTTTTGTTCATTAAAGCTATGCTTATATAGCTCCTTAAACCAAAGGAAACCGACCCCAGCCTGTTCCCAAGTCTGGCGGTCACAGCCGCTGTGGCAGGAGCGCGGCTGGGGAGCAGCACCCGGCTCTCACCGAGCGGCACTGCNCGGCCACGGACGGCGTCACTTCCGGAAACGCGGGGTGAGCGCGCGGGCCCTAGCGCGGCCCCGCCCCCGCCGCCATGTTGGGGCGCGGGAGCGCGAGGGGGGCCGTCAGTGCGGCGGGAGGAGGGACGTGCTGGCGGGAGCTGCTGAAACGGGGGAAAAAGGAAAAAAGGGCGGGAGCTGAGCCGGCGGAGTGCCTCCTCTGGGGAGTGGGCACGATCCCAAGCCTTGCAGCGTTCAAGGAGCGTTTGGTGACGCCGTCAGGCACATGGTGTGGCTCCTGCGGATGGACCTCTGCAGGGCCAAGAACTGACATAAATGGACCTGTACTGCAGGTTAAGCAGTGCTTGGAATATGTTCCGGAGATACAATGCACTGTATACCATGCCGAGTGTTACAATGCTCTTAGCATACCTGTATATTAAAGGATTTTTTCCTGACCTCTGAATTTTTGGAGTAATTCAGCACCACAGATACTCACTGATGGAGCCCCTGTGGCTTATTTACAGATACGAACTTGTTTGGATTGTGAAAAGTTACTAAACCCATGGGGGAGGGGGGAAGGAAAATGCTTATGGTTCATAAAGTCTTAAAATGCTTATGGTTAATTCCCAGTTCTTGTGAGATAAATGAAAATGAAAATAGGCTTCCATAGGACACAGCAGACCAGGGTCAGGAAGGCATCAGCTCAGGCAGAGTCAGCTGGTCCCTGCAGGGATATCTGTAACAGCCCTGCGGGGGTGCTGCGCCCACCCGTGTCTGCGCCCACCCGTGTCTGCACCCACCCGTGTCTGCGCCCACCCGTGTCTGTGTCCACCTGTGTCTGCGCCCACCCGTGTCTGTGCCCACCTGCACCCACCTGTGTCTGCACCCACCTGCACCCACCTGTGTCTGCACCCACCCGTGTCTGCGCCCACCCGTGTCTGCGCCCACCTGTGTCTGCACCCACCTGTGTCTGTGCGAGTCCCTGCGCCTCCCTGCCCAGCGTGACAGGCTTTGCAGAGGAGTAGAAGATGGCAAAGAGGGAGGAGCAGTGCTGGGAAAATGCTACTCACAATTTCCCTTTCAAGCAGAATTTAGCCAAACTTTCTCAAGGTTCGAAAATGCTACCAACTTTTATTTTGTAGATTGTTAAATCGATTTATTTATTCTCTACTCAACATTATAGTACTTTTGTTTTGTCACACCATGTAACACTCCTATAACACTACTTTCATTGCAACAATTATTACAGGTTCAAGTCCTTATTGCTCAAAACAACAAAAAAGAAATCACACCATAGTGAGGAGGGGACATTCGTGATTGGACAGATCTGGTTAATCTGGTGCAGTCATTGAAGATTTAGTCACCAAGATTTAATCCAACTGTCCTGCTCTTCTGTCCACCAACTATGGTCTCACACAAGAGTGAGAGAAAGGGAGTATCACCCCATGACTGAGATCAGTGAACGTGCTGTGTAGCACTTTAACTCAGAACCACTTTGGTTTAAACTAATGCACCAGTCTGTTCTTTTCAGCACTTGAAGCATTAACAAAATAAAACAAACCCTTTCTCAATTTTTCCCAAAGGCCAGCAATGCTATTGTAATATTGTGTATCATAACAGATATAAATATTCTGAACTTGAGAGATAATAGTTATTTTTACTTACAAAGTCATAAAAGTCAATTTTCTCATTTACTTTGCAATACTAAGAAAAATAATCAATAAAGCAAGAAATCCCTACACAAAACCAGTACAGGGACAAGATATGTTAAATAATAACAATCAGAAGAAATACATGCTTGTTTTTTTGCCTATAATTAAGTTTTAGCTACAGAATTTGATTTATTTGCCTTTCAAAGTGATTTGCAACTGTGGCACTTACACAGGAGACTGCAACCAGCGTGTATCAGGACAGCTATAGAGATTCTGAGAGTGTGAATTGTTAAATGCTTTCACCAGATAGTCCCTGAACCCACTGCCTGTCCCTGACTGCTCTATGATTTCCCATTCTGCTGGGAAAGTAATCTTTTTCCTGACTCACACTGTGTAAACAGGTGTCATGAAATAGCAGGGCATATGGCATCAATGTGGCCGTGGCATCTTCCGAGAAAGATCCTGTGGCTGATGGAGCTCGTACCATCACTCAGGCTGTCCCTCCAACTGCCCTAGGACAGAGAGGACATGGGCAGCTGAGCTTTCCCCTCAGAGGGAGCCTGAGGACAGGGGTGGGAAATAAAAAGATCTGTTTTAAGGTGCCTTCACCAAAAGTTAACTGATATGATCTGAGAAACATATTTGTGTTTTGAAAGCAGCTGAATAACATGGGGTGACATAAATTGCATTCTTCAGTTCTCTTCTTAAATGTGGAAAGCAGAGGAGGGGCTGGGAAAGTGAGAATTCATTGAACAAGGAAGGGAAGGGGCAGTTTAATACTGAATAGGAGCAGTGAAGTGAGGTTTCCCTTTTCTTCTTTTCTAAGTTAATGCTTTTACTATTGGATTATGCAGTGAAGCTCCCTCCTGCTCCTTTTTTTTCCCTGTTCTGCTCATCTTGCAGTCCTTTTTTTGCAGTAGGTCACACTCAGATTTTATTCCTCATCAGGGTGAAGGGAGAAAACCTTCAGTTTTATAGTGGGTCTAGTTGTGTGTTTTGGCAACATGCTTTAAGAGATGCAAGTTTTAATTCTATGAGGGTGAAAAGACAATGCCTGCAGTTCTGCAATGAACATTTTAAGGGAGTAGGTTGCAGTGCAAGTTGAATACTCCAGACAAGCTTTTTTGAATATACTGTACTCAAGATCCAAAATGTACAGAGCTGAAGTAGAGCCACGACTGTGGTTTCTGACTTATAGAAAGGAGGAGGAATTCAGGCACATCTTTTTGCTTGCTGTGTCTTCCACAGCTCCTTGCTCAGTATGTGGGCCTCCTTAATTGCCTGGAAAGCACTCCGATCTCTGCGGCTGTGGTGGATGAGGCATCTGACTGTAGCAATCCTAATCACCCTGCAGGAGCCACGCAGCTCGTCTGCAAGTGTAAGAGATGGTCAGGATCCTCTTATCTCTATCTCAGTTTGAAGTAAATTCTTACAAGTGGAATGGAGCATGATTATGGAGTCTGGAAAAAAAATCCAAAGACAAAGCCACACAAGAATTAACTCATGTTGAGTGGCTTTATATGTATTTGGGAGAGCAATAATCAAAAGAGAATGCTTCTTCTTTTCTTAAGTAAGCATGATGATAGACCAGATCTCAAAATACAATAACACCCCATTCATACAAAGTTAAATCAACATGAGAAGTTTGCCTTCAGATAAGACAAATTTTAAGTAAAATTTCTACACACTGAAAATGCTGAAAGCAGTGACAACTCAACTGAGACATAAACCAAACATAATTATGATATTTGAAACATGCACAAAAGGAGAAGGTATGTGTCAAACAAATTCATATTCCTCAGCTTAATGTTGTGCATGAATACTCCATTAGTAAGCCACAGGAAACAGTTTTAGTCATGTTGTTTTCCCATGGCAGTTTTCGTCATTGTGCTTGAAATGATACAAGTTAAAAATCATGCACATGCTGCCCTCCCTGGACTGCTGCCTCTCTGGGCATGAGCATCTGTACCTCTGTCAACTCCGAGTCCTCCACAAGTGAGCAAAAAAGGCTTGTATATAGAAGCTGATTACAAGTACCTAATACTGCTGGAAAAAGCAACCGTAACTGCTCCAATACCTTATTCTGGTAGCTGATTCTTTGCAGTTAGTCTTGCTTTATTATTAATTGCAGAATAATGGATTGGAGACTGGTTTTCCTGCCTGCTTTATTAAGAGTAAGAAATTTATACACAGCTAATTTCCATCCAAGTTAATCAGTGTGACCTTTAGCATATTGTAGAATTAAAACTTTGTGCAGGTCCAGATAGCTGTTGCAATGTGCCAGCTGTGGGATATTACTCCACACCTCGGCTAAGACAAGAAATTGCATCTTCCGTGGGTTTCGTTTAAGGTCAGATAAGTGAGCTGAGCTTAGCCAGCAAAGGTGGCTGGAGACAAGAAAGCTGAACTTGTTCAGTGTAGCAGAATGGGATGTGGCCGTGCAATCCCTCCTGATATCCTTTTTTGTGGCAGGAGTAATCTTTGATACAGTGTGTTAAGAAGCAACATGTGGGAGAGAGAGAAAGAAGAATGCTCTTACATCACATATATAGCACTGTTTTGAAGGGATCTGACATCTATGCTGTGAAGTCCCCTCACTTACATTTTAATAAATGTTAGAAAACCATGGTTTCACAATACTGAGAAATCTCTCTCTTTGGTACCTCAGATAGGTGACATTCATGACAATCCATCACAAGGAAGCACCAGCAGACTTGCAGTTTGTTTTGAAACCTCATCAAAGCAGACCTTCCCCTGAGCTCAGTGGGAAGGGATGATCATATGTGGAACTTCCACACAATTTCCACTATATGAGAACACATCACATATGTTTTCTATTATTTTTAATGACAGTTTCTCAGCTGCTTCTCATAATAGTGAAAAAAAAATCTGCTCAGCTACTGTTTAAAGCATGTTCCTATTCTCTGTTCTAAGATCACTCTTCTTTCGGTTTAGTGGCACTGCTGTTCTCTGACCAGCTTCAGGGACTGGAAACAATTCCTATCCGTTCAGGCGCTTTCTACCCTCAAAATAATATACAAACTTGGCATATTATTCAGAAAAAGAAGGCACAGTGAATGCAGATTAGCATAGAAGAGCAATTTTTTTACTGTGAGGTTTTGTTCATCAATGTTCTTAATGGTTTTCTGGCTGTTTGTGTGAAGCCGAGCCTGCTCAGTGCTGGGGACTGAAGCCAGAGGTAGCGCTGCAGGTACAGGTCAATCCGCTCTGTGCGATCTGGTATTTTCATGTCCTTAGTTTCATTTTGTCCTTACACTGCAGTTGAATGCTGGTTCTTTCCCCCAGTGCTAAGAGTTCATCAAACCAAGGTGTCACTCTACAGTAAGCCTCCTGAAATAATATGTCGAAAATTTCAAGGCTATACCATGAATTGAGCTGCGTCATCATTTGGCAGCTTTAGCTTCTTTAGCAACTAAAATTCCTTTTTAGCAACTAAACCCCTTTCAGTTATGTTTTTGTTCCTTTGTGCTGATTTTTTTTTTTTGGCCTCTATGAAGTATTTTTATATCTCCTGACCTTTAAAAAAAAAATCTCTGTTGCTCTGCAGAGCTGGGACAGTAGAGCTCTGTTATGGGGTCATGACATTCAGTGCTGTAAGGTGTGTTTGTGCCCAGAAACCAAAGCACAGGGTATTGAATGACCTTTTCTTTTGGCCTACCTGCACTAATCTGGTGATTGCATCATCTAATACACAGGTTAGTGATTTGGGGGTTGTGTCCCCATTCTTTGCTAAGCATGCAAAGCTTCTGTGATGTGACCCTTCTCTTGCTGAAATCTTGATATATATTTTTACTAAAATTTTACTCTTTAAATAGGAAAGGAACATGACTGTAAAGGTATTAGAAACAGCAATATTATATCCATACTGAAAGTTACACCTATGTTTTATCTTTTATCAAGGACCAATGAATTAATTGATGTAAGCTTCTAAAAATGTGTCTAAGTGTTTAGACCCTTCTTCAATTTTGCTTTTCCAAGGTAGATAAGAAAAATGTGTTCTTCCGATAGTTGATCTTTCACAACTGCTAAAAGAAAAAATATACAATCTTGTCTCCTATTCCTTCCGTCATTTTCCTCCTGCATTTTTATGATTATGTCATCAAGTAGAGGCAGCAATTCAAGCCTTTAACTGAAGGACAAGTTGGTGTAACTGCTTCTCAGCTACTGAATGGGCTTTTGGATGTCATGTTCACTTTTCATATCTTTAGCAATGCAGAGGGAAAGGTGCTGCCTGACCAGAGCTAGTGACTGTTTCCAATGAATCTCATGTGAGATTAAAGCATAGATACACGATGGGTAGATGGTATATCATAATGTACGGGAAGAACCTGACTATATCTAAGTTGCATTATTTTAGTTAAAAGATCTGTATATTCTTTACTTCTTCTGAAATCCTTTGTTTTCCTGATTGTCCTTGCAGTCCTGATATCATGACAGGTAATCTAGATATTGGGAGAACATTGAGCACCTCTGGGAGCTCCTGGATCTTGCAGCATATCCAGCTATGTAAATTAATACCAACAGATTTAAAAATGCAGAAGATTGGTTGAAAACATTTTTTTTCAGAGTTTAAATGCAGTAACAACAGCGGGAAGAACCCCCTGAAGTATTTCGCGAAGAGCTTTGTTATACAGAACAGTAACATACCTGAAACAATAAAGGCAGAAGAATATAGAAACAAGAAAAGTAACAATCACATTTTAAAATTAAGCATATTTGTATTAAAATATTTAATTCCTCTATAACAGCCAACTAGGGTTGCAGTAATTATGAGATTCTGTACAAAATGTAATACCAATATTCTTTTCTTGTAAGTGACACATATTGGTTCTGTTAAAGAGCAGCTCTTCATTATGTCAGATGAACATTTGTCTTCAGGGTGAAAGTGATCCAAGGATCCTGCCTGACTTGTGACTGTAGATGGTTTAAATCCTCACAGATCCTGAATGTTGTTACTTGTCTCTCATTTTAATCTTTTCAATCCAATTTCTTATCATAGGAATTGTTCCCTAGCCCTACCCAGAAGACTGTCCCATTTTTTTTTCTTAAATTGAAGAGTCTTCTAGTGGTGTTATGGACAAGTTAGCACTTCAATCAAAAAAAGAAAGTATTTCAGCCAATAATAGAGAAGCACAAAATAGATAAAAGCAATTACTTTGGAGTGACAGTGACTGCATGTATGTAATTCAATATGATTTTCAACAAAATGCAGTTTCTGTCACGTTTTAAAATGTATGTATTAAATGCCCACCCCTAAAACAACTTCACAGAAATTGGCAAGATTACAGTTTCCAAGTAATGGAAACAAGTGCCAAAATGTTGGTGCTGCTTTGATAGTTTTACTGGTTGTTGTGTGGTTTTGCATTCTGTATAATCAATGGTAAGAGCTCTTGATCTCTTTCACTTTACCCAGAGACAGATGTAAGACCTGTTAGCATTTTTTCCCTGCTGAATTACTGTGGTATATTGTCTAAAATTTTACTGAAAGCTGTGTTATCCAGAAGAGGTCACCATAACAAGCTCCTTTAGGAGTACATTCATCATGTCACAAAATGCTACTTTAGTTAATTTTCTTTTCCTAGCACTACAGCAGAGCTTCAAATTAATAGCTATTGCAAACTATAGGCAAACAGTAGGTGCCTGACTTAATTAACTCTAACTCTGTGTGATGTGATTTGTATTTTGCTAAAAATGGGCACTGTTTTCCCTGTGGCATATGGCTGTATTTCTCCAAAGGGCTGTGATATTGCGACTTTAGGAGCAAGATTATTGTCATTTGATGATTTAGTTATCATTATGATCTGCAGATCAGATCTGCAAACACCAGGATACAGCTAGTGGAGTAATGCCAAAGTAATTGACTATTGTGTTGATGAAGACCTCCTACAAGTAATAAATATATAAAAAACCCCCTATTAATAGGAATAGTAAAACAGATTTGCTGTATGGTCTAAACAGAAACAGACTGTGTGATGACATGGGTGATCTGAAGAGCAGAATCCCACTGCACTCAAGGAAGAGATTTCTTATTTTCCCCTGAAAGGTTAAATTTTCCTCCCAAGCATTGTCTCCTCCCTGCAGCACTGTGGCTGAGCACAGCTCTGCTCAGCTACCCAGAACAGGAAGTTCAGCTGCTCAGCCACTGGAATGGTTCTATCTTTCCTGTCCTATTATTGGTAAAGTATTCACTTCACAAAACTTCTGGGGGCACCATGAATGCAGTTGAACATGGTCAAAAAATGGTCTTCTTCCCAGGAGGCCTTCTGCGCGGGAGGTATTCCAGAATAGCAGCACACACTTACTTCAATGTTTTACAAATTTGAAAAAAAAAGAGATTTTTTTTTTTACAAATTTGAAAAGGATTAAGATTTTTTACCAAAATATGTAATTGTGACTATCCCATCCTTTTTGATCATGGTGAAAAGACTTCTGCATTTTAAGTCATAAAATGCAGCATGAAAGTACAAACAAAAATAGCATTGTTCTTCAACATTTTGTTACCGATTGTGTGGTAAAGTCCACATCAAAAATGTCATATATAATAACTATCAAGCAATTAACCAATGGTTACATCAATGCTTAGAGTCACACCACGTTTTAATATTTGATGAATACTAATATTTTTGTTGTTGTTTTCAATGGGCTTTCTTCTCAGATGTTATATATGAAGGAAGGCAGTACAGTTGTCTCACGGTTGCTAACTGTGCTTTCTATTTTGAGTCGAGTCCTTACGGTCTTTGCAAAGTACCAAATGTTCCTATTTCCTATGAGAAGGGTTTCCAAATAAGCCTTTGGCAATATTTCTGAACAAAGTGGGATCACTGCAGAAATAAACTGGCTTTGCCTCTCAAATCTCCATGGGGCTTATGAGGCAAAATGGCTTTAGCAGAGAAAGTAGGTTAAAGCAAGGACAGAGAGCCTCCTCAATTAACAGAGCTGAAAATAAGCACAAATACTCACCTGATCCAGTACATTTAAGATTCTGTAATTCTATTCTATAGGTCAAAAAAATTTAAGTGACTAAGATTTACAAAAGCAAGTCCCTTGACTGTTACTTGGATGACTTACCTTTAAACTGGGTTTACTCCATATAAGTATATTAGAAAATATAATTTGATATAATCTTAATATTTGAAGATAGTCTGTTTGTTTTGGATATGAACATTTTTTGAAAACCTGGGTTTTGTTTTGTTTTTTTTTATTTCCTGGTGTGGATTCCTGCCAGTGTACTTTTTTGTTGTGGCTTTTTTTTTCAAGAGTTGGATCACAGACAATTTGCTTGTATAAGAATTATTAGGAAAAATACTGTCTTGCTAATCAATTATCTTTAGAATTCCATCTTTCAGACACAGATTCTCTAGGCATTAAAATGTTTTTTTTTTTCTATTTTTCCCTACCTAATCCAATAGGTTTTGTTATTTTCTGTGATACCAGTTGTTAGCAACAATATGGATTTTTTTCTCCCACCTCCACCTATAGCTATAATGAAGTGTTTCTTCCGGAAATCCTTTTGTAAGTTCCCTAATATATTGCTACACTACTGCACAGCTCTAGTTATGAATTACCTTGAATGTAGTTATTAATTTTGACATTGAGGAGTTTTCATAGCTCTGAAATGTGCTAATGGTAGTTCTATCACTTATATGTCCTTCTCTGTAGTATCACTGTGTATCGTAGGAAATTAAATTCTGAGAACAGAAGCATCTTGTTCTTCTCAGATTTTCTCCCTTCTTTTCATAATGAAACAGTGCCCCCAAGAGCTTTTTTTCAGGAAGGGGCAGTTTAAGAAAATTAAGTCAACTATTCATCATTATATTAATCTCTGAACACAGAAATCCTGCCAAGCATTGTAACCAGAGGTGTTGGTTTGAAGGACAGTTGAAAAACTGGTTTTGGCTTGTATTTTGGTTTTCTTATTTTGTACCAAATAATAGGAAGTTGATCAAATGACTGAATTCTCCTGAAGGTTCCGGTTTGAAGACCTCTGCTGGCAGAGGACATCTTTGCTGACCCTCTGAAGAAAGGGAGATGCCCCGTGCAGAGCGTTGCTTCTCAGCCAGAGGGCAGGGCTGGCTTTGTCCTTTGCTGGGTGACATTAGGACAGTTGGCAGTGGTCCAGGAGGCAGCGGGGAGCAGAGTGTGTGTGTGTGTGTGTGTGTGTGTGTGTACAGAAGAAATATGGCCTGAAGTGAAGAAGAACAAAGAGAGAGTAAACAAGGAACAGCTTTAGTTATAGCAGTCATAGAAACACAAATTTGAAATGTATTAGGCATTTTCCTGAAATACATGAAATATACACAAAAATAACCATACATAGTGTCTAAATCTCAGAGAGGCAGATTTTAATGATATTCTGAAGTGAGAACATTTAAAAGTGTTTGGAGTCATCACTACTTTTTCCATGAAACACAACAGTTGATTGACAGCATTATGACTATTGAAAATCTGAGGAATCATCATGGCAGTATCTAGTAAATTCATCATCCTTAAAGGAGGAACTTACTAAAGCAAAATTTGGAAAGTAAAAAATGAACAGTTTCTCTGTCAATTAGCCTATAAATTCAGAGAGAGCATGAGGAAGAGGAGAAGGGTAAGAGAGAAGAGGGTTTGAAAACAGGAAGGGATACCTCTTGTGGAAAAAATATCCCTAATTAATCTTTGCACTCAGTGTAGAATTGAATTTAATGTACTATTAACACTACAGAGCACAAGGGTGGGTTTTGAGAAAAATCAATCACTGCCTTCACTCTGCAAACTAGTTTTGTAAGTGTATTTAATTATAATCCAAAGCTGCCTGCAGATTATCCACTATCCTACCCACAGACAGGATAATTTGGACTGCAGATCTTCCTGGAAAAGATGATACTCAGTCTAATCTGATGCTTGATAAGATATTAATGTAGCTATCTACAGATAAGTAGCGGGTTTTATGGTTAAGCGAAAGGGTCGAACATCAGAATGATGCTGCCAGTTTGTGCACAGGCAGTAAAAATTTAGCTCTCTTTAGTTTATTGCTGGGAGTGTCAAAGAAAGAGAAAGGGACTGAGGATGGCGACAGACAGGCTGAAGTTGGGTTTGCAGCAGGAACAGCCAAGAGGACTGGGCATGGCCCTTCATTTCTCTGTAGTGCTGGGTCTTCTCCTGGGATAACAGACCTACTTGGAAAGGAAAGCAAGCAAAGATTCCTATCAGTGAGCTCCATGCTGATGAAAAACTTTTCCAGAGTTTAAAATGAAAGGTAAGAGCATCCACCTTACACAGCAGTTACCCCACACAGGAGTGACAAATTCATGAAAGATAAAGGAAGAAGTCTCTGTCCTGGCAGACAACAACCTCCCATCAGTCCCAGATACCAGACTGACAGATGAGCTTTGCAGCGTGCTGTGATATTTAGCGACACAGGCTATTTCACGCCAACCCTGAGGAGCTGGGAGTGTGTACACACAAAGCTATCAAAGTCACACATTCACACACTTCAGCTGATTTTCCACTGCACAGCTGAGGCACCTTCTGTCTTCAGCAGGGCCCTCTAGCACCTACTGAGCTGGTAACCCCTCAGCTTTTCTCACTCTCTTAACTCTGCTGGTTCAAGAGAACTGCCTCCTCCACAAACAGAATTTGTTACCCTCCAACATTCCTTACAGCCTCCTGGTGCCCTAAGGTTGACTAACCCTGAAAAACATACACTGCAAACAGAATTTGGGGTAGTTCATTGTTTTTTTCACTCCATCCCAAATTTTTCGTTGGCCAAAAGTTTAAAAAAATCATACATAAGCAAATAATTGCTTTAAATAACTTTCAATAACCTGTCACAGCTCAGGACTTCATCTGCCACAGATGGAGGAAGTTTGAATAGAAGGCATGGTCTCCCCAGATAGCCTCTCTTTAGCACATTGATCTGGCTTTCTCAGGCATATCTCAGTAGGTCATTTCCAGCCAGGTCCTAGGCCCCTCAGAGATTTAGTGGTGGACTTGGAACTCTACGTGGACAGGTATTTATTTACCTAACTGGTAAATAAGGGTAAAAGGCTTGTGATGTGATAAGATCTGTGCCAGAACAGGGATGCTGTAAACTAGATGACATCATTCAGACCAAGCATGCAACGGGCCAGATGCGGTTATTTCTGAGTTACACAGACCTGTCTGCATGAAGATAAGTATGAGGAAAAGGAAGTATATAAAACACACAGAGAAGAAATAAATCACAGCATCCCTAGGTACTCCCAAGTCCCAAAGAATAAAACTATGCTCTCAGTCGTGGGAGGAGCACCAGAATTAAGCTTAACTCTGTAGCTTTGTTCTCTGCATAAGAGATGTCTAGATCCTGTAGCTTCCTGCAGCTTCATTACATATTCACTAAATATTTTTACATGGAAATTATAAGCTCAAATAGGGTCACAGAGTGTGTCCATTTTTAATCTCACTGAGTTTAAAAACTTAATTATTCCTTCTTGTATTAGAATTACAACTAATTAGATTTCCTACGAATAATAAATGTGCTGTAATTTATCTGTCAAATGTATCCATGTAAAAATATTTTAAAGGTTATACTGGCCTTTCAAAGAAATGTAAATAAACACCTACTTCTCTTAATCACTATTTTATAAATCTTCATAGCTTTGACAACCTGTATCTAGTTTTTCCAGTCTGTTTGCATCACAGCAACATACCTTAGGGGTGGAAGAATAAACTGTAGTCTGGGAAAATTAAGCAAATATTCTTGGTTTTTAGGTGCCTTGTGATAGTTTCAGACACTTTGAGGTGAGTTGCTTGTGTTTTGTGCTTAATGTAGGCACAGGGAACTTGTGGTGCAGCTAATCAGCATGGCTTTTCACTAAGCATTCAGGGCAATATTTGCAATTCAGTGGATATAGTTTGTTCTGATTTATAATCTGACAAATTTCTGAGCTTTAGGAAATATTTCACTATCTAATATTCATAGATATAAAAATAACTTGATGCATTTCTTTTCTAGCATTCAAAATTCAGTGTTTGTTTTAATCTGGAAGTCTGTTCTCTTTAGCCTTAGCCCAGTCAAATATGAAACTTGAATAGGTGTATGAATGAGAATGGCATTTCCCTGTATAGGAAACAGCTCTGATGCTTTTGAAATTTCTTGCCCTTACCAATTGCAGTCAGCATTTCCCAACCTGAATTGGCAATACTAAACTGTGATGCCACACTTGCTGGTGGAGCAATGATCCACAAGCATGTATGTGTTACTTCTGCTTGAAACTCCAGTATTCCAGCTTTGCATTTGTTATTTACTTGGAGTTGGATTAGGAGGTGGGGAGGAGGATGTATCTGGTTTTTTAAAGGATATTTGTAACTAATTTCCCTATCTATAGAAGTAATTTCTGCTTGCAGTAGGTAATTTCAATTGCAAAAGCAGGCACTACTTTTTTCGCTTTCTTGATTTGATTTCTATGTGGCAGTGAACTCACCAAAGAGAAATGTGGAAGAAAGGTGATAATGGATGGTTTTATAACTGAGGTGGAGTGAATTTTACAAAATGTGTGAGAAAGGTGACCTGCTCCGAAGCCTCCCTGCTCATTAGCAGGTGGCTGTGGTTTAATGATTCACTGTGGCACAAAGAAGGAATGAAATTAGTTGTTGTGTGAGGCTGTCATTACTGTGTGTGTTTCTCTGTATAGTTCCAGTTTAAAGCATGTAGTTCCTTTCATAGCAGCCCCTCAGATTACTGTATCTCATCCTTTCCACATCAAAGTGCTGTCAGCACTTTTACAGTATAAAAAGAACGCAGAGATAATTTTGCAATACATTCTCTTCAAACAGCTTTGACTTGTGCAGTTGCAACACTTCTTTTTATTCTGGGATTTGCAAAAGGAGATGCACTAAAATGGATAGCATCTTAAAACTGAACAAAACCAGGAAACAAAATGTCTATTTAAAATTAGACCAAAGCACCTCTGCAGGGACGGTGAGGATTTTAGGAAATTAGTTCTACTTAAGTGCTGTCTGAATTATATTTCAGTCAGCTAGTAAGAACCATTGGAAGTGTGGAAAATGTCCATTCTTCAAAAAGCATGGATCATCTCTTTTTATTTACTAGCTGAAAAAAACTTGGTACTTTAAAAGGTCTTCAGTGAAATGTACAGTAGTCAGATCCCACTCCCAACATCAAGGCTCGGCCTCAGATAGTAGCCAGTGTGTAGAGAGCTGGGCTCACTGTCTTGCCCTTACTGTTCCATGAGAAAGTAAACAGATCAAAGAATTAAACCAGGAAGAAAGTGAGTGAGAGGCAGCAGAAAGACAGAACTTTGTAGAACTGGCTTTAACTTTGTAGGACTTTGTTTAAATCCACTCTGACAAGAAATTTGTTTTCTTCTTAGTCATTATTCAGCTATGCATATCTGTAAATGTTTCACACTGTATTTCCTAGCTATGTTCATCATTTTCCAACATCTGTAGAAGAGGTTGTTACAGAATTGAGTAATGACAGAGAACAGAAATGTGAAAAGCTGAGAGACAAACTGCAGGCTGTGTGTTGGCTGGCAGACAAGCAGTTTGGTGTGGTTCGTCTGCCCATCTCGTCTTTCAGGTATCCTCAACAGCTGGGACTGGACTGATCTGATGCAGAACTTTGCCTCTTTTCTCTGGGGGAGTGCTGGAGGTGTTGGATCTTACTATTGCCATTGGTGCTAAACTGGGCTTCCTACAGCCACTCTTTCCAAAATGAGTAACAGATGTAGGTTTTCACATATTCTCTCTGCTCTTTTCCACATAGGCAAATAATAATATAACAAGGTCTGGATGTGGTGTATCATTTTCAGGAAGACCTGAGGGTCTCCTCTGTGCAATGGTGGTTGAAGGCAATGCAACATTGGAAAAATTCTGGACAGGACAGACCTAGCTACTGCCACAGAAAGAATAAGCCTGGGTCAGCAGGTAGGGAATACATCTTTCTTTCATAGAGGAACTCTAAAATTTTGATTTTATCTGAAATTCCAAAGAATTTAGATTTTTTTTTCAGCAGGAAATAGAACTACAGACCAACGAGTAATTAGCAAAGCATTACTGTGAAATAAGGTAAGCACATTCACATGAAAACATAAAGTTCCATGAGAAAGAGAATGGTGAATGTTTGGATAACTCTTTTTTTTTTCAACTTGTTGGAAAAATATCTTGAAATCATGAAAATGAAAGTTTAAATCTATATATAGTGTGTTTGTGAGATCCATCTCTATCTAAATACTATTCAACTTTGCCTTGGAGTCATAAGAGATTTGAACTCAAAACTATTTCTTCCTTCCTCCGTTGGTGTTTTCTCCCTTATCTTATTAGCATATGACACAGTAGTGTGTCCTTGGCTCTCCATGAATGCAAAGGGACAAATACTTAATAATAATGTTCCTTTTTACACAGATGTCACAAACTGAGCTTGGTTACATCAGTGTAAATCTGGAGAAACTCGGCTGAGCTCAATGGACTTACTCAGGCCTGAAATCAGTTATTGCTCTGGTGTGAGTGAGCTGGAGCCCAGCTCATGGGCCCAGTTCTGGCATTGAGATGCAAATGGAAACCGTGGGGAACAAGGGAGCATTGCCCAGGCATCCCAGAGGCAGCTGGGCCACGCAGGGCTCCTGGCACCACTTGTGCAGAACAGGCAAGAAACAATGCTGGGGCGTGCCTGGGTGGCGCATCCCGTGTAGCTACACGGCCAAGGAGCAAGTGGGGGGAGAGCCAGTGGGAGTGGTAATTGTTATGCAGCCATGCAGGAATAGAAACAAAATGCAGCTTAAATACTCCTCCCCCAAGCCAGCCCCCACGATTATGCTTCCAATAACCACAGTGGTAGCTGTGGTGCCCATGTTGCCATTTCAGTCCCTGGCATCTGGGGAGACTGGCACTGAAGCAGACCCCAGTTGGATGCCTGGAAGGCAGTGCTGTGCCAGGTTAGTGATGGGCTACATCAGTTTAGATAAAATGATGCTTCCTGACACCCTCCCTGTGTGAGCCGCCTTGTTGGAACAGGCTACAACACACACACATCACAAAGTCCCTTTCCATCTCCTTCCTGTGTCTTACCTCCTACTGCCAACAATCAAGCAAATAAGAACATGAAGTAATATATTGTACCAGTTTAAAAATTACACTTACCACCTGATGTGTGTCATTGCATCATTTGTACACAGAGAATTTAACCCAAAGTGGCTCATATCTCATATTAGTGGCTGAGTCTCAGTTGTTCTCGCATAGTTACCTCAGTCCCAGTCCAGTTTGATGCTCGGTGGGGTAGGGATCTGCAGACACTCCTGAAACCCCTTCCCTAAGCAGCCTGCTCTCCAGCTTGCACTAGCTTTTAATAAGAGGCAGAGGGGCTTGTTTCTTTTGCCATGGAAGTATTTTCCTATATAGTGACTAGTAATCTATATAAGACAAAATAACACTGAAATAGACTTTTTTAATCTGTTGTCATATTTATCCACTAGTGATTTTTCCCATCTGGTAGCATACATAAGTAAATGTGAAAAAAAATGTTGATTAGGCAGCTAATTCTGAAAGCAAAGGATGACATCAAATTTGTCAAGGAAATAATCCTCTGTTTCTGTTTGTTCAGTTTTGATTATAATTATTTAGTGCTGTTTTACCTTTCTCCATTTGTTATGCTCCAACTGACAAATTTTGGGAAAATAGTAAATAAATACATAACGACCTTGATAAACCCCTCAATCTATGACAAGCTGAGAATAGACTCATTTGAAAGGGATCAACAATAAATACTAAGGAATTCTTTTATTTTTCTTAAGCTTCTTTTTTTAAAAAAAATCAAGAATACAAAATATTAACTCCATTTTGCAGTAAGTTTGAACTAGCTTAGCTTATTCTTTCAAAATGGGGGAATTCTGTCGTAGACAGCAGAGTTGGCACTTTATTTTGAAAAACAGACCTAATGGGGAAGCTGTCTTGTTCCCCACTATACTCTCTTCTGCAAAGTCCATATGACTTTACAAGCTGTAAATATATATAAATACATATAAATACACTGCTACTAAAACTGAAGGTGGTCATTTTCTTTATCCATAGTGCTTTAAGACAATCTGGAACATCTATCTGTGCTTTCATCACTAATTATGTAAAAACACACATTGTAAATGCAGAGGAGAAAGCTGCCAACTCTTTTATTATCACTTCTTCATTAAGCCCTTGCAGTTTTACAAAGGCTTAAAATGGAATACAAAGATACCAAACTACAGCTAGTGTTTCAGGCACATCCTATTTTGGTGAGAGTTAACTTTGCTGAATACAGGCCTCAGAGCTGATAAGAATAAGGATAACAATTGATTGCCTCTATTCCAGCCCAAAGTTCAGCAAACATCCAGAGAAGTCCCTGGGCAAAGGCTGAGGAGGGCAGGGGTTTGCCACTCTCCTTGCCTAAAGCTCCAGATGTAAGAAGGCATTTTATATTGGAGCCTCTCAGAGCTGAAAGTTGATTTGGGCTAATAGGTCAAAACAAAGGAATCTCCTCCACATCAACATAGCAGAAGGAAAGTACCTTAATTAGTTAAGAAAGCATTCTGAAGGCACCTATCTTGGGATAGGTGGAAAGAGTTATGTTTTAGTTAGGGGGTGCACATGGGTGGGTCACAGCCGTAACTGCAATAGGTGTCATGCTGAGGGCCATACACTAAGTTTCTCAGGAATTGATAAAGTCATGACTGCTTCCCCCAATCTGCCCCACAGGTCAGCCAAATTATGGGCTGTGCTGCCCTGGCATGTTCTTGCAAAATGGTGATACTTTGAAAATCTAAATATGTCTTCACTGCACAAGGGAGACAATAATTCTACTGACAAGTATCAAGACAGATTTTGCACAGCAACTTTGAGATGCAAATATCCTGTGCCTGGTGAGCTAGTGAAACTGCACAGGAGCATACAAGTGGAATTCCAGTTTTATTTACGGGCACACACTAAGTAGTTTTGAGGTATTGTGATCTAGGTAACCTTCTGTCTGCGGAGCTTTAATCCGTCAGTGACCTACCACATCTGTAGTATTTATTTTCTCTTGCTAGCCACAAATCTGAGATGGTCAGAGAATCAACTTTTGTTATTGATATATTTATAACACTTTTTGTTACCCTTAACAGAAGTGGCCAGATTAAATTCAAATTGTGCTTTCACTTCTCTAATTTTCTTTTCACATGACCTAATGACATTCTTAAACACTTCATGAGTTGCCTGCCCTTTTTTCCAAAGGCAATAAACTCTTTTTTTCCCCCTAAGTTCCTGTTCAGTCAGGCCAATCCTCTCCACTGCCAGCTTGCCTTTTGGCTCACAGGGTCAGGCTGCTCCTGCACCTTCAAGATTTCTTTCTTGTAGTATATCCATCCTTCCTGGGCCCCTTTGTTTTTAAGGACTGCTTCCCAAGTTATTCTCTGAACCAGCCTCCTGAATAGGCTGAAGTCTGCCCTTTGGAAGTCTAAGGTAGAGGTTTTGTTGATATCCTTCCTTAATTCACTGAGTATTGAAAACTCTGTCATTTCATGGTCACTGTACCCCAGACAGCTTCTAACCACCACCATGTGCTGTCAGCCCTTCTCTGTTTGTAAACAGCAGGTCCTGATACATGTCAGCCAGAACAATATTTCCATTTATTGATATTCAATACACTGAGTGCATTGATCATACATAGAGTTAAGGGGCAGGCTGATTGTTATTTATCCCAAGGCTCTTGTAGTGACTAGAAGTAAGGATGGCATTTAGGGCCTTATCCTTCCTATGCTGCTGAGTCACCTCAGTTTCTGTGGACTTCAGCAAGGAATGGGAGACAAAAGCTTCAATTGGAATGATGTCTTTGGGAAAGCATGTTATCTCCTGACAGCCAGCATAGCTGGCAGCTGGCAGCTATGCTGGCAGTGGGGGCAGCTTCTGTGCTCACTATACAGCCGATGTTACTCAAATGACATTACTGGGAGCATCGCATAGTGCTGGTGTGTTGCTAGAAGGTTGGTGCTGTCACCAAATTCGGCACTTGTACTTACTAAAACAAAACCCATAACAGATCACATATGTATACATATATAAAAATTCCTTTCTTATGTTACTGTGGTGATTTATCTTAAAAGATACTACAATAAACACAATGAGTAATTATTCCTTGTGAAAACAAACAATCCCCTTGATCTGGTTCCCTTGAAATGTCAAGCAATTCTAACTGGACTGGGAACTGTCTGCTAGGATGGTTATGGTGAAGCTAAAGGGTGTCTGCTTCATAGAAATAAAACTAATGAATTAAGAAAACCCTGACACTGATATGATAAATTCACATTACTTAAATTAGTTGCTATGAGAAATCACTGAAAAAAAGAGCCTCTTAAATTGTTTTTTTAAACTGGACTATGCTTGTGGTGTTAAAAAGGTGAACGTATGAAATAATTGAATTGCAGAATCTTTAATGTTGACCTTCTTTTGATAACTTAGCTTTGGCATAGCCTCTGCTTTTAAATGAGAGCACTCAGTTTGTAGTGCTGGCTTAAATTCACTGTATGGCTAGTGAGCTTCAGCAGGTGTAGAGCTTCTCTACTCTAGACATAGCATTTGTATGTTTTTTTCCTCCCCAAAGAAGTAAATTATTTATACAGCACCAACCTTTTTTAACCTAGCTTCTGACAGGCTGGGATTTTTCCAATCTCAGTTGAAACTGTCTAAATAATTTATCAAGTATTCTTTCAAAGTACAATGAATTCTGAAACCTAAGAAATGTTAAATGAGATTCTTTGCCCTTCCAGTGTGAATAGGTTACTGAGGTTAAGCTAGTATTTTCTTTGAACTTTTCTCATTCTCTCTTTTCTCCATTTGTACAGTCTTCTTTTTCTCTCTTACTACATATTAATTTTCATGACATTTTCTATTTTCTCAGACTTTTCCTTTATATTTCTGTATCTCTTGCTAACTCTTCCCTTGCTGATGTCTTCCTATACCTCTTCTTCTTCATTAGAGTAAGACAGCTTTCCTTTTAGATGGTCCTCCAGAGAGGAACCATTGATTTTTATGTGCCAAGCTGTACAGGCAGTCCTTGATCTTTCAGTCCAGCCTCAAATTCAACTGAACCTTCTCCCTTCCCCATTAAGTAAATGATGACAAATCACAAAATCAGAGTGTCATAGAATAGTTTGGTTTGGAAGGGACTTTTACACGTTCTCTAGTCCCCTCCCCATGAGGCAGGGACTTCCTCAACTAGACCAGGTTGCTCAAAGCGCTGTCCAACCTGGCCTTGAATGTTTCCAGGAATGGAGCATCTACCACTCCTCTGGGCAGCCTGTTGCTGTGTTTTGTCATCTTCATCTTAAAAAATTCCTTCTTTATGTCCAGTCTAAATCTAGCCTCTTTCAGTCTAAAACCATTACCCCTTGCCCTATTGCTGCAGACCCTGCTACTAAAAAGTTCTTCCCCAATCTTAAAAAATCTAAAGATCTTTGATAAAGATAAGAAAAAAGACATTTGCATAGAAGTTGGATCTACAAACAACATGTAAGCTTGCAAAGACATATTTCCAGGTCAGGTATCTGACACACATACACACCTTTCCCCTGTCCCAATCCATTTCTGTCTGATCAAAACTTCCTCAAAGGTTGCCTTTTCTATAACACTTGGATAATCAGCTCTCCAAGAACCAATGTACAAATTTTGTACAAACACAAAAAAAGCCCCCCAACAACCCACCAAAACAAAACCTTGGGCTATTCCAATTTTTCCAGCAGGTATTTTAATCCTTTTAAAGTTTTGTCAGTGATTCAGGTGGTTTCCTTTACCTGAATCAATTCATCCAGTTCTACTCAAAAAAGAACTTCCAGTTTTCTTTTCAGGAAGAAATAATGATGAAGTAGCACTGCATACAGATTTTTACTTAGACTCAGCAATTCAGTATTGTATCCTTTATAAGTTAATGGTACCATGAACTATACTTCAAGATGTTCTGAACCAGAAGCACAGCTGAAATCAGCAGCAGGAACATGACCCAGCAGCTGAGTTTCTGGTACTCTGCTGTATTGTAACTGTTTAAACAGAACATTACTTCCTTAAGGAAGCTATTTAATTTTACTGTTTTAAAGCAAGTCGCTTATAACCACAAAAGAAGAAGAACTGCATGAATCTCTCTGTCAGTGAAGAATTAGTGCCCAGGCATGGTCTTGTAGAAAACGCTCAATAAGAAAAGGCAGTAGGTATATGGATAACCCAGTAACTATAAAATGGAGTAACTTCGATTTTCTTTGTCTCCTTCATATCATTTTTCAGATATTTTGCAAACCAACTTCTTCCCCCCTGTCTTTCTAAACTTCTCTTTCTGTCACAGTCAAAATGATTAACTGATATAAACGGAACATAAATTGCCCAATGCTCACCACAATCAATCTTCTGCCACCTTCTGCTGTCCTAAATCCACAACTTTTGGGCTCCACTGTTTGGCCCCACTTTTTCTTGAACAAATATGGTAGGATTGGAATCAGAAAAAAAAAAATAATTCCAGCAAAAAAGGGGATGAAGATAGCTAACTAGCAGATAAGCTTCTTATGACTATTCTTTGTGAATTACATGTATATCACAAAGTCTTTATTGCAAGTTTGCTGAATTTTGCCATCTTCTGACTTGCACTGAGTTATTTTTCCGAAGATTTCCTTACACAAAACTGCGTTCTAGCTCTAAGTCTAAAAAATAGATTTGTTACATCATAACCTTGAATAATTATTTCACCAAATATTGTAAAAAGATTAGTCGAGAATAAAGCTTGGCTTTTAATCTGGGGAGCAACAGTTCTTCCAATGTATGACCACCATAATATTAATAAAATATTTTAAAACTCTATTTGTGAAGATTTGTTATGAGATATGCAAATTTGCATTATTTAATGATATGTTATGATTTCATGTTTGTGGATAGTAAGTTTTTATAAGTCTACCAAGTTTTAATTTCTCTCCAATACTCCGTTTTCCCTTTTATGTTTGACAGCAGTGTAAAATTTAATTATGAAGAAAGGTTTTCTGTCACTTAATAGCTATCCTTGCTGCAGTATTTGACCCTGAGATTAGCTGAGTTGGTTCGATTCTGGTGCCAGTAACACCGAGGGCCTGGGTTTGATCCCCATATGGGCCATTCATTTAACAGTGGGAATCAATGATCCTTGTGGGTCCCTTCTGACTCAGAATATTCTGTATTTACCTTTTTACAGAACAGTCGACTTGGAGATGAAGGAACAGGGAATAGATGTTCGATAATCCAAATTTCCCACTAGATGACGCTCTAAGTACAAAAACACACAGCTTGTTCATAAATTGATGTGTCACTTGCTTAAGCACAGTACGTGTTCATTAATTTACTGCTTTTATGGGCTCATAAAGATTGATAATATGGAGGCACAGTGGCCTATGAGAAATTCGAAAAGCAGTGGTTCTCACGTGCAAAAGTTTGGCTAGATATTCCCCCCTGTACGTCTGTGGCTATAGCACATCGTTTAACTTCAGTATTAATGGGTTTGGTCACTTGTGGTACAACACACTAACAGCCTTTTTTTTCCCTTGGAACTTACCATAGTGTGACTAAATGCCAAAAATTACCGTACTCTACTGCAATAAGATGTAGTAATTTGAATAGGTATTAAAATACACCATGTATTTTATATATCTATTATCTACAAGCTTGCACACTCAGATTCACAAACTGGAATAAACAGATAAATGCTATTAAATAACTATGTATTCACCTGATACCTCACTCACAGACATCTTTACATAAAATAAAGTAACATAAATGAATTACTGTCATAACAATGCATTACTTGTAAACTGTCTTCCATCTGCACGTTCCTTTAAAAAAGATGTTAGAGAAAGTTATGAAACTACATTGGAGAACTTGAACTGTTTGCAGTTTCAATTGTGTATAATTACACTTCAATCCTGTAGCTGTTTACTTTTTGTATCATCTATGCTAAAAAATAAAAATCAATCTTATTTAAAGTGGTTGGAATTCTTCTTGCCAAAACACAATATGCAGATGAAAAAATATCTCTAACAAAATTTCAATCAGAAAGATTACTATTCTACATACACAATGCTGGGCTTAAAAATATTTTATGTGTTCTAACGTATAGTTGACTGCCTTATCAGCAACATAGAGTGTTCAAGCTGTGTGAATAAATTTTCAGATCAAGTCAAGTGGGGACACAACAATTCCAATGATAGCTTGTTTGAAGACACCTTGTATTTGCGTCAGTGGCAAGCCTGACTGATAAAAATTCTTTCAAATCCATGACTGGTAAGTTTGAAATGGGTAGTAAATTAGAAGACGGACATTTGCAGCAGAACACTGATGTGCAAGATTTACAATTGTTACTTTTATTTTCATTGACTCTTAATGCTAAAATATTTCAGTGTACATTTATCTCAGTCTCTGAATGTAAGTATTCTGGGTGACACGGCAGTGACAGCTTTAATGGGAGCAGATTTGGCCACCCTGCTGTGACAGACTAGTGAATCATACCATTTTAATCTTTCATGTATTGACTTTCTAACTCTTTAAAATACATTCAGCTACAGACACAAAAGATACTGAAGCTCTGTTTAATAAACAATTTATCAGGATTCTGAACTTCATTAATAAATTAAGGAATATATTTACTTATATGAAAGCCTGACCTGAATGTCTAAATTTCTTCTTTGCTTCTGTATTTACCTGTTAAAAAAATCCCTTAATCTTCTGGCTTGAGATAACTTTTATTAGGATTGTCACTAGTGACATGTTATGAGGATTTATAATATTTTTTCTGTGTTTTTCTGTCAATGACATGCTGACTACTTTCTATACCATCAATTTTAATTTAAAAAAATCCTTGTTACCTGATAAACCCATACTTAGGGTACTTAAGAAATGAGATACCAATACTCTCTTATTTCCTGAAAAGTACCAGGAAGATTAAACAAAAAGAAGTTTGAAGCTTTAAGCAAACATTACATGCTATTTACATGCTGATTCTGCCCAAGTAATGGAGACTTGTGTCAACATATGACTCCACTTGGCTGCAATGGTTTCAGGGCACAAGGGAAGGGCTCTCATGATTCAGTGTTTCCAGTTGCAAGAAAAAATAAATCATGATCTGTACTTCCCCATTACTGCAAATAATGAGCGTTTTTAATTATAAAACTTGATTTTAAAATTTGTTTTATAGTTCTAGAGCCCTATGGCCTCATATTTTCAAGATTTCTGGAACAATCATGACAGATAATTATTTCTTAGATTTAAAAATTAATCCACACTTGTGGTTCCCTTAGCTATGCTGGCAGACCCCTTGTGTGTGCTCAGCTATGTCCGCAGAAAAATGCTGTCTTTGCTTACGTCAGTCAGGAATGTGGGGCAGTTATACCAGCCCAAAAATTCCCTCTGTCAGCATGTCTTGACTCTGCAGTGGGCCCTCTGGCAGCCAGGCTGGGCTGGCATCGCTGCAGAGGCCATAAAGACAAACCTTCAGAGCCACTCTGGCTGAGGACCTGCTCTGCCAGAGCCTGATCTAACCTGGGAGAACCCAAAGTGATGAACCATGATCAGCAACTCCACTGTATGCTTGAACCTGAACTTCTACCCCAAGAATAAAATCTGCATTTTGTCCTGAGCTGTGTTACAGCTTCCCTGCAATAGCAGCTGTGCACAAGAGACACTCTGGTGGGTCAGAGCCTGCCTGACACCATCCACACAGAAGTCCAGCTGGTTTTGCAGTGCAAAGGCATGGGTTTACTCCTGGCACTTTCAATGGCTCCCAGGCTTCACAGACCTAGGAAATCTTTTTCTCCTAACTTTTATTTCTGCCTTTCCCAGCATGGGAACAATATCTTTTGTTTCCAACCTGTATCTATGAGATATTGTGCAGGTAGGTCTCTGAGGCTGTTGCTGTTTGACTGATGAGAAAGTGCAGCCAAATTACAGTAAAGAGGTTGAAAATTAGAGAAAAAGAAAGAAATTAGGAGAAATATTAGGAGTGGAACTGGGGATGCCAAAATTAACACCTACCTTGCTCTTTTAGAATATATTTTGAGAAAAACCCACTTCAAACTGTGGTTGAGGCAAAAAAAACTGAGATGAAGACTATTACTCTTTCTGTCTCACTTGTTTCAATGTAAGAGATTCTCAAGCTGGTGTAGGATACTTTCTTTCTACATACAAAAAAAAAAAAAAAAGGAGAGTGAGAAGCATCACCTGTGCCACTGAGGGAAATCTACAGCAGGGACATGCTCCCAGGCACTTCGGGTGGGAGAGGGGCAAACAGAGTTCAGCAAAGAGCAGCAGTGTCTTTTGTTAGGTCAGTAACTCTGGGATCTGTGGTCTGAAGAGAACAGAGAGCAGAGAAAGGAGAGCACATAGGGCATTATCCCAGCCATAAAAAAGATTTACTTAGAGCACCTTCTGAATTAAGGTGAGCAAAAATTTTTTACATGTCTGCCCAGCTCTTACCCACTCTGTTTATATGGTATTTTAAAGGGTTGGAATAAAATATTTGAAGCTGAATTGAGCAGACAGACATTATTTTAAACTGACATACAACTAATATAAAGAATATGTTCTCTGCAAAAAAAGGAAAGAAAATATTCAGTACTGAGATTCTAACTAAATTTTTTTTAATTCCATTTGAATGAGTCCCGTGTTCATCCAAGGAGTAGGCAGAGAAAGGGAGAAGTGTTTGAAAGTCAAAATAGTACTTTGCACATCTCTAATGTTTTCCATTCTAGGATCTCTAGTGCTTTACAAGCTTAATGTGATTAACTTTATGCTCAGTAAGCAGTTCTACCCATAAAAATAGGTAGGTCTTTACAGGATTAGGGCCTCAATTTGTCCTTAAAGTGGCAAGCAGTGAATATCACTGCTTTAACAGACAGAACTGTATAAATAACAGATACTGTGATTTGCCTGAAGATCTGTCAAAATGAAAGCTGTATTGGATTAACCTGAAACAAAACAAAAGAGCACTCACATTTGCAGCCAGCTGCAAGAAAAAAGAAAGCAGAAAGACAGGAAAGAAATTAACATAATGAAACATTTCCTTTGATTAAATTATGAACTATTTCTTTCTTAAAGCTCTTAAAATGTCATTCTTTAGAATAAAATGGAAATTATTAAAAATTACTGGTTAGAATTGAAATAGTAATTCTTAATATGTCAAACTGAAATGTCTACTTTTCTTTGTACACAACATGAAAATTGTCACGTTGTAAGAAGTATCCTTTGGTAGAGAATGTTTGCTGGTCCCTGCGTTAGAGCAGGTCAAGCAGAGCTTTTGGCACACGCGTTCATGGGAGCATTTCCTCAGTTTGGAGGATTTTCAGAGAGCAGCAGTGCCCCTTCTTTGCTGTGCCCTCAGCAGAAGGGCTCACCTTGTGGCCCTTGGGCAACGAAACACCATGTAGAGCTGCACCACCTGTGTCGGCAAGGATCAAAGCACAGAGAGCTGTGGTTGGCAGAGATTGCCTGTGCCACCTCCTGCTGCCCCCAACCACAGTGCCGAGCAGGGTGTGGGTGGCCCAGAGAGGATCTGACAGGGTGTGGGTCAGGGTGAGCCTGCCCCAGCCATGGCCTGGTGTGGGGCTGTGGTACAGTGTCTGCCACCCACGGCCAGCGCCAGTGACGGCACCACTGTGAGCCCAGAGCAGAGCTGCAGCTCCGCCCGAGTGGGGAGTGTGAGGTCAGGCCTCCACAGCTCCTGGAGGTGCTGGAGGACAGCCAAAGATGAGACAGCAATGGGATGGCACACTCGGGACACAGCCTGTCCCAGGGATGGCCCCTTAGGGCATGGGCTGTCAATGGGATGCTCTGCTCAGGCACAGCCTGTCCCAGGGATGGCCCCTTAGGGCATGGCCAGTCCAAGCACACACTAATTTTACAGCACTGAGACCACCTGCCCCCAGGGCAGCAGCCACAGTGGCCTGAAGGAGTCTGACTCCAGGATGCCATAAGCCAGTGTACTCCTCATGCCCAGGCTGGCCCCATCCTTCTCCCCCATCACTCTGCCATTTCTGCCTCCTCTCACATCTCTTGCTACACACTTTGTGCACACAGAACCCACAGAAGACTACTCTTTTCTTTCTTTTTTTTGCCTGATTCTTTCTTGATGTTGTGTTAGTTGGAGAAAGATATGGACTCTGAAAAACTTGCTCATCATCTCCTAATAAAAGTCTGCTTAGAGGATAAGCAATAGCAGAACGACCTGCACAGGAAAAGGCTGAGAGTCACACAGTGAGAGTGCAGCTATCAAGGACTTTAGACGGTAGAAACCAGGGTTCAGGGCTGAGGAAATCTGAAAAGTTTCCTGAAGTGCACTGCTAACTCAAGGGAAGAACAGATAATGAAAATATTTTTTTTTCAGAAAAGTCATACAACATATTAAAAAAAAATTAAAATTATTTAAAATTTAATGTGAAATTACGTGTGGGCCAAGCATGTGTTAAGCCTTGGACTTAGTATAATTCACTGCTAAAAGAAACCATGTTTAATTAATAAGTACCTGACTCAAGGATGAATTAAAAATATTATTTTTCAAGTTATATGCAGTATCACCTAAACATTATTTTATTTTTACGCTATCTCGACCATTTTATTAGCAGAATATCTAATGTGTTACTGACTAAACATATCTTCTGTATGTATCTTTGTAACAGTGCAGGTGATGGGTTCTGCTTTCTTTTGTAGGTGTAAGTATTTTCAGGACTGCAGTAAAGCTTTTGGTGAATGACTTTGTGCTACATTTCAGCAGAAGCAGAGAGAATATGTGCTTCTTTTCCAAATAAGTTACACATAGTAATGAGGCCAATTTTGAGCTGAAAAGAATAGCCTATTTTGTTGTTTCAAAATCCATGAATAGACATAGCAAGTGAGGGTGAACTCAACTAATTTCGGAAACCTGAAGGTTCCCAGCACCGGTTTTTGAGAACATTTGCAAACAGATGTCTCTGGGAATTTTCGAGAGTACCTACAGGTCACCTTGTATCCATCGATTCCTTTGGAAGCAGGAACCTGATTGTCAGTGCAGTTTTGAAAATCTCATTAAGCCTCTGCTGCAGCTTTGGAGTCCTAATATGTGCTTTACAGTGACAAGAAACAAGCTTCCCATTCACTAAGTGCAAATAATACAAATTTCACGCTAATACATGTTGTAATAAATTATGCTATTGGATACTTAAGAAAAAAATGGGGTTACTAATAGCATGTTTTCTTAATCTCAATTTGTACATCTTTTGTGCTGTAATTGTACATTCATCTTGATACAAGTTAAAAAATTATCTGGTCTAATAAAATTGCAGATGTAGCAAACTATTTTCTAATGTAATTTCAGGTTTCTACAATAGAATTTGAATAAATATATGTTATTTTTTCTGCTTAAATAAACACATATATGAGCAGAATGTAGTAAGAAATATCCACCTGGAGTAAAGGCTATGTGCAGTTGCATTTTTGAATGATTATGCACACCATTAAGAGCAAACATTTTTAGAATAACAAAAAAAAGTGCAAATGAAAACCAAGATTAAAACCAATTATTCAAATAAAGGTTCCATAATTCAGATGTGTGATTTATATCACTTTGATTTACATGTCAATACACCCTGCTTACAGTATATTCCTCCAATTCAATTAAGCTCACAAATAGGAGACCATATAGTTGTATTGAGCTGCAATGACATCTTTCTAATCCCTCTGATTCCATTTCACTTATGTGTTAAGAAAGAATAAAAACTTTTATCTTTTTGGGGGGAAGGTACCATGCAAATGCAAATGATATTATACAGAATGGCAATTAAAATAGTAAAAAAGCAAAGGGTTTTAATAAAATGACAATTCAAGACATATGTAAGCGTCCCTGTGTGAATGTTGATTGAAATGAGGAAAGTTAAGAGTGAATTTTAAGTGCCCATAGAAAAATGCACTGAATGTCAAGAGTAAATTAAGAAGTGCACAGGCCAAGGGACAGAACTGTCTCAGAAATGGATAGAAAGAACTGAAATATTCCTTTGAGGATCTGGGACAAAGGATCACTCAGCCCTTGGTAACAGTGCAAAGCAGGTTGGGGAATAGGCTGTGGGGAACACAGGCATAGTGACACTTCAAAAGACACAGGAACTTGAAAAAGTTTAAAATGCAGTTAGCGACAGATTTGGATCTGAAGAGGGGAAAAAAGCAATAGTGAGCACAGCTGGATATGATCTTTGATGTTGAATTACACAAGGTTTAAGAAGAATTAGGGCCTTTAGAAGGCACTGTCATTGGAAATTCTAAGGGGTGACTCCAGGGCAGAGCAAAGGCCAAATTTTTCCCTTTGCTGAGCAGCCCAAAGCTGCTGCTGGAAGGTTGCTCTGGTAGAGGCAGTGCCAGGTGAGCCTGGCACACATCACTGTGCAGACACTCCCACCTTCTAGGAAGCACCCACTCTGAGGTGTCTAATTGAAGCAAAAGACAAAGGTGAAGAAGGAACCAGCAAAGGCCTCTCAGGTGCTTTGAGATGTTCCTGCTGTGCCTTGTGCAAAGCCTGCATGTCAGGTGGAGGCTTTCAGAGCCTTGTGTAAGGGTGAGTGGCTCAGGAAGGATGTGCAGGTACTGACACAAGGAATGATAGGTAGGCTGCCAACCCTCTAGACAGGCTGAGGAAACTGCCCTTTCCTGTTTTCAGGGGCACTAGAGTTGTGGTGGTAGTCTTTCAAATTTAACTTAAAAATTGACAAAACCCCAGTACATTGATGTGATTTCAGCAGAATGAGGAAGAACCATGACAGGATGACTGCAGAAAAGAAGGGTGTCACTTGGGCCTTCTCATGCTAACAGGGGCACCCACACTAGCAACATAAGCCTTATCACTGCACAAAAGGTACTGCTGAATATATTATATGTGAATTCTACCTTTTAAGAAAACATTTTCTTTTTCTATTTTTTTTCCAAAATGTTCACAGGAGTGTGTGAGTGGGGCAAATGAACACAATGGACACCCACTAATGGACACTTTCAAAAAAGGTAGAAAAGAGGATTTACCTGGCTAATGTGAGAACTGAGGAGGAAGGCAGGAGCATCTCACCTTCTGCTGGGAGGAGTTCTTAGGCTGAGGCTATTTACTACTCTTCCAGAGTATGGAAAGCTTACTGAAATGAGGAGAAGGATGTCTCTGGGAAAGGACAGATCTTTGTAGTGAGTAGGAATTTAATGCTGAGCAGCCACATACTGCTGCTGGCGTCTAAAATCTCCCAGTTGGTCTGCTCCAGAATTTGCACACCAAAGAGGAACAACAACCAGCACAAGAGAAGGGACTATCCCCACAGTCCCTGTCAGACAGCCAAGTCAACAATAATGAAGGGTTTCAGTGTCAAAGGATATTTTCTGTGATAGCCCAATCAATGAAATCAATTCCTCTTCTCCTCCATGCCCTCTGCTCCTTGCCTTTGAATTTGCACAATTGCCACTACTAATGGAGTCTCACTGGTGAAGACGGCAGCTGAGGGAACACCTCAAGTTTTTACAGAGCCTAGTTTAAAAAAGGTCATCTTCTTTGAATTGAAAAACAAATAAATGCATAAAAATCAATAATTTCAATGGATTCCAACTGAGGAAACCATAGGACACTGAAATACACGCAGCTTAAGATAAGGCTGTCTTCTCACTTTTCAGCATTTTACTGTCTGCTCAACTGGTTGGCAGTTATGATGCTGACAGTTTAATCCTAATTTCTAAATCAGTGTCAACAACTATTTCTTTCTCTGGAAATGATACAGAAAGACCATAAATGACGTAGAACACAATGCCAAACAATCCCTTTCTTTTTGGTACACCAGGAGAAGAAAAAAAAAACCTCCAAACCCAAGAAAAGATATCCACAGCCATTTTTTCTTCCTAGGAAAGAGCAAACCAAACACAGCAGAAGAAATATTTTCCAAGCTCATGTGGGCAGTTAAGACTGTCAGAAGATGTGACTAAATGACATTTTATTCCTTTGCTTTTTTAATTTACAGATACTTATGCTTCAAAAATTTAAAGTGGCAAATTGAAGAAATCCTGCTGGATCAATGATTCTGTGCTTTCTCCGAATTAAAAAAGATTATTACTACAGGAGAGACAAGGAGTACTCACTTCAATCTCCTAGGGAACAATGGATGTCTGGATCAAATATAGACTTGCTACATGTCCTTTGGGCATGAGATTTTCGTTGTATAGTGTTGTTACTATGACCTTGACAGGAGCCAAAATGTGTGAAAGAGGCAGATCACTTTATGCTACTGCATAAAATGGAGCTTAAGAAGTAAAACTGAACTTTGTTGTGACTCACTTCTTGCAAGTGTCATACTTTGTGCCAGCCTATCCCAGTGGAATAGGTCCCTTGCAGCTTGTCTTGTTTACCCTTATTGCTGACTAGAGTAAAAGACATTCTTAATTTCAGTATCACTCTTGGGAAGCTTAATAAAAATAAAGGCTCGTCAGTGAAGGCTGGATTCAGAATGTTCGCATAAAAATGCTCTCCAGTATTTACCCAGGAAGCTTTATTGTGCAACCTCTGTCAACAAGCTCTTCCCAATTAGCTGGTGCTACCCTATCCTGAAACCTGGTACTGGAAAAGAGCACAATATCCACAGCTCCCACTGGAATGAGGGTAATCCTGTTGCCTTCAATGTTTAACATGTTCTCAGGATCTCACAGGATGTGGTCTTCAAGCTCCAGTTCACAAGCACATGTGCTTAACTTAAGCATGTGAGTAGTCCCATAATGCTGAAGTGCTTAAAGTTAACCATGTATGTAATTGCTTGGCGGGCTGGTTCCTTAATTAGCTACACTCATCCTTTAATCCTCCCTGTCTTTTAACCTCTGCACTGTTACATGCCTCAATTTCTTTAATCAGATAATGAACATTAGGGAAGTTGTTATTTACTGCTCTGCTTCATGACTTGAACTAAAAAAAGATGGACCCTTTGGAAAGACTTATTATTAAATATGGTAAAAATAAAGTACAATGGCATAAAAAAGATGTTTGCAACTTTTTAAAATAAAAATCTTAATTTTCCTTTTGTTAAATGATTTTTCACACTTTCTGAAGTCATGTATTGATTTCTTGATGAGATTCTCCCTGAGTTTAAAAACTGCACATTCATTCTAGGATAAACTTCCAGGTTTAACTAAAGTCCCACTACACTTTTAAAGCAGCAAAAAACCCCCAAAATGCAGCAATACAGATGATAGAATGACCACATTAAAACAAAACCTATTGCCAACAAAAACCAGCAAAACCTGCCAACAGTGAAGTTCTAGAAATATAAACTAGAACAGGGGGGAACAAAGAAACCCAACAAAACACCTCTGGCAAAAGTAGTTTTGAAGAGGACATTTTTCAATTACTGTTTTTCATTAAAAGTGTCTGCTAGTTGCACTTGGATATGCTGGTTGTGCTGCCTGCTTCCTGCCAATCTCTCCTTATCAACTCCAAGGGTGTCAGGAGGGCAGGAAAGCACATTTGCAGTCGTCAGGTTTCACTGCCTTTTCTACTCCCTTGACCTACTTTTTTTTTCCTAATCGTTAAATTTTCTTTTTTTTTTTCTTCGTATTTCAGCACATTAGCATTCCTCCAAATTTTTAATTATTCCCCCTAGTAATTCCCTGGAGCCCACTGCTTGAACTTGCTTTCTCTGTTTGCTTTACCTGTAAGTAATGAGCGCCTATACTTTACTTTCCCATAGTCTAACCCCCTGCAGTTCCTTTACTCCATCTGTATGGTGCAAGCTGTCCCTTTTGGAGAGCAGCCTTGCAGTTTGACAACACTGGGAGTCTATTCTTTGTCAGATGATTTCTCTGTCAGGTTCACTGCTACTGAAAACAGGACTTCTGACAGCATAGATTTTGAATGCAGCCATGAAAATTGTTTTGTGATAATCTTCACCCAACACTGTATTATATGGTACTACATTGGCTACTGGGCTGGGAATTCTCTGTTTGTAAATCTGCTTTTTTTACCACATTAGTTTGAACACTTCATTTCATGCCTTGTACTGAAAAAGGAATAAAGTATCACAGCCAAGCATTAGATGCTTACCTAAAAAGGGGAATGCTAGCCTGTCCAATTTTCCTACAGCATTGCTCACTTAATATAGCGAGTAAGCCCGAGGTCCAATATGATTTCTTCATAATGCACACTGAACTGTATCACTCTCTTCTTCAAGCCAGTTGTCCGTTGAGCCAGATGTACTGTACTCATCTTCTCATTACTATGATCAATCTTCTCTCTGCTGATCAGAATTTAATCCTATTAAATCACTAGGCTTGCAGTAAATGCGTATCATACACACGCATGCTTGCCACAGCACATTACTATAGCTGCCTTTATTTTCGGAACATGCACTCAAGGCTGCCCCGGGCTAAGCCGTACGACAAACCTGCTGCAAGGCTGCAGGAGCTGGGAGCGGCGCGACCCTCCCGGGGAGGGGAAATGCAATGCAGGCATCGCTTGCAACGCTCAGCCCGCCCTGGCTGTGCCCCGGCACTGCCGAGCCTGGGCATGGCTGGCAGGGGACAGAGCACAGCAGGGACGGGATGGGCCTGTTCTATCCCTGTACTGCTGCTCTCAGCCGGGCTTGCAGTGGGCAGAACTCAACACCTGAGGGCTGTGGAGGCTTCTATACATCCTGGTGCAGTCCAGTTTTCTACGTTTTATTGAGATCTTTGATTATCTGCCCTAAAGCAGTAAGAGAGCAATAAAGGTCTTGACTCAGGGAGAAATATTCCAAGTCATTTAGTCATTTGTAGCTGCCAATGTTCAACTAGTCTGGGTCACTAGAGGGTGCAGATTAGCCTCTTCAGGCTCAGCCTGGACATTGCTGTTGTGACATGTAGACCCAGACAACCTCCTGATTTACCGCATTAAGTGCTTCAGAAAGGACATGTGAATTACTCATTTTGAGTCTGTTTGCATGTGTTCAGTTTTCCTTTTACAAGCACAGGCTACCAGAGTGCTATGTTATGTAGAATAAAGCATTTCCTGCCTTCCTGCAAAATATTTGTCAATATAACTATTAACTAGAATAGCAACATAAAAGTTACGGTATGGCTTATAATAATCTGAAAGCAGCATATTAAAATTATGTCACTTATTTTTAAAACAGAGAATATAGCCCAAAGAGATTTTTAGCCTGTAATTGATCTCTTTTCAGATAAGATGTATAGTTTTCCGTAGATTCGTATTACTTTCTTTGTGTGGCTTGCCAAACGATTTTGCCCATAACAGGGTTTTATAATTTAATGGTCTCTCAACTTCTTAGGATTAATAAAGCAGCAAAGAGATAACAGATTATATTTGAATTAAAGTGTTAGTAACTTCTACATTTAGGTACATAAATACCTGTGACCTAAAGGGTATTTTCTAAGCTATAAATACACAATTGTTAATGTTTTTCACATTTTGTGAAAAACAGGACTGTTACATCCAAATCTGTTTTTTGGTTGTGGCAATAGTTTTAGGTCACATTTTCATCCAGCTATTGTAACGAACAACTTGGATTTACAAATATTCTTGCCAGGGAACTAGTGGTTTGGAAAATAATGAGGATGAGAAAACCTTCCTTGTTCTCTGAGCAGGCTAGACTCTTAATGAGAGATAATGGTGATGAGCTACAAAGCAGAATGGTGCAACACTGCCCTCCTGAAAGATAATCACCTAATCGTCCCAGAAGCTGCACAGGGCAGCATCCTGAAATGCTTTGCTGAATAAAAGCGTCTGTCCAGAGCTTAATTAACAAAAAGTTAGGGATTTAAGACTACTTAAGAAAGTTAAGATCATTCAATCAAGAGTGTACCTCTGAGTTCACATGGTAATTAGTGGTTCTATTGAAGACCTAAGCTACTGCAACAAAGAACCAGAGTGTTTTTAGATTGTGTCAGAAGAAAGTAGATAAGATTTTTGTATGTTAGCTGGATTCGCTGGCTGGACTACAGGTAGAACAATAAATTCTATTAAATGAAAATCTTTGCCCACAGTTATCATTTTGCTATTTAACTTGTTAAAGAGAACTTTCTTTGGTGAAATAGTCAGGAGTTATGCTGTGAATTTAATTCTTGGCAGTACTCAGATTTACCATGCTACACAGGAGTCAGATTTTCATAAAATATTATTAACAACCTGAAAAATAATGCCCCATGCAGGTTATCCATCTGCCAGAAGTACATGTAACAGCATAATTGTGGCAGTGTAGACAGCTTCTGGATGCCAGTTTGTCTATTATTGTTATTTTTATGTTTACCATTGCCACTGTAGATGACAAGGTCTGTTGCATTGCAGAAGTGGATGGGAAAGTAAGAATGGTGAAACAGGTTCAGTAACCTGTTGGGAAGCTGGGCTGCAGATACAGAAAGTCACTGCCTCTCAGTCACATTCTATCAAAAACAGAGAGGTCTGAGTTGGGTAAGATGATATAGTAAAGACAGAAGAATGAAAATAAAACTATCCTCTTTTTCTGCTGTGGAAAATAATATCCTTACTGTGACAGGGAGCTGCTAGTGCATAAGGCGAGAGCAGGAGTGGCAACATTTTCAGCTTTTCCAAAAGGCACCCAAAAAGTTGATGCCTTTGAGAAGTGTAGCAGGATCTAAATTAATAGGCTTCATTAATTACAAAAATTTGACTGGCTATCCAATAGCAAACTGCATATTTAAGAAATTCTAATTGAAGGTTTGCTCTTGTCCTGACCTGTTAGAGAACCTCCAATAATTTCACCATAAAAAATGAGTGCAGCACTGGAGAAAGGACCTCTAAGGAGTGAGTGGCATGGAGGGGAGACTCAGCGTCAACTCAGGTCCTCAGCAGGTGTGAGGTGGTCCTGGTTTCAGGCAGAGCTGGTACACAGGGTCATGCTCTACAGAACCAATACCCACGTGGCAGCTCTGCTTTTGGCCCCTTGTGGGCAGTGCAGAGGAGACAAGCTCTATTGAATCAGAGCCTGGCTAACATGACCACGTGAGGTGTCCCTGCAAAGGTGACAAGGATAAAAACTCTATGAGGTGGCTCTGAGTGCAATCTGATGAATCCAATTGGGCCTTCCATGTGCAGCCTGGGCAAGGGCAGTGCTAGTAAGAGGCTGAATTAAATAATAAGAAAAACATTATCAATTTTCTCAGACAGTTCTCATCTCAAAAACCGAAGAATCAGTGGCAGACAGTTGTGACTTGTGCCATTTCTCTGCTGAGAGTTGGAAGACTGTAAAACTCACTGATGGCAAAAGAGCAACTGTCCAGCAGAGAGATGCCTTGGAGCTGCAAGTGTAGCCTGATACTGTATGGATTATTTATGTGAGGATGCTGTGCAGAGAAATATGTGATGGATATTTAGAGTACACTTAAATCTTCATGAGGCCACCTCCTCATAGTCAATATTTGAAAGTGGGGCACAAGACAAGGCTGGAGAAAATGAGGCTCTACTTTTCTTCAGCTATGGAATTCTTCACAGAGCAATTGTTCTAGAATTGATTCTATTCTGAGTCAGATAGAGCTTGGAGAAAGGTGGTTTAATCAAATCTTAGTTATTTCTGGTTCAGTAGTCCATGGCCAGGAAAAAAAAAGGAAACAACACAACAAAACAATAAAAAACCCTAATATCATGTACAAAAAGAACATCATTAGATAAAAAGATTTGAATCAAAATTCCTCATCCAAGGTAGATGTTAAAGTCACATTCTTTCACTCATGAATTAAGGGCCTACACTGCAATATAATGCTGGTTTTGAATCTATTCCTTTCCTACATATTATCTGAAAAGTAAATATAACACTTTTTTTCCAAAGGTAGCTTTATAAGCAAAGACAGGTAGTTTCCTTAAGGAAGCCTTTTCTTTTTTTTTCTTTTTTTATATTTTGTCTATACTCCTTGCTATGGTGTAAAAGAAAAACATCACTGCATTTTTCTTTTCTCTTCTTTATTCCTTTTTTTTCCTTTCATTTTATTCTTGTATTGTTCTTGCCCTTTTCTGAACATAAATGTCTAGATCAGTGAAGAGATCCTTGACCCTCTACTAATTATTAGCATTTTGAGACAGATTCAAGTCAGTGGCCTGTGAATTAAAAGCACTGTAGCCTGTTATCAGTCTACCAGGAGAGTTTGTCCTAGTCTTAAGTGTCTTCTAGCAAAGAGGTTCTCCAGTTTGTGATCTTCTACATTTGTTATTTAAAAAGTAATTAATCCTAAAATAATGAATGCCCATTTATATTGTTATTGTGTATCTGTAGGCCTCTGTTCACTACAGGTACAAATATAACAGGATTCACTTTTTTTTTTAATCTTTCACAGTTCAATGCCTGAAATTGTAATTCATGATCAAGGTATCTGTCAACATATTGCTCCTTTTGCTGGTTGATAATTCATAGAACAACAGAAACTATCTTCCAAGCACCACCTGTCTTTTTAATAATTTAAGATATTAAATAAATAAAAGGAAGTATGTACCCACCGCCTTATTTCTTTAAACTCACTCATCCCCCTCATACACATTTCATGATAAAAGCCGTAGGTTAAGAGTCACTGATTAGTCATCACCACAAAAAGGGAAGTTTCAACTATGGAAAACTTTGCTTTTCTAACTTACTGTTTCCCTACAAGACAAGATAACTTGCAGTTGCTGTCACTATGAGTGTGACAGTTGCTTAAGTTATCTGAGTTGCCCACATGAAGTCCATGTATTTATACTGTCTGTGCTTTTAAACAACTATAACAAAATTCAAATGCCTTGATATGGAATGAAGTTCAACATAATTTTTAGAATATCAATTATTTTTACTTTTATTAAATAAAAATTTGTATTTTCTGTCTTTCTATAGCTGTATTTTCTTTAACTTTTCAACTGAAATATCTTGCTATATGAATTTCAGATGTAGGTATTGAGCACAGTAAAGTTTGAAATTTGATTATTACATCCACAACAATATTCTGCTTTGGTCTCCATCACAAAAGTGTTGTGTTTACTGACAATGTAGCTACAAAGCATAGTTTGAAACAGAAAACTACTTTTTGGTGCTTTAGAAGCAGGGAACTGACCCATGGGGACCAAACCCACATCCTCAAGAGCTGCTTAAGGATTTTCATACCACCAAGTTAATTGTAATTTTGTGTGGCCACTTTGAGCATCTGACTTGACAGAGTTATTCAGTGCCATAGACAGAGTCTTTAGTGCAGAAATGATATGAATACAAACCTTTCATGCTTTAGGTCCTAAGCATAAAGACATCTTTCATTTAATATTTAATATCTATTTTAAATGTTGTTTTAAAATCAGCATATACTTGAATAATCAAACTTATTTATTTTTAGCAAAAGATAGTCTGAAATGTGAGAATTCACTGTTCTGTACTTTCCTCTAAGCAATCTGTGGAAAGGCAGTAGCTCTATTTCACAGATAACACACCCATTAGCAGCTCAATCTGCTTCTTCTGACCAGTGGGATTATGTCACACATGGTTTTAATATCAGAATTGAAAGCAACAGGTATCCTCTTTAATTCATTTTTCCCTATTTCAGACATGTCTCTAGTTAAATAATACATTTTGCAACTTAGCAAGAAGCAACAACAATTTTGATAACTGAAGAATGGTTATTAAACTCCCTCCAAAACAAACAGCAACATAGAGAGAAGCCAGACATGGTGCACATGGGCAGGGAGGGGAGGGGGGATTGCAGAAATTCAGATGACAAACTTCCTTGCATACAGCCTCTTCCAGCCTGAGGGTTTTCAGAGTGCACCCAGAGTTACAGGATTAGCATTACTCAACTACTACACTGTGATGTGGATGATCTCAGGGGCATAAATTGGGTCAGTTGGTCAAATTTCTAACATGACCTTGTCATCTCATGATATGAGGTGGTTAAACAAGGTTTGAGGTCCTGAGTAAAGAAATATAAGTGTTGAAGATAACTGAAACACCTACCAAGAGACAGGAACAACCAGTGCTGGCAGAAGCAGAAGCTCATGTCTCTGAGACTGTTGCTGCTTTGGAGACCATAAGTCAGAGCAGGGAGCCACCCCCCATTGCCCTGTCTGACCCTCTATATACAGCAAACGACTTCTAGTCTTAAACTGAAGCTGCTTTCTTAAATAAAATGTTCACAGCATCATGGGCAAGAGTCACAGATAACAGATGACACTAAATTGCCTGATGTCATTCAGTTTCCTTTGATACACCTGTCCTTACTCCAGCAAGGGCCAGTGGCACTGATGAGTTGAGGAGGCAGCTGGATGGGATAGCCATGATGGAATAATAATAAAAAAAGTTCTGTTTATTTCATCTGCACTTTTAGTACTGATACCAATTTATATAGTGCCCAGGTCAATGGCAGAATAAATACCTGAATAAATCTCACCTTGTTGTTGAATAATTTCTTATATACCACTTTTAATCTTCAGACTTTGCTCTTTTTGAAGGGTTTTGTTCTGCCCAGCTATTTATATAATGTGCAGAATGAGATTCTTAGTTCCTACCTGAAGAATTAAGAGACAACTGCTTCTAGGTGTCCTGAGAAACCTTGTGCTTCCTGTTCCTGTAGCTACTCAACATCAAAAATAATGGAGAAGAAAAATGAAAGAAAAAAAATGTTGGAGGGAAGGAAAAAAGATGTTAGAGGGGTACTATGGGGTGAAACAAGATAATATAGCATTATAGCTTGTATGTCTAGGGTGTTCCTTGGAGCAGCATTCTGGATGAACTTTTCAAGGACTACTTAACCTAAGACAAGCCTGTAATCTTTGAAGTAGGGATCAAACCTCTGAGCCCCTTTGCAAGAGCCCTTCACCCAGCAGGAAGGAGAGTAATTCTGCCTCTTGTGCAACTTTCATATGCATCCTCACCCTCTTACTCAACAAATTTGCCTGTTGTGCTGCTTTAAAGCCCTCACAAAATTCCTTGGTGGTACAAAGACGAAGCCTGCAAAACCTCTGTGCAAGCCTTGCCAGCAGCATGCCCATCTCTCCCTGGGTTTGCACCACGCAGCGTCACTGGCACTCAGACTGCAAGGTGCGAGGGCTAAAGGCTGGGTCAGTGGCAAGGTTTGTCAAGCATCTGAATGAATTCTAATAATGCAGTATCAGACTGCCACGTGGCATCACTGCCCCGCTGTGTCAGGCAAATCACTGTATATCACAAACCAAATGAAATGAAAGTGAAAAAGGCCTTGGCATAGTTAAGGAAAAGGATGGTTTTGTTCCTGCTCTAGGAGACCAAAAAAAAAAAAAAGATTGATTACCCAAGTGTGCAGATATTATAAAGCTGTCATTTACAGGAATGAAGCAAAAATAAACTCCCTTGCCACTACTGACATAGTCTAATAACCTGCATTGCTTGATGTAGAATCTACCCAGAGCTAATGACTTCAGGTCTTGCTGACTCTGTATGGCTCAGTTCCCAGAGTCCTACCGAACATATGGGGAAAATAGCCAGGTTTTGTACAAACACAAATGTTTGCTTGAGTTGAGCCCAGGACCAATACAGTCTAACCATCATCTTGGGAAAGGAAGTTTTGTTGCCAAGTAAAAATTTAATCTGGAAGCTGAGAGTCAGTAAGAAATAGAGTTGTTTCCTCAGACAGTCCTTCCCTGCTATGAAAATCAAATCCATGGTAAGAGGAGCAGATTGTAAAAAATTGTGCTATAATGATATCTAAATACCTCCTAAAAAAAGATTTATGATTTTAGTCTAGTCCTGAAGGGAATTTGCAGAGCTGCAGGACCACTGGCACTGATGTGGGGATTGCAGACAGCACAAATTAGGCTCTAAATAATGGATCAAAAAGAGGAGCCTCAAAAGCTACTTTTTATTGCTCTTTGGGGAATAGCACAGACTATTATAAAATACTGCAGGTTGTGAAGCTCCAATAGAATTGTGTAGTTTAAAGGAAAAAAGCCTAAAGGAAGCTGAGGAAAGCTCAGTGGCAGTGAGCCTGGTAGAGCTACACCTCTGTGCAGTAGAAGACAGTGGTATACAGTGCAGGGAGGCCCTGCAGATGGGCACATCCCAACTCTACACAGTGTTCAGTGTTCAGCACTCTGCCCCTCAGCTGTGTACAATGCAATGTGAATTGGCAGTGCCTGGGCCATTCAGTTGGTTCCTGCAATCCTACATTCTCAAAATAAAGCAAAGGTGGTTATATCACCTGGTGAAGAAGAGCATTCACGGGATGGTGACATTCAGGTATATCTAGTGGGTTGCTGGTACCGTGTTTTGTCCAAGCATGATGACACCAGGAACCACTTCTGTTCCTTGTGTCCAAAGGAGCAGGCATCTCCAGCATAAAACAGCCTTTGTTACTCCAGGTTTTATTATAAGATGCAAGACAGACCTGTCCTCTACTACAGCTCTATAGGATGGTCATCTATGGCTCCTTTGGGGTATTTTCCCAACTGATTATTGGTTAGAGAAAAAGCAAGAAAAAATACAAAATCAATTATTATCAGATCTAAATTAAATAAAGGTTAAATACAAATAAACACCAGATAAAATATAAATTGAAATACAGCAGAGAACAGTAGTTTATTTTCACCTGAAACTTAAACAGGCCAATAGGAGCAAACACTTAGCTGTCTCCAAGCAAACCAAGAGCTTGGCTTGCCAGACTCAATCTCTGGTGACCAGCTCTTTGCAGCTACATGCAAGATTCAGTAAGAAAACAGATGGTACACTGGAGCTTTGCTTTGTGAAGAATAATAGATGAGTAGATAGAGCCTCTCAATCTCAGAGTGGCACACAGGGTGATCAGAATCCTAATCACAACCATGCTGTGATAAAAGACTCTGGATGAAGAATGAATTAAGGTGGTTTGTCTGTTTTATCAATAAAAGTAATAGTAAGATATATTTCCTACAATTCTTTAAGCAGAAGACTACCTGCAGGAGTGTTACATACTACTTATAAAGCAGTGTGAAGTGGGATAAATCACCCTGGCCATTTAATGCTTCTGCATTTGCTGCCTTTTCATTATCAGCAAGACTATTCCTTGCATTATGGAAAAATGGATAAGAATATATAAAAAATATGCAGGCCAAAATTCTCCTTCTGGCATCTTCTGTCCCCTTACTGTGAAGGCTGACACAGGTTAGAAAACAAATCATTTGCTTTATGTGGCACTGTTTTGTTATTATGATACATTATAGACTAATGCAGGATTCTGTCATGTAGAAATATTTGAGCAAGATTTCTATATTTGAAAAACAATTTCATGTCAAGAAGGTAATAACAAGTGAAATAACATCAATATAAGTAGAATATTAGGACAGCCAAGAAGTAATGACATTCCAGCCTATGGTATTAGAAGGAAATAGCTTAAATGATTCAGCAAGTAAACTGATGTCATGTGGTCAATTCGCTGCATGTTTCACATATCCCAATTAGAATTAATGTAATAATAAAGATTGATTAGTAAGTAATAAACAGTGGCCAAACAAATTACTGTACACATAAGTCAAATCTGCTAAGACAGCATATCTCTCTCCCTCTAGTTTGCAGAACAATCCTTGACACGAACCACAACTGAACAAGTAATTTTTCACAAATATTTTCAGACTTCATTGTCCATCTTGTAAATACAGATCAAGCTGCTTCAGAAGTCATCAGTGAAAAAATTTGTGAACGTTGTTTTATCAGTTTGTTACTGTCCAAGAGAAGATAATAAAAAAATATTTCTTTGGGCTTGCATATATAAGCCTGCACCACAGTTGCCCATGCTGGTTATAATGAAATATGATGGACAAGGAAGGTCATGTATTTTTGTTTGTATTACAGCTTCAAAATAATTTGATAGAAGTAAATTAATTCTTGAATTTCTAGGCTTTTTACTCAAAGTAACTAATAATTTATACTACAGAGATTTTAATATTGAATTGAGCCCCTTCACAACTGCTGATTCAACCAGACAAACTGCAAAGCCTCACAGCTTTCAAACAATGCCCTTTCTGCCTTCTTGTCTTTCAGATGGTGTAAAATGATCCAAAGTTGTTCCATGACACAGTTAGTGGCAGAGAATCTGTCCTAACATCTTCCTTCTAAATCATTGTAAATAGAGCATTTTCATTTTTGGTACAAACCCATCTTTCCCATAGATAAAAAAACTAAAGCTGAATCTTGGATTCCACAGGCTAACACTGAAAGGATTTATTAGCTAAAACAGAACCCTTCATGCCACAGTTTTCAGTCTGTGGGATGGAATACAATCTTATTTCACATGCAAACATTAAAAAAAAAAAAAACAAAAGCCACCTGTGTAAGCCCCTTCAAGACCTTCAGGTTTGTTTTCCACTCTTCTGAGTAATTCCCATTCAACAAAGCTTCTGGCATGGTGCTATTGCTGACCTGTCTTCAAATGTTGCTCTTTTATTGCTTTGTTTTGTGCAAGCCTTCAGCCATAAAGTTATAAGTGCATTGTGTCAAAAGGGTTCATCACTGACAGCCAGCCAAGGAACTGGAAAGAGAAGAATTTTCACCTCATGGTAGACAGCACTGCTATGAAAAGGGAGGTCCGTCTTGCCCATGCGGATCAGACGACACTGAAATACAGCTCACATGGCAAAAACTTTCTTTTTTATTTCATTAATATTTGGCATTAGTTCACCAAATAATTCAGTTCTAAGTGTTCAAGATCTATTACAAAATTCACAATGGAACACATAATTGACTATAGGCTAAATATACCCATGAAAGGCTTAAAGTAGCATAAAGAGGACATTCCCTGCTTTGGGATGTTAAAGATGAAAAATTAGAAGTCTTTGTTCCAGATTTACCTTATTAAAATTGTCTGTCCCCATTGTGTGTTGCTGTGGTCAGCATATGAAAGAAACACTTGATGAAATGGGAATGCATGTGGCCTTTTCAACAGAAGCTTTCCTCCAAAGTTACAGTAAACCAGTATTCTCAGAAATCATGGTAAACATGGCAAGCTTGTTTCTAAATGTTCAAATGGCAATGGAAGAAATACCAGGATCACTGCTTGATGGCCTGGATACTTTACAGTTTACGACCAGTTTGTAGGGAACTTAACTGAGATCCAGTGCTTTTGAGACATTTGTTCAAACACATGTTGTTCTCACCAAACTTCTCCTCTCTGTCTCTTGGCTTACTATGCACTTCTACCCTCCATCAGATTTATATGCAGTATACTCCTAGATCTTGAGATAAACTAACAGGCATCTGAAAGAGACCCCAAATGAAATATTCATGAACTGTCATAACATTCATTACCATTTTATGATTCTCTTTACTTGGTTGAACAACAACGCTTTCTAGCACTCTATTAAATCAGCCAGGAAACTTTATAAATCACCAGCTAAACTACATGAATCTGTCACTTCTTAATGTACTGTCTGGGATCCAAAAATACTTGAGGTACATGGCAAAGTCATACAACTTATAGGACTCTTTGCTGTCATTCTTAAACATTAATTTTTCTGGGCAAACTCCTACTGTAGTTGCAATTCACCATATTTTTTACCATTCAGTTTGAGTTTGGTAAATAGATATGCCAAAGAAACAGGTAAAATCTAACAGGTATTTACTTTTGCAATAATGAAAATATACTTAGCTTATCTAGGAAAACCCCCACAAATTTGTATGAATTTACCAATTAGAATCAAAACTTTTTGCTGAGCTATAGTGAATAGAAGAGAGATGTGCACATCCAGCTAAAGCTCTGCAAGACTCCTAATGCTGAACTGAAAGCTAGCTCAGACTGCTAGAAGATGATGCTAAATCCTAGTGAATGAAAGTAGAAGTGACTGGAATTGCTAAGGACACAGATAACCTAAAGAAGAATCAGACCTGTCCATTTCCATTAACATTGTCAGCTCTTGTTTGAGCCCCTTCTGGGCAGAGATCTTCCTAGCTGTCTGTACTGCACTTTTCCCACCCATCCCTGCAGGACAGTGATAGCTCTCATACCGACTTTTATCAATGACTTGAACCCAGGATCAAAATGGTCCTTTTATCTGTTATATTTGCTGGAGTAAACACTGTACACACTGTATTGCCTTCCTGGATTTTTCCCAGTTACATCAGGTTTACTTAGCCTGTTTCTCTCCGTGTTGCTTGCTAAAATCCAGAATCTATACAATTCTTGATCATAAAAAATTTTAAACAATTCTCTGATGGCTCTTTGGCAGTGTCAGCCTAGTCAATAATGTAGTTGAGAAAAACCCCTGTAAGTTACTGAACAAAAAACCCCCACTTTTCCTCTAAACTAAAATAGAACTATCAACTATCTCCTGAATTTATTGGCTGTAATCGCACCTGACACCTGAAATATTTTCAGCAGTATTTGCTCTGTTGATAACATTCTACAAGGTCACAGTTACAATAAATTTTGTGCTCTGAAACTGAAATTTTCTGTATCTGAAGCTTTAGCCCCTTTTCTATCATGCCCTGGGTCTTACTGATTTGCATGGCTTTTGCCCTTGAAGCTCTGGAAATCTAAGCACATTTTTAAGCTAATTCCTTTCCTCTAAGGAGCTGGTAGATAACCTAGAAATTATCTACACACAAAGATGGCCTTCTGATGCCAGTCCTCTATTCCTGTGCCTGAAGTTATGCACTAGTTTAAGTGCCAGAGCCAGGCTCAGGGCCCCTACCATCAGCGGAGACATACATGGAGACCAAGGAACCTTTGGATTAGGCCAAGAGTATTTATAACCATTATAAGAACACTCAACATGTCCATATATTCATGTATCCATTAAAAAATTATGAAACAGGCAGAAAATGTCAGAGTAGATCGTAAAATTTTGGTAGATTTACTTGAAGTTATAGGTGCTTTCAATTGTTAGTAGAGAAACGTTGCGCTAAGTGATATGAAGTATGAATTTGAAACTCAAGTTCAGAAAAGAAAAAGACCACAGAGGAAATTATTATTTTGGATGTGTTGATGTATCAGTTTCGGTGTGGGTTTTTTTAATATAAAATTAAATATTTTCATTACCCTTCAGATTTTTTTTCCACTTCCTTGTCAGTAACATGTAATAGACCAGAGATTTGGCTTTAGAGTTGATTCTGAATGATCTGCAAAAAACTCCAGTCTTCATTTAATAAAAAGCAGCTAAGTCCAGTTCCATCCTAGTTCTGGCTTCATTGACTGCAATGGCAACACTCTCATTATCTTAAATAGTGGATACATTTTATTTTTGGTGATTAAGTTCTATCACAAAAAGCTCTAATATATTTCTTATTTTATTATAAACACCTCTCTGTAGAGCACATATCCAAAAGATGAGTGTACAAAGATGAAAAAGCTTTCCCTGGGTCAAGTCTGAGCTTTTGAAGAAGCCTGTAGTTTACATTAGAGATGTAGTAAGTAACAAGAAACACATTATCTACTGCAACTCAACTGTAGATGTTTGCCTTTTTAATTTGGGAGAAATATTTGCTTTCCAAATGTGATTTATTATACCTTATGGCAATAGACCCAAGTGTTGCTGAGGTTAGTAAAGCATATGGCAAAGACACTAACAAAGCATTCACAAGATGGAAGTGATTGCAAATTTTGCATTGGAATGTTTTCCCAGAGGAAAATTGCTTTTGAGTAATCAAATATTACTATATAGAATAAGTTTTTTCCACAGAAGATTTCAGGATATGAACACTTTCTTTTTAAAAACTTTACCTAGTAAAAAACCAATCAAATGAAATCCCCACCCTTTTCTTTCAGACTTAGTATTGCATTACATGAGTAATGCAGGTGTCCTCTGCAGGTATTTGACAGAAGACAGCAATTTTTTTGCACTTCTCATGTAAGGGAGGATAAAATCCAATACAAAAATGCATGACTAAAGTTTATTGTTTTAATTAAATTTCAAGACCACTGCGTTTCAATTCAAGATATTTTGTGTGAACTTTCCAACTTACTGTTGAAGTTCTGGATATGACAGCTTTATAGACTATCAAATGTTCCAACTGAGATAGTACATTACAGGTCAAAAGTTGATTTGGTGTTAATTGTCACATTCCATAAGCTCCAGGTGAAACTTAATGCAATGATACCAAAATTCCATGGCACATAACATAACACATCACAATGATACCAAAATGATCCTGGTTTCCAAATAACTGCCACATTTTTCTTGAGGTATTTAATTGTTCTGTAACAGTTGTATTTTGCTTCCTGAAGCAATGACCAAATTTGCTAAGGAATCACTTCTTTAATTCTGAATTGCAAAAATATCCCCCACCCAAACAAAAAGAATTTAGAAGATTGGCTTATAGGTTTCCATCAGACATGACAATGGCTGGGAAGTTACTTTTGGTAAGGATGGAACATCTCAGTGACAGTATCTCACATCAATTTGTATTGCTAAAATGAAATATTTATATTCTAGATGGAGAAGGTGAGATTCAGTTGCTCAAATGTGTTTGTTTAGTGACATTTGAGATATCCTAAGGTATCAGTGACATCTCTGCAGGACTGGCAGTGGGACACAGGAGACAACCAAGTTGGTCTGAGGCAACAGACAAAGGCCGGACAGGATAACCCAGCCATCTAAAATGGAATTTCTTATCTGGTTTTTGGGTATCTAAATGGTTTCTATAAAGCATGTAATGTTACATCATTAATCCTACCACTCACTGGGTAGCTGGAAAAACACTTTCTACTGAATTATAAGGGAGGGAGCTATGAAGTCCGTGGTTTGCTTCTGGTAGATATATCTTGACAGTGACAGGTTTGTTATAGACCTTCTCCAGATACCCAATAATATAATGTTATACTTGCACACTAACAAATAAAAACATAGGCCTTACTTGGGTAAAATCACAGGGGAAAAGCACGTGAAAGTCACAGGATTGTATACCATGTCTGACTATTATTCTTTGATCCTGCAAGGCTCTGTCTAAGGAAATTTGTCTCTCTGCTTAACCCTTAGGAAACAAGAAGCATTATTCCCTTCTGAATTTAGTTGCCTAATTTTGCCAAGAAATCTGGTTAGCAAAGCTCCCAAGACCCTTTTCCTGTCAGTGGAGGCAGGTGCTCTAAATTCCCTTCTGAAAGAGCCCAAGTTAAGCTTTACTCAATTGCCTTCTGGAAGGCTTACATTAAGGGATGAGATCTCAAGGTCAGGTAATCTAATACCATTCTTTATGATCAAGTAACAAAAACTTTGGGGTTTTTTGTGACTACAGCAAGGATTTTCAAGTCAGCTTTGGTTGACTAACTCATTTATTGCCCACTGTATCCTTCATCTCGTATGAGAAAATGTGTTTTATAAAAGTGCACATTCCTTCACGTGAGATCAGGGAAACTGCCTCACATCCAAATTCTGCAGTGGTAAAACAAAATACAATGGATGGTTCAGACTCTGCTTTCAGTTACATCAGCTTGGATTCTGAGTCACCAGTGGATATAATGAAATCACAAAACATATGTATTGGCCATAATTACAGTGCTTAGAGATAATCAGATGCAAGATTACTTGAAATATAACAGTATAATCAATAGACAATAAGTAGGAAAACAATTAGATAACAAAACTAAAAGCAAAACAAAACAACCCTCCCTGAAATTTATTTAAGTTTTGGATTTATGGAGTTCTGGCTTAAGAATGAGATCAACATTTTTAATTTAGACATCTAGAACTCAGAAACATAACAGAGATGTATCCCAAATATGCGTACATGGAAAGGTAGGAGAAAGATAACTTTGAGAAGAAAATAATTAATTCTTCCCTGATGATTGTCTGACAAAAAAAAAAATCACTTAATGAAATGAACTCGAAATAAATTAAGAGCACAAGATAGCCTCCAATATCAGGTTTTGTTTGATAAGAATTTTGATGTATGTGGGCAAGATGGAACAGCATAAGGCCAGTTGAACCTCATGAGGCCTTTCTACTGCCCTCCTTGGGCATGGCCACAGACAAACCTCTGCAATTTATACTCTCACCATTGGTTTCTAGTGCTCATTTTACAGGTGTGGTTCTGATAGGGCTCATAGGGAAGTTGTCCTGGCTGTAGGCCCATTCTGCTTGACTTTTAGCCATAATCCACTAGGCAGATAAAAAGCAACTTTTGAGAAGAGAGAATGGAAGGCTGTAAAAAGAAGAGGAGCTGGCTGAAATCCAGACAGCGTATCTCAATGGCTTCTTTAGAGTGGGTTTGTGATCACTTCAGTGCCAGTCATGACTACCATCAGACCTTCAGCAAGACCGAGACTCTGGCCCACAGTTTGATCTGCCTCTCTCAGCAAATGTCCCTGGTCAGACTTTCATCATAGCACATGTCTAACTTCATCTTCAGACATCTGAGTGCCTTCCAAACCAGCAACATCAGAGAGTAACTTCTGTCAAATTTCCAAAAGGAAAGCTGCTAAAACAGGAATCAGATTTCTTCTAACACTGGGCTGGTAAATGAAAAGGGTGCCATTCTTTGATCACCACAGGCCATAACAGGAATTGATACTTTTCAGAATCAATTAAGTCTGCACCATAATCTCTACATAATAGCAATATTTTCATTGAATCATAGGATAACTTGGGTTGGAAGGGACCTTAGAGATCATTTAGTTCCCCCCTGCCTGCCATGGGCAGGGAACGTTTGGCAAGACCAGGCTGCTCCAAGCCCCATCCAGCCTGGGCCTGAGCATTTCCAGGGATGGGACACCCACAGCTTCCCTGAGCAACCTGTTCCAGTGCCTCACCACCCTCACAGTGAAGAATACATTCCAAATATCTAATCTACACCTACCCTCTTTCAGTTTGAAGTCACTGCCGTTGTCCTGTTACTAAAACCCCTCCTGAAAAGTCCCTCTTCAGCTTTCTTGCAGCCCCTCTAGGTACTGGAGCCAACAGCCTAGAGCCTTCTGTTTCCTAAGCTGAACAATGGCAAGTTCTATGTACTACAAAGTGATGCAACGTAATTTGCCATAATCTCTACACAAGTAAATATTAAGGGAATGGAAACACAACTTTCATTTTGTGCCCTGAGATGAGACTTTACTTCTTAGTCTGGCAATTTTGGTAATTTCAAAAATATAGGCAGTAATAAAGTTCTCGTATGTTAAGTAGCTAGAACTAATCTCCAGATACACACACCAAAGGAGTTATTTCTCAGGAGATGAGTCCCATGAGATGTTGAACCTTCTGGATCCAATTCAACAGAGTATTTAAGCACATATTATTTCACTTTAAGCATAGGAGCAAATCCTTTATTTGAGCTATAATTCTTTATTTGAGCCTAAAAGAACTAAATTCTGTTTTCCTAAATTCACAAACAATACAGGCAGTGAACAAAATAACTCAACAGTTGGATGATTCAAGTCAAGCTGTAAAAAACAAATAGCAATGATAAAAAATGCTTGTTCTAAAAAGCCTGTTCCCATTTAGCTTACAATCTCTCTGCGTTGCAATTGTCATCTTATATCCATGTTTTCTTTATCATAGCTAGGTAATTCCTAAAATACAGCACACAGCATTATTAATTTCCTGCATAGCTCTCCTCCTTGAATGAGGCAGATGTTCTTCAGTTCCATACTGGCTGTCAGCTTCAGTTATTCTGGAGCCAGTTGAATTCCCCCTACAATCACCATTGTCATGCTGGCAGGCCTGGAGAGAGCAGGCATGGCCTGTGAGATGACATACATATGTCTGCATTCTCCCAAATTTCTTAAGGATCCAAAGTAAATTCTCCTGTAAAAAACTGTTTAAACCGAAACCTAAAGTATTGCTTCAGAGCCAGTTATTTTTACTGAGCATATTTTTGGGATAAATACTGACCTCAGGGCTTCTCTGCTTTGCAAATTTCAATATATTGAAGTCCTAATGAAAAGAACAGGCTTAAGTGCTACCCTTCATCAGAAGAGCCCTCGGATGCAGGATTTACCAGCTGGGCACAGCAACATTTTAACACTATTAGCCAACCGGAAGCACATTTTAATTCTGGTGGTTGAGAACGAATTGATGCATCACCACCTGTACTATTCCTAAGCAGAATACCTCTAATAAATTTGAAAAAGGTAACTCAGATATTGGTAGTGCTGTGTTCAGTTTTTCAGATCAGTAAAACAATTCCTGCTTTGCAGACTATTAGTGTCCCTCTTGTTCTTGTTCTCAAAAAATTTAATGAGCAATTAAAAAGAAAAGAAAAAAAATCACATCAAAATGAAAATTTGGCTTGTCAAGAACAAAATTATCTGGTATCTGACTTATATACTGGAATTTGGACAGCTTCAGTCCCCCTGGGAATACAACATCTATTTGGTGTCCAGCAGAGGAAAGAAGAATACAGCATTCATAGACATATTTTAGTCTTTTCATAATCTAATGAATGTACATGAGCCTGCTAAGGAGGTTTGTTTGGTTGGTTGGTTGGTCGGTTGGTTTTTTTTTTAATGTATTCTAGAATACATGTTGGGTGTTTATCCTTTTTTCTCTGAGTTGTTGAATGCTGTCCTGTGACTTTGGTTAAAAAAATTAAAAGAGACAGACTCCAATAATCCATATTGAAAGGGTAATTGAATTAGATATTTTCTCAAAACTACACATTCCAGCAACAGCTTTTTCATTGCTTCCAGCCTATACAAGCACAAGATAGTTCAGTTATCTTCTGGCTATGATCCAGTCAGATAGTTTGATGCTTCAATGAACTCAGAGAAATATTTTTACAGTGTAAAGGAATTTGATTCTTGGCTACAATACTTATCTGAAATTGCTTAGTCCTGTGAAAGTATAATTTCACTAGCTAGCAGATATCCTATCAAAATTTCACTTGCAACATGCTTTAGCTCACCGGCTTTGACCCTTATGTAAGGTCATCTACACAGCTGTTTAAATAAAAATATACACCATGGTAACTCACAGTGTGCTCCACTCATGCAGAAACATGAGTGAACAGCTTATTGATTGTAGTGTCTGACATGACCTGCTTGTAATTAGGAAATCAATAATCTGTATTCTTCCTCTCTTCTCCACCACACACCTTTTCCCAAAGTCCAAAAATATCTCTGCATTCAAATAGTGCTGATGTTCAATTCCCATCTCAATTCTGAAACACAAGCATTTCTGTAACACTTCAATAATTTCCCACATTTTTCTTTGGTCCAAAGGTCTGGATGGTTGTTGTGGAAGGAATTTGTGAAATAGTACAGAAATAATGTTCAAAAGAGACCTTAAAACATGGCAAGGATATAGCAGATTTTGGCTGATATTAAAATCATAACTACATGTAGTAGTTTTGGCTCTAGTCAGCATAGGTCCCCATTTAGGCCTCAGTTTTCAGCAGGCCTCAAAGGATGTGACGCAGACTAGAGGGGACAGGTATCATCTGACTTAAGCAGCCAAAGAGGTATTTCATATCATCTGACATCACTAGGAAGCGTCGAGGAGTATAACAAGCCAGGGGGGAGGAGTTTCTGTCTTTTCAGTCCATGCTTCGGACCAGGAGGGTTCCTACTCCCTGACTGCTGATATCAGGCCCTGCTGCTGCTGGTCTGCGTGGCTGTTTACCTGGGGAAGTGAGCATATTCCTGTTAATTCCTTTTTCCCTCTTGCTGGGAGGTTTCCTTTGGGGAGGAGGTTTGGTTGGTTCAGAATTCTGCTTGTTAGCTGGGGTGGCCTCGGTGAGCCTGTTGTTGTTTCCTGTCACTATGTGCTGTTTCATATTCGGTGTTAAGCTTTCCACTTCTCTATATAAATATAAGAACTTCACCATGTCCAAAGCCTCATTTCTGTTTTTTTCCCTCACTCTCCTTCTCTGGGAGTGGACCTTTTGACTGGGTACGAGGCAGTTGGCATTTTGCCAGCTTAAACTATAACACTACATAAGAATACTTGTCTGGCAACACTGCCAAATTATTGATGCCTCATTATTTCCCCCAGTTGGCAAAATAGCTACAAAGCATAATCTTCTCACATCCTGCCACGTTAGCACATGTTAAGGAGGCCTCAGCCCCTTGCAGGATGGTGTCTTTTCGCACCATTATGCCCGGTTGACATTTCCCAGTTAACTTCTTGCCAGATACTACTGGTCTCTTTCAGTAGATTTACAAAATGTTACGGGCCTTGGAAACATTTGAAATTATTGCTCAAGAATGGAACAGGGCATGCAGGAAAACTACTGGAAGAGATCAAATATTTAAATAACACATGTAAAAGACTTCAGGCATCTTACACGGCAGAAAAAGAAAAGAGTCAATCATGGGGCACAGAAAGAATCTAATAATAATCAAAGTAGGCCAAATGCAAACGCTGTCATCCTGGCAAAAATCTGAAAGAAGCTCTTCAAATAGCAGTGAGGGAAGACAAATATGCACACTTGGAGCATGCACACCCCAGAGTACCCTTAATGAATCCTGTTATGAGAATATGATCTACCGAGCTCAGGGAATTCTGAGTTCAGATACAGTCACATTTCACCTGAAAAGCCTGCCAAACCCAAGCCTGCCAGACCCAAGCCTGCACTCCCAAACTGCCACAAACAAACTCAGAAAAAAGTCTTGGCAAGTACTTTTGTACTTACATAATTTTTTATACAGGCTAAAATAGCAACAATGCACAATGTTGCACCATTTTCACAAGGTTTAAAATGCAGAGGCAGCATATAAAAGCAGCAGGAACAGCAATCAGAAGAGAATAATGCTGCAGGAGGCCCAAAGCAAGGACCAGAGTTTCAGCAAGTGTTTGAAAATACACAATTTGCTTTCTTGCAGCTTCACATACTGAGGGTTTTGCATGCATATAAGGTGCTGACAAAATGGCAATGTATTCCAAGACAAAGCACAAGAACCCTCAGAAAGACACATTAGGAGTTACTCAGTGAATGTTAAAAGAAAAAAAAGTTGTCAGAAGGATTATTTTTTCAGTGTAAGCTTTTTAAAAATAAACATACATTTTAATAAACAGCAACCTCAGAAAGAATTTAGTTCTAGTAAAACAGGTGCAATGGTTCATCTATTCACTAGCCTACGGTCTTTTAAGCACTGTAAACATTACTAAACATTACCACATTGATGTACGAGGATATAAATATGCTTTCATGAAAAATGTAAGCATATTAAACTTCAGCAATGCATTTACATAATTTGGGGCTTTTGTGACAAAAAATCAATGACTCCAGGAATTGTTTTCCATAGACTCAGTTGTATTCAGTATAAGACTTCCTCAAACTATATCTTTTGGGATAGGTAATGGTTTATATCTTAACTGGCTTTCACTACCACACTCTCACTTCCAGTTTGCAGTGCCTGGGCTGAGTTTTGGAGGGCTCTGGCACATGCCCAGGCAGTGATGCTCTCCCTCCCTCTCCACAGGATATTCTAGGGCTTAAACACACCAGTTCCCAGAACATTAAGGTTTATGTGCTGAGCGGTTGTAATTTAACACATAGCACGCACACATTGCCCTTCACAAAAGTTTTCATGCTTTTTCTCAGACAAATATTCTCATGGAATCAGTGTGGTAAACTGGATCCATTCGGTGACATTATTTATGATATGAGACTAACCACAGCATTTTTGAAGCACAGGTAAGGGAGAAACTTGTGAGTGGAAATGAGATGCCATTTTGGAAGCAGGAAAGGGATGTGAGACTTTAAAGTGGAGAAAAAATGTACAGAGTCATAGCTTCCCTCCTTGCAACCCAGACAAAACCAAGAAAATATCCCATTTCCTCCTTTGTACTTAACTTCAGAGGCCACAGAGCAATACAGAATACTTCTCTTCCAAAGCCCGTTTTTTTAATTTTTTCTTTTTTTTTTTTTTTAACCAGGGAGTCTCTTTGCCTGCCCCAGATTTATTTCCTCTGATCTTCACAGCAGCAATACTGTGACTGTTCATCATAATCCTGCTGCAAAGCACCCTTTCCCTTCTCCTCCCTGCATTTTTATATAGCTAAGAGAATTAACTTGGTCTATCAGATATCATTAGCACTTAAAAATAAAATTCTTCTCTTCTTTTATGGGTGTATCAGTTCTGCTTACCTGCGCAGTGGCAGAAATGTTCAGCTCCCTCTGCTTGTGCCCCTCAGTGGTATTCCACAACAACTAAAACTACAAAGTTTATTTATCCCAGGCTGAAAAACATAGCTCTGCACCACAGCCCTGCTATGAACTGAGGTGTTGAATGCTACAGCAGTCTGATTAAATTGTGCTGTAGAAAACTCAAACCATGCCGTATTCTAATAGCAGAACTAGGTTTGCTTTTTTCTTTTTTTTTTAATGAACTCTGAAAATACTCTATTTCTCACTTCTATACAGTAAACAAAACTTTGCAAAAGTCAAAATAAATCCAATCTGATTTCAGCAAACACTTCAAAGTACAGCATACCACAGACCCTCTCTCTCTTCCCACCACCTTCTCATACTATTTGACTGAGGCTTAATACCATGTGGGAACATTCTGTTTCAAACATGCTTCTCATCTTGCCTAGGCCAGATGCTTTGGTTGTCTTCCTCATTTATTTAATTGGTTGCCATTTAACATGAAATAGCTAGCACATGATGAAAATGCAAATCTACCCCCCTTACAATCATTTCTTTCAAGTCACAAATGCCTGTGCCTCGTCCTGGCTTGTCCTAGAACAAGCAGACACCAGAAAAAACTGTTTGCTTTCTGGAATAAATTTTTAGGGAAGGTGTAAATTTGCATTCACTACCGTTAATTAGATCAAGCTAATTAGCAATTAATTCCATTTAAAACAGGCAAAAATATTTAGTATAAATAAACCCTGATCTGTGTATGTCTACGCTTAAGAAACTGGACCTTCTATGAGTGAATTTCATCAGGTAGAAGGAAATTGAAGATTTATCACTAAGAAAACCAAACTAAAACAGAACAAAAAGGTATATCAGAAGTGCCACTTGTTTTATTTCTCGTTTTGAAGGTGTATATGACTGTTTTCTCACTATTATAAGACACTGTATAACAAAGAACAACTGGCACTTGAGGTCCTACAAAGGAAGTGAGTTTGGAAGGAATGCTTTCAAGGAGAAAAGTGTTATCAAAGCTGAGATAAAGGAGTATTTCTCTCAGCAGTAATGCCAACTTACACATCCCATGTGCCCGTCTTACTCCATGCTCTTCTCTGCTGTGCTGGTACCACAGCTGGTGTGGCTGCATGATGATGGAATCGGGGCAGTCATCCCATTTAGGAAAATTGCTTAAAGGCAATAACTCTTACGGGTACCATTGTAAAGGAAGGACTTAGGTGGAGAGAGTGGAGAGTGGAATATGTTATAAATGTTTCTTTTCCCCTAAAGATAGGTCTCGAAAAGCCTTACCGTGAGGGAGGCTTCGGTCTGTGCCGCGGCTCCGCAGACCGCGGGCAGGATCCGCTCCGGGGCGGCGGCTAGAGAGATGCGGAGACAGCGCTCAGGGAACATCCCGGCGCAGCGCGGGGAAGCAGCTGTGCTCCAGCAGCCCCTACTCCTGCCTCTTCCAGCTGAGCCGCAGAGAAGAGCACCGAGCTGTCTGTCGACACAGAGAGGGATTTTTTTTTTTCCCAGTTGCATAACGAAGCAGTCAGACCTTGCTGTTCTTGTAATTTGTCTCCAGCTCAGCTGACTAAGATGTACAAGCCAGGAAACTAACATCTTTCTTATCAATTTGCCAGTCACTTTTTATAGGTGCTGTAAACTACACAGAGGCTATCATCCTTCTCAGTTCACTGTGTGGGCTGGGAGTCTGCAGCAGAGCTCGGGCCATCTTATGGAGCCCACTTCAAATATTTACTACAGAAAATTATTAGCAGATAATATTTATTTAATGCCTTCATGTAGCAGCAGTAGATTATACCATCCTGCTACAGAATTATTAAAAGTCTGGGGACCCTTTAGATGTTAAGGACACAGAGTAGTTGGATACTACAGCAGTGTTGCTTGAATGACTCTTTCTTTAAAAGCTGTATTATATCAGAGATTTGTTCCAATTTACATTACCACTGATGGTCTCTCTTCAGCCTTTACACAGAATTCCAATTAATGTCAAAGAGGAATAATCATACATTAAATGAATGGAGAATATATCCCTTAAAATGTAATGTGTACGTGCGATATTAACTGTGGTTTTACTTAACTTTTATACTAGAACATTAACTATAATTTGCAGGAAAAGGAGTTTCTGAGTTCACTCCCCCCACAGAAAATGAGGCACTGCTGTTCCTGCAAGCATAGTCATGCTGAGTTCAGAAATGGGACTGGAGGCTGTACAGAAAATGATGCAGTGAATTCCCCAAACAACTTTAAAACAACTCTCAAACCATCTCACACTAAACCCACACATAAGATTAATCCTCTGAATTGAGATTAGATGATAGGGTACAGTATAAACCAACAAAATATTACTAGGTAATTGAAGAGAGAGAAAGGCAAAGCAGAATAGAAGCAAGAATATTAACAGGTCAGTAGAAAAGCTTCATAAAAGGTACTTTTTGTTTGTGTGTTTTACTGTAATGTGGTAAGCGGGAAAAGAGAGACAACAACATAAGTAATATATGAAAGAATAATGGCAATACAACTTCCAAGTAGCAAAAGATGTGTAATTTAACTGAAACAGTTTACATGAAACCTTTTCTGCTGATGACAAAAGAAGTCAAAACAACCCACTGCACCCTAAAATGCACCACTTTCCTGGAACATTACTGAACTAAGGCCAAGTTTAAGGTTGAAGTCCTTCAAAGGTTCTTTTTCATATAACTGCTTATCACACCAACTTAACTGTTTTGCCCTCCCTCTATTGAAGGCTTTGGCACTTTCCTTACAGACAGAAAAATCTCAGCACTGAAGATGGCAGCATCCAAGGCCATGCTCTCAACACATGCGCTCAGCAGTCTGAGCTGAATCAAAGCCACAATAAGCCAACACAAGTGCAAAAGTGGCTGGGGTTGAGATGTTACAGGAAAAAGACAGCATTGAAAGGCAAAAATCTGTCAAAGAAAGTTTTTTATACCAGCTAGTAACCAAAAACCCAACAACCTGCCACAGCCCTTGTCTGTTTTGTTCTCTTATATTCACTGGTCTTTAAACAAAATTTGTGCTCCCCTCAAGAATACTTCTACTACAGAATCAGTGCCAGTGGGATGAAGCACAGAATCCAAGAGTTATTTCTAAGTGCTTACTTGAACTCATGTAAATCTAGTACTCCTTGAGCATTTCATTTTTTCTATGTGGTTTTCAAGTTAAAATGTTGTAAAAGCATAGGCAGGAGCCATCGACGGCTGCATCAGTAGGGAGAAAAATACATTTTTGAGAGGACTGTGCTGTTTCATAGAAAAACTGAGTCCTTTAAAACAAGATAAAAAACCTTACCAGTATTGCTTTTAGAAGGTTCAGCCAGAACTGGAGTGTTTAATGAAATCCTGTCACTGTGGAAAGGACTCATTGGCCTCTTCAATTTTCTTAGATTCAACACCAGGAAGCAGTGACTCAGGCAAGGACTACTACAGTTAGGTAAAAAAAAAAAAGGAAAATACAATAAAATTTAAAAAAGAAAATAAAAAAGGGAAAATAAAAACAAAGTTGTCTGCTAACGTTGAAAGGGTGTATTAGGCTTGGTATATGAACATCTATGTGTCTATGATTAAGGTGTTACTTAAAAGCAAAAAACAGAAAATACTTGCAAAGGAGATGGGAAAAGAAGCACCAAGGAAACAATAGAGAAACATGAAGTGATTCCTCTGTGTCAGACCTGGCCTTATTTAATACCAATAATGTGTTTTGTGTAGAGCACATGCTCCATCTCCATCACATGGTCTGTCTGATACAGCAAGCAGTAGACCTGCATGTGTCATAAAGAGAGCTTCATATTGTTATCTACCCATGGGAAAAATCTGAAGATGGATAGGGAAGGAAGGGTATTGGCCCACACAGCAACACCAACCATGTAAGAGTTAAAAGGAAAGCATCAACATATCCCTATCAATAAACTGCAGCTATAAAAGGGAACTTTCAGTAATGTCAGGAATACTCTTGAAGTTTACCCAAGTCATGCTTCTCAAAATGAAGAGAAGTATTGTCATGGATTCCCAAATGTATTGTGGGCTAATCATATTAAATACAAGAGCAGTATGGTTAATGACACACAAGAAATGGAGACTTATGCAGAGAATATTTCAGAAATACAAGGTTTGCCAGAGAAAAGTCCCAATCATACCATCTCAACTACTCACAAGCAGCATTAGCCAGAGCGCAAATGGACAATTTTTGGTTGAGGAAACTGTGAGCATATGACCATTGACTGAGTTAAAAGAACTGAACTGAAAGAATTTGTGTTATAACGGAAGGACACAAAATTAGTTTCCACAGAAGAGCCACATATTGCACCATGCAGGAACTGCAACAGGCACAGCAAGCCCCCACTCAGCTGGCAAGTACAGTAGGAGACAGAGGGGCTGCAAGACTCCATGGAAGAAGCAGCATCCACAACATTGCAGATGAAAACAAGCCCAAATATGGTACATAGATGTAGTGAAAATGTGGCTACAGGAGTTGATGCAGTCAAGACTCTGCAGTCATAATCTATATACTCTGGTCACATATGAAGGTGAAAGGTAAAATGAGAAAAACAGGCATCCTCCAAAAATATCCCAGAACACAAATGCACACAGAAGAGATAACTTGCAAATTCATCATTTTATTGACTGAGACTGAACAACCTCACTCATAGTGCTTTGCATGTTTAAAAAAGTCTGAAGAAGGGATGTTAAGCAGCAAGTGCTGACAGTCCCTGCTGCTCATACACTTGACATGTGGGCAGTGAGAATATCCTTTGATGACCTGAGTACTGGTAAGGATGTCCAGAAGTTTGTTTTTGTTACTACCTGTTGGTTTCTGTTCTTTCAGGGCTTATTTTGATACTGTTTTGCTCATCTACAGGGTATTCAATGACCACACCTACATGAAACAATTGCTAGATACTGCTATGCCACTGACACATTATATATCCTCATAAAACCTGTCAAAAAAAGATTCAAGGAGTGGAGTCTAAAGAATTTGCTTGGCTGGAGAGCGCTGAGCAAAGGTACTACACAATTGAAAGTACAGTGGCTGCATAGCTCTCACTGCCTCACATGGGGGCAACTTGAATAGCAGAGATTCATTGTTGGACATGGATGTAAGAACGCTTATTTTGTATTTAAAGAATAGGCACAGAAAACTATATGCCTGAGAGCAAAAGATGCCTTCTGGAGCAGCCAGGGCTGGAAGACTTCAGGCGGTTCGTGCCAGTGAAGTATGTCTCCTGGGACTGGATCTTCCCTCACCATGCAGTGGGTTTACAGAATGTGGGCCTAGTTCTCTCCTGGCTGGATGTGAGCACCATCCACTGGGATCAATGCCATTACGTACATCTTGCAGAGCAAGAGTTGGTCTGTTTGTATGTGATTTGAGAACCCTTGCAAAACACACTAACAGCATATGAGAGCTCTCAGTTATCCTCTGAAGACTAGGCTGTCTGCCAAAAGAAAAGCACATTAGACAGACACATCAATAATTCCCATCATCTATCCACCAAAAAAAAGAGATTTAATTTACCTTAAAATGCATCATATGTGGATTTTACCATACTGAAAAGGGCAACACTTGTACAACTCTGAACTATCATAATATAACAGGATTGGTTCCCCTTAGTGCTGCTCAGATGCAGCTACTGCCTCAAGGAATTTATATTAATTCAGTGAATTCCATCCCTTTCTTGATAGGAGTGGGCTATCTCACCATAAATTGGCTAAACTCTATGGCTATAACTGTTCAAATGAGGTGTGCCCATACATAATGTTGAACCATAAAATTTAACTAAAGAAATAAAATTTGAACATTGGCCAATAAAGCGGATGGAGAAGTGGCAGCAATGGCCTCAGCAGCAAAGCTATTCCCAGCATGGAGCGCAGGACAGGCATTGCGGAATGTAAAAGCAGGGGAACCAAATTCCAAGCTGGAGATTTCAATACACCTTTTAGAAAGTTAAATTTAAATTGAATGCTGTTGAACATGCTATTTCAGTGTATTTTGCTCTGTTGCCATAAGTATTTCAAAGGTCTTTCACAGCTATCTCAACTGAGAAACTGGCCAGCTATGCTCTGTGCTTCATTTTACTGCTTACTGGTTCATTTTGGCTAACACTGTGTTTTCAGCTGACTCTGCCCATGCTGCATTCTCTGACAAAAGGCAGACAATTCTTGCCTACACCTGAAAAACATTTTGATCAATACAGCTGGTTTAAGTCTGAGCTGCCCAATTTTTCTTGTCAGTGATTATTTGCCCCTGCTCTGACATTTCAACAAGACAAAGTTGCTCATCTGTGTGTCCATGGATCAGCTTGGGCCTGAGCAGTACCAGCCTGTGGATGAAACACAACTATAACAGCTCCAATCCTGCCAGGAGCTGGAGTCCTCCAGCCATCAGAGGTACTGTGTGTATTCAACACATTCTGTATTGTGTACAGTCATTCATTTTTATCCCTCTGAGAAACATAACTTGAAAATTCCCAGTAGTTTGGTGTAAAGTGCAAGTGATATCTGAAATACGCTTATGGAAATAGAGATAATGGAAAAGAGAAGATTAGAAAGAAGGCTCAGAACTTGGGCAGGTAAGGATGAGTAGGAAAGAATAAACAGATATGTCAGTTCCAGGAGTTTGTATCCCCGGTCTGGTCCTGCTTTGAGGAAGCTGAAGTCTAGGAGGATCCCATCTCTGTGAATGGGGAGCAAAGAGCAGATGTTCCTACCCTGATCAGCCGTTCCTCTTTCTTCAGCCACCACCCACTTTCCCACATTATATGCTGTATAGGTCATCACATCTCCATTACTTGTCTTTAATGAACACTCAGCCTCGGCAGGTAGGTCACCTGTGTGGCAGGAGAGGACACAGGCTCTGTAACTCCACAGCCAGCACAGGCCTTTGTCTGCCCTACAGCTCCTCCTCTTCCCATTGGGCTCTCTCCTTCCCAGGCTTTTGAAAGCTGTCCTTAACTGTTCCTTTGACAGGCCCCTGGCCCTACCTCACTACCTCTAGGATTCTCAGTGAGGCGGAGCAATTAGCATTTGTCCCTCTGGCTCATTATCTACTGAGACGTCCTGGCCAAATCCTAAAATCATAGAATAACAGCATAGAATCATAGAATCAGCTGGGTTGGAAGAGAACTCTGAGATCATCAAGTCCAACCCTTGATCCAACCCCACTATGATTACTAGATCATGGCACTCAGTGCCACATCAAGTCTCACCTGAAAAACCTCCAGGGATGGTGAATCCACCACCTCTCTGGGCAGCCCATTCCAATACCTGATTACTCTCTCTGTAAAGAATTTCTTTCTGATATCCAACCTTAACGTCCCCTGGCAGAGCTCAAGCCCATGCCCTCTTGTTCTGCCGCTGCTTGCCTCAGAGAAGAGACCAATCCCCACCTGGCTACAACATCCTTTCAGGTAGTTGTAGAGAGTGATGAGGTCACTCCTGAGCCTTCTCTTCTCCAGACTAAAATAACCCAAAATCTCTGCACAGTAGTTGGAGAGCAAAGGCTGCAGCCACTCGAGGAACAAAAATAAAAGGGAACAGGCAAAGCAAGTCAGAGGTGTAGTAAGGAGAATTCATGAAAGCTTGTCCCCATCACACCCACTCTAAGTTGATGGGTTTTAACATCCCATGGGAAGCAGTGTAGCTACTAGAGCCAGCAGTACAGCAAGTGTTTTCTCTCTAGGATATTTTGAGTCATTAAATGTTGCTAAAGACGTATTTGTCCTTGGACGACTTGAAAGCAAACCTTTTAAAAAACTGGCATGTGAGACTCAGTGAGGTAACGAATGATGTGAAAGAGCCAAATATTAGATTCCAAGCACTGTAGTATGATTGAAATTTCACATTACCTAGAGGGTAAAGTAAAATTTAGTAGCTTGTTTGGGAATAGTGTAAGAAAAACAGATTTCCTGATTTTATCAGTGCTGTTTGAGAATTATTTGAAGCTGGCATGCAGCAGAGGGTAATTTCCTAATATCACATTCTCCTTGAATGGTTCAAATGTTTACCATAAGCAAAATGAAATAGGATTTCATAATAAGCTAGTTCTCCATTGACTTTACCCTGGCAACATCCAACCCACAGACATAGGTGGATGATTTTCTATTCAACCAATGGGCAAAACTTCACTCTCTGGCTTCCCCAGGAGGCTATGCTGTCCTCCACAGCTTGGGAGACTGATAGTGGTACTAGAGCAGGCAACAGTTGTCTGTCAAGCTGACAAGGGCTTAAGTGATCAAGATGAAAAAAAGACTAAGGAGGCAGAGAAGTATTTTCTCCTTTTTTGCTCTTGGCAAAAGATGAAACAAGACCCTGTTCTTGTGGGCTAAATGAAATGTAAAGATAACAGAAAATGTTGTCTACAAAAATCACCAAACAAGACACAATATTTCTCATAGTTCAAAGGAGATAAGACAAGCAAAAACACCTGCTATCACCTAGAAATGTCTTTGTTTCAGAAAAGACGTAACTGGGACCAGGCTTATGGCATTTGCCTGTACTGCCCCACGGGAAACCGCTGCTTGGGTATGCTGGAGCTTTGTACAGCATCCACTGTGCAATGCAGATCTCTGAGTGAAGGACAATGATTCCTTCTGGAGAAGGACACATCATGTTCTTGCATTAGACTGAACATGCAATTTATTTTGGATGGATTGTAACAGAGTCCTGATGCCATCTTTAACCTGGGCACACTGCCATGCCTCAAGTTCATTCCAGCAATGTACTGAGATGGCTTTGCTCCTTTTAGTCTCAAATCTCTTTGGGTACAGTCCAGGCAGGCTTTCCCTACTTTTTGACAGCTCTTGGCTAGGTTCTTCAAAGCTTAGCAGTTCATTTCCAAATTTCCCACACTCCTCACATTGCTCTTCTTTGATTCAGCTCTGCCCAAACCATGCAAAAAACCTAAGGAATCCAGGCCCATCTTCAAGCCCGGAGTCTGATCTCCAGATGGTGAGCATCCACACCTTGCTTCACTTTTTCCCAGCTCCTCAGATGCCCTCTCAGTAGGAAGACTAAGGTGTCATTATTCCTTTGCCTCACACTGGCAATGGTGCAGGGAAGGCCTTTGCTGAGCATCACATGCAGCTCCTCAAAAGCAGATTTGGAGCAGAATTCCACCCCACAAAAGAACTAATCACAGGAAAGCCCAGGCAGCATCTCCTAAATGCATAACACTCCCTCCTAAGGATCAAGCTTTTGTGCCCTGACTGAAGTCACTGGCATATATTGTATTACACAGATGGACCAGAAGTTATGCAAATCCAGATGATTATTTCTGATGCTTTTAGATGCTGGCTATAACAGTTCTAAATATTTGCCTGCTGTTGATAATCATTCAGGTTTGTAAATTATTCAGAAAATATTCAATTAGCAAGAAATTAATTGTGTTTTTAATTACCCGCTCTTCTGTGAGGATATATAGAATAAGCATAGACTGAATGAACAAAAATGCAGAAGATTATGCATGCAGAGTTGGAAGGAAGCCTTCCCTGAATAGCTCTTTTCCAAATCCTGATTGAAGCTAGAAAAATAAAATGAAAGATAATAATGGGAACTGGGGAGAAAAAAATTACACTTTTAAAGTCATGTATGGGTCTGGATTCAAACTCAGGTCTGACACAGAATGTGTACCAGTTGTTATCATTCAGCCAATCCACCAGTACCAGGTTCAGCATGTTCAAACCAAAACATTCCTTTTTCTAGCACTTCCTGTCAGTGTTTCTGAAGCCTTGAACCAGCTGACAGAAAATGCTTGCCATAAGGAGAAAAGATGGACACAGGTCATTTGAACACAGCACTTGGTATCTTCAGAACACTGTGGTATTAGACACAGATGGCCCTGCAGCTGTTAAGGGAAAGGGAATGAAGAGATGCAGGACAGGAGCTAAAGCACTTGGCTGAGACAGTGTCCAGCCAAGGTCCTGAGCTGCCCTCCCTCACCATAGACATGCCAGCTGGGCTCCTTGGGCCCTTTGGCTGATGAACTCTTGGCTAGGTGTTTCCAGAAGCTTTGAGACTATCTCACATCCTTAGTGTGCCAGAAATTCTGTCTCTTGGCCCTCGATGCAGAGGATATCACTTGTGTTGTTTTATGGACAGTTGAAGTGGAGGTGGTCAAAAATACAGATACATCTTCCAGGAGAACTAAGGAGAAGCTTATGCTGTTTTCAGTCAGGAGTTCATTGAGGATTAGTCACTCCCAGAGTTTTCACTGAACAGTGTCCACTTTTAAACTAATAGCAACTGTTTGTAGCCTGCCTATGGGCAGAGGTTTAAGGCCCAGCTCTTCAATGCACATCTTGCCAGTAGGGCTCCCAGTATTGAACCTTGCATTTTGTTGGGACACCACTTTTGTTGTTCACCAAACCTTTAGCAATAGATGCCTTCACCACCTATAGATGCACACTCAGTATGTTCAGTGATATCACACTGTCAAACAACATGGGAAACACAACGGGCTTTGAATCAGCACTGGATTTGCCACTGAGCACAGATTTAAAGTTGTCAGACTGGTTCAGTGAAATGGAGGCAGCTGCCTCCTCCATTTCAGAAATCAATGACACATTGTCATCCACCACAGGATAAACTGAGAACTCTGAACTAAGGTCTTGACAGGTAAAATGCCTTTGATTCTGCCTTTAATTCAGCAAGCACACAACATTACTGGATTCTCTGTATTAATAATAAATACATACTGAAGCTCATGTCAGTGGCAGAGTTTCAATTTGAACCTGAGAACAGCACACCTCTGTGAACAGCACGTCTGGGAAAAGCAAGACACTATTCATAGCATAGCCAAGTACAGTCAGGAGATTTGACAGCTGTTTAAGAACACATGGAAATAAAATGATAGTAATAAAACTTGTAATTACATTTATAAACTCCTTTCTAATTTTTCAGCATTGTTTGTTCAGTCAAAGAAATCTAGTTCGTTTATTTTCTTCAATTTTCTGAAGAAGACCTGAAAAAATAGATTTGAACCTATGTATGATAGCCCAAGTTGGCCTTTTTTCTTTTTTTTTTAATGTAAATTTGAACAGCAAGACCTATGAATTTATGTTTCTAGAGGAAAGCTTAAGAACTGTATTTGAAAGCTGTTAAAATCACACACTGGACTTTTACATAAAAGAATGCTTTTGAATCTGTATTTAACAAATAACTGGATATTAGTTACATAGAGTTCAGTCTATTGGACACAGTAACATTAATTTAATCTCCATCTCTTATCTCAGTTGCAGAGCAATTCTGTATTTACTGTAATGTATTTAGACTGAGGGATCATTAACTCCATTAATAGCAACAACCTGTAGATTTTTTTCTAATTTACAGTTTCTCCATTGATCATTATTTTCTCAGTGCTGGGAATGATTATGAACCTGAGTGGTGCCAAACCACTGCAGCCTTCATTGACTTCAGAGAGAGTTGCAGCTGCTCTGCAAATTACAGACTTTTAGTGTTATGTTTGTGGCAGAGCAGCATAAGCCGTGAGGTGAGGCTGGTCATGTGATAGTACAATGAGTTTGAATTCATGAGAATATTTTATTGGAAATCTCAGAAAATAATTTGATCTCTCTTCCACATCTTAACAAACTTTTTCTTTTAACCTACCTGTTTTCTGAATAAGGACTGCAAATTATTCTAGTTATAGGCAAAATTACAAGTATGTTGCATGTTGCCACACAGGATTCTCTAAATATTGTAATAATAAATAGATCTATAAAGCTAACGTCAACATAAGTTATGACAGTGGATATGGTATTAAAATTCCTGAGAATATCTAGTTTCCTTGGTAAACCTGTGTTTTGATCTGTTGTTTTATTTTTTGGTTGGTTTGTTTTTTAGCATTTTTATTGCTATTTTTGGTGCTATTTTATTGCACAATTGCTATTGTGTAAGTATTTAGTGGCACCTCACTTTTCGCTCACCACCTTCAGTCATATAAATGGAGGTATTGATTTCTTCAAATAACTCAGTGGTCTTGTTGAATTACTGGCAGACTGTGCTGCACTTGCCTTGTTCTGATTATCAGCACCCATTTAATCAAACATTTAAGATGCTTAACAGAACAAAAATATGGCTACCAATCTTCTTTGAAAGACCTAGAAGTCAGCACCATCACCAGCATCAAAGGAGCAGTCCCATACTTTCTGTCACTGTTTCGTATTAAAAACAGACTGGCTGCTGGAAGCTTGATGAAGACAGCTCAATATGCATTTATTTTAAAAAAGTTTGTTTAACCCCAATATATAGCAACAGTTTAACAGAAAACTGACATAAAAATCAGACACTGCTACTGAATAAATTAAAACTGTACATGATACAGAGCCTAATCTATATCAGGTCAATAATAACTTGCAAAGAGTCGATGTCTGTGACTGTGACACAACTATCAAGGGTGCAAGCTCTCTCTCCATTAGGACATGAAGAACACTGCAAAGAACTCGGCAAGGAATTTTGGATTGATCCCACATATTACAGGTAGACCTATAGAAAGGAATGTCATTGATGTTCTCATCCATATCTCAAAGACAAAGATACAAGCTGTTCAATTACCACTAAAAAATGCTAAGCCAACAATCACCACAGACTTATGTTCTCCTCCCAACACAAATGTGAAAGATTGGTCACAAGTAACAACTCGAGGAATGTCTGAGTACATCTTCATCATCGTATGAGCTGGGGAGCAGCCCTAAGAGCACACAGGCACTCCTGAGTCTGAGTAATAAATTCATGAAACATTGATAAAGGCATGGATATGTGATGGTCACTCTGGTAGAGCTTTACAACATGATGCTTATGTTCAAGTGAAATCTATTCCTGTACATATGTATTCAGGCAGTCAAGAATAATAACAAAAACATGGATCTCTAAAAAAAAAAAAAGTATTAAATTAATCTTATTTTCTTCCTAACCAGTTCAGCTCTTCTTTTGGTATCTTAAATATGTATATGTATGGCCAGACTTTNAGCATCAAAGGAGCAGTCCCATGCTTTCTGTCACTGTTTCGTATTAAAAACAGACTGGCTGCTGGAAGCTTGATGAAGACAGCTCAATATGCATTTATTTTAAAAAAGTTTGTTTAACCCCAATATATAGCAACAGTTTAACAGAAAACTGACATAAAAATCAGACACTGCTACTGAATAAATTAAAACTGTACATGATACAGAGCCTAATCTATATCAGGTCAATAATAACTTGCAAAGAGTCGATGTCTGTGACTGTGACACAACTATCAAGGGTGCAAGCTCTCTCTCCATTAGGACATGAAGAACACTGCAAAGAACTCGGCAAGGAATTTTGGATTGATCCCACATATTACAGGTAGACCTATAGAAAGGAATGTCATTGATGTTCTCATCCATATCTCAAAGACAAAGATACAAGCTGTTCAATTACCACTAAAAAATGCTAAGCCAACAATCACCACAGACTTATGTTCTCCTCCCAACACAAATGTGAAAGATTGGTCACAAGTAACAACTCGAGGAATGTCTGAGTACATCTTCATCATCGTATGAGCTGGGGAGCAGCCCTAAGAGCACACAGGCACTCCTGAGTCTGAGTAATAAATTCATGAAACATTGATAAAGGCATGGATATGTGATGGTCACTCTGGTAGAGCTTTACAACATGATGCTTATGTTCAAGTGAAATCTATTCCTGTACATATGTATTCAGGCAGTCAAGAATAATAACAAAAACATGGATCTCTAAAAAAAAAAAAAAGTATTAAATTAATCTTATTTTCTTCCTAACCAGTTCAGCTCTTCTTTTGGTATCTTAAATATGTATATGTATGGCCAGACTTTGCAAATGAGGATTTGGGCAGGGCTCTCCCCACGTGGGTGTGCCCTTCCAGCCTGCGCAGTGGATGTTTTAGGTGAGGCACAGCGTGCGCAGAACTAGCCCCACCGTTTAAGTCCTGAGGTCCATCTGCCACGGCCGAGCAAGCTTGGACAGTGACAGTGAAGTCCTCGGGGCTGTCACAGCACCCGGTACTAACCAGGGCTGACCCTGCTGAGCATCCGAGATCTGACGGGATGGGATGGCAGGGAGGCTTGAACTGCCAGGGGACGGTCCCCACTGAGATTCCAACTCACAACCTTGGGATTCGGAGTCCAGAGTGCTCTCCATTACACCACAGGACCATGCTATCTTAAATATACGGAACTTAAAAAGAGCTCTATTGCACAATGACCCTGTCTTTTTCTCACAAGGTTCAGCTATTTTACATTTCTTAATAGATATTATGGAAGTTTTCCATTACTATCTGGTGAATCTGTATTTACACTAAATTACACTGAGTATGTAAACAAAAATCTGTCATTTTTAACCCCAGACCGCAACTAAGAACCAGACCACTCCCTCCCTCCCCAGTGGGAGGGAGAGGAGAAAGAAAAAAATGTACTACTTAGCAACAAGCAAAGCATTATGGTGTTATGCATGTTACTCTCATACTAAATTCAAAACACAGCTCTGTACCAGCTATTAGGACAAACATTAACTCTATCCTAGCTGAGAACAGGCCAACATCGAACCCTTCACAATATTTCTGTCAGCTCACTGACTGATGCTATTCATGACAATAATTTTGCTAACCACAACAGTCAAATAATGAATAAGATAGTTACTGTCCCTAAACACAACTTCTGAAAAAGGTGCTTCTTTCAAAAGATGCAAAGTACTTCAAAACTTAGAGAAGGAGTGGCTTTAAATCATGGTGGGAAACTTGATGCAATGTTCTGATTAAAAGATATATGTAAATAACAACTGCAGTAATGCAAGTTGACAGTTCTTGCATCCAGAAGCAAACAGCAACTGCATTTATTTAAAAGATGCATTCAAGGCAAGTATATACAAAACACAAAGGGTGTCCAGTTTGATGGAACAAATAACTAATATTTTTTTCTGCTTTTCACTAAGACAGATGACATTTTAATGGTGTAATCAAGACCCTGATTG
>VWZD01012335.1:77407-238759 GCA_013396695.1 Sakesphorus luctuosus
CAAGACCCTGATTGCTGTTGGTGACAGAATATGCCGTGAGATCCAAATGGACATGATGGATAGGAGCACTTGCATTGCACTGTATGTTTCTGCTTGAAGTATTGCTTAGTTTTTTCTTTTTTTATTTTCCTCTGCTGACAACAGTCCTTTCAATTCTTCAGCCTTTTAAGAAAGCAACAAAGGCTGTGATGCAAGTCTGTGAGGACAGGAGAGCTGTGCTTAAAGGTTAGTGTAATTACGATTTGCATGTTGTCTTGAAAGTTAGTTTCACCAGCAGAGAATATGCAAAACTTCAAGTGTTTATGTGAAGAATTTAGAGCTAATTGCTCTGTGCTAAGAATCACAACTAAACACTGAATCATTTTGACATAGTTCTCACACTAGTGAAGTTTGGCTCTTTTTCACTATCAGAAAAGACTTTTCCAGGACTGTGTTCTCAGATTTAAGATTTCAGAGGTTCTTGCGTAGAAATTTCTGCATATGCTTATATTTCTTATACATTTTCCCTATGTTTTGGGGTGTTGCTTTTGGTAAAGCATACAGTTGCAGCACCCTGGACCACTTCTCCATACTGAAACATTTACCCCTGGCATATGTAGAAGAAAGACCTTCTATACATACAACCTTGTCCTGAATCCTTGATATGTTCATGTCTCAAAATGAGGAGGAGAAATCTGGATGCATAACAAACAGGTGTTGGGGCTCTCAGTCCTAACTGTTTAGCTAAGCAATTACAGAAACACCGAAGTTCAAAAGGCACACAAGGAAGCATCATAATCAGAAATGTAAATGAACCACTTGTAAGAAGCTAATTAATGACCTACTAAAGCCCTAGAGCAATGGATTAATTCCATTAGAACTCCAGAAAAGGAGAAGCATCTTTTTCATTCACATAGAAAAAATGCTTTCAAGGATATCCTGTGGGTCAGACCAGTGCTCAGATTTAGAAAAATACCTGACAACCTTCTCCAGAGGTACAAATTGTAACCTAAAAATAATTTTGGGTGTTACTGAAGGATAAGCTGGTGGAAGAAGAGTCCTTCAAGAGCAAAGAATAAGCATTACCTCTCATTTTCGGGAGTCCACATCTTTTCCATATATATGTGGTCACCCCTAACTTTCTGCTTTTCTGCTTTTCAGCTACCTGCTTAAAGATTTCCTGCTGACTCAGGGACATCTTTTCAAACCCAATTTTCTAAGGAGGTCTGTGTGGTATCAAATCCCCCTCGGTCTGTAAGGATCTGCTTGAAGAACCAAGTGACATTTCCCTGGGCGGGGAGAGCAGGACCTGCTGGCCACGCTGGCACTGGGGATAAGTTTGGCAATTTTATCTTGGCACAGCTGCCAATATCATATTATGCAACACTACTGCAATTTTAAAGTAATCAATACCTTCAATTCCATTATTTATAGAAACTCCTTTAACTACAATGTACTTAAGGGAAGAGTGAGAGTCTAGTAAATACCTCTTAAAAGAGATAAATTGTTCTATGATAGAAAAAGAAAGATGGGACAATCCAACATCCCCTTCTGATTTTTTAGTTTTAGATGCTGTAACCAAGTAATGTGGTAAAAATCATTTGTTTTGGGTTGCATTCCTCTGTACCAGATCAGATGGGCAGGGGGAGGCCAGACTGTCCTGGTCACCCTGCAGAGTCTTTGAGAGACAGTAAAACTCTTTGGATGAGTAGTCTCTCTTCTTACTATATTTGATCAAAAGGGGCTGTAAATGATGTTTCACAACCTCAACAACTTATTCCAATACAGCTTGTTGGCTATATCGGCTGTTTCCTCAACTGGCTGTTTTCACACCAACCATTTTGTAATCAAATAAAATTGCCCTTTTGTGAGTCAAACTTATGTGGCACAGTTCTTTCTTCAACTTCACAATAAAACCTTTAAATTCAATTACCTCTTTTTTACTTACCTGCTTCATTGAACAATAATTGTACAAGCTCAACAGTCTTTTTGTAACAATTTTATATTAATATTTTGCATATAAAAATCACTACAGTTAAATACCACAGAAAGTCTAAATTATTTTCTACTTTCATAATTGAAGAAAGAAAAACTCTTAAAAATTGTAAACCAACCCTGATTCAAAGATAAAATTCTTTGTAAAGGAGCTTATGTCAATGGAACAAAGAGGAGGGAGTGATTTTTTCACACTTAGAGGCAAGTGCCTTTGAACCTGAGGGTGTCAACTGGTATTTCCATAAAACTAAATACAATTCCTCAACGGGGAAACAGATTAGACAAAAATTTATAGTCTTTTATTCTATTATTTCCACTGCAATAAAATCTGAAGTTTTCCAAGAAGCAACCAAGGTGCAGAGACAAATGGGTAGACATGGAGGACAAACACACCAGCCTAATGACATTAATTAGGGTTTTGTTTCTTCATAAGCAATGTACACACTTTAAGCTCTTCTCCTTAAGTGTCCTAAAATTCAGAGGTACAGCGGGTATCTTACAGGTGGTAGCTGGTCATGAGCTTCAAAGTCATTGATGACACAACTTGCAGGTCATAGTTTTGAATGTTGCCAATATTTAAGTTGGTCACTGACCACCTGACGAAAACATTGTGCCTGGGGCTGTAATGGAAAACAGCCCAAACACAGCACAGGGGTAGGGCAGAGCCAGCAGTGTCAGTGTGAGGCTGGGGGGTCTGTGACCCCAGCTCCAGGCAACAGGACAGCACCCTTCCCAGGAAGCATCCTGGCCACCCACAGTGACCTGACCTGCTGCCACCTGCACTGTACCCACTGCAGAGCGTGTTACAGAGCTGCAACTGCTGGTTCAATGCACTGTCTTTTCTCCACAGCTGACTCAGCCCCACTGGGCCTGGCTGGTTGTTTTTTGATTAACATAGTCATTAAGGGTTCAGCAGGTGCTTCAATTTATTTAGATCTCAAGATGTGCTGCCTTACTCACCAAGGCACTTCTCTCTCTCTGCCAAAGACCTTTGCTTCCTACTAGAGCAGATTTTAAAGCAGAGAGAAACAGGATTTTAACTCAGCAGGTGTGGAGGGCACTGTACAGGTGCAATGAATAAATGAAGAGTTGGAAAGCTTTTGTCAGCCTAAAATACTGCCTGGTTTGGTAAAATAATAATAATAGTTGTTGTGATGTCTGAAGTTTGCCATTGTAAACCTACAATTTGAAACAGCTGTAACTCCTAAACTATAACAGATACCAACCAGCCTGTATACCTCTACATTTATCCCCTTGAGTTTGTGTTTCTTTTTGTCTGTAAAAACAGTGAATCATATTTGATCTTTGGGTAATTCCCCTGATTTAAAAATCCTTACTTCCTCTGAGCAGCAGCTGATAGAAGCAGGGCTGACTGCACAGTCTGTGACATGCTCACAGCGTGCTCCGTTCTGATTAAAATTAGTAGTTGCAAAGCCATTAAGGTATCTGAATTTGATCGGTTATAATTAGAACAAAACTGTCACAGTAACAAAGCAACATGAAAATGTGCCGTTCCTTTAGGGAGGAGGCAACTGCAGAAGAGACACTTTACAGATATAGGATTTTTCATAGCTAATAAATCTGATTAACTTTCCAAGTCACTCTGTGTATGCCGGATGGGTTGAGTTTAGAGATAAACAAGCTCTGGAATTTCCTATTTGTGACAAGTCCCACTGGCAGAAAATATTTCCAAGCAGAACTGAAAGAAGAATGGGACATTTTGAGCTCTTCAAAACATTATAATACTACTTTTATTTTTTTTTAATAATACATTTCAGCACTCCTGAAACCTTGACGATGTATTGCCATGACCTGAAACAAGCTACTCTGAGTCAGCTTTAAATTTAAGGCATGTTTTTTCATAGCAAAGCACAACTTTGAGGGAATTGTAATTTATTAGAATGTCTTTCCGTGGTTCTGTTCTCTTTGATGAGCTAAGGACTCCTGTCCAAATATGCATCCCACTGAAGGTACTGTTAATAACTGACTACAGCTCACTAGCCAAAAAAATCAGTCAGAAATATTGTTTTGAAAAAAGCTTTGAAAGCCCTGTTATTCTAAAATGGTTTTTTAAGAAATGTTAAAATGGCCTGATTTTTAAAAATATCTAGATGAAGAATCAATACTGCTCACATACTTACCAAGAGAACCTGTCAACCTCAAACGACATGGTTAAACATGTCTGTGCATTTAAATACAATCAAACACCTTTTTATCCCATGCTAAACTTGGTTACACATGGATGAGCAGTAGCACAGAACATCTTCAGAAGGAAACTGAAATCTGTGATGTGCAGAGATGCAGCTCTCCATGGCAATATTGGGGTGAATGGGAGTGCAGGTTACAGCTACAGAAATATAAAAACAGAGCTTAATATTTCAAGTTTCTTTTAATGTAGAGTATATATATTCTTTTTTTCCTAATTATATTTTTGACATCTTGGTACATTCAGAAATTTAAAAAAACAAGTGTATCAGCATCATCCCATGAGGAACAATCCTATTCCACTCTTTCCTATTCTTTTCTCTATTTACTCCCTGCAGTGACCGATACACTAGTTATGTGAGCAAAAAAATAAATGGGAGAAGCATTAAAATGACAACTTTAGTTTCAACAGTACAACACAAGACCTTGCCCTGCCTGGTAGTGCTGTAGCAGGGGCCAGTTGGCAGCGACTCACCCAGCCCTGCCTCCCAGCTCAGCCCAGCATTGAGCCATGGGCTGCCACCAGGGCAGCTGCCTCCTGTGCCAGCCAAGGTGCTCTGTCACCTGCACCAAAGGCACTGGCAAACCTTTTCAGTGTCTGGGATACAAGTATTAAAATGAAACCCAGGAAAGCTCAAGTCTTAATTCCACACCTGGTATTCAGTTGCCATGTCTAATTATATGCTGCATTAAGAATTCATGAAGAAAACATCAGTAAATGATTGTGTGTAATAAAAGGGACTGTCCACAGTTCAAGCTGCACACCAGACACACAAAGCTTGTGTGTGGTTGTGACTCTGGTCATCATGATGTGCCCTGGTTTCCCAGTTACCCTCTTCTTATCTTGGCTGAGGGCTGGTAGGAAATCTCTTTCCTTATATACAATGCTATACTCTATCTCTATGGTGGGTTTTACAAACCCAGCGTGCTGTACGTACGTTTCCCAGGCAACACTTGGAATAAATGTTTCAGTATCCAAGTCACTTGTGTTGACAAACCACATACAATCTGCCACTACTACAGCTGTTCACTCTAGCACTTTAAAGTTTTCAAACTTTTATAAGAGTTACAGTTATGTATCATTTAATAGAGGGAGAAACTATGGCATCTGGTGATAGAGATCTGCTCTGGCACATGGCTATTGCACAGGGTACCATGCCATGCTGTCTCCCTTTGGGTTTTTTTATTTGCCAATAGAAAATGCAAAAGTGATTCAGAGAAGTTTAATCAACTGCCTTTCATATTCATAATCTGAAAAAGAATTAACACATAAGTGAAAAATGAAAGCATTAAAATAAAAGCATTAAAAAAGAAAATACTTGTTCAAAGATTCTTTCAAATTTTTAAGCTAAAGAAAGGAAATAAACCACTTGATTTTAAACTAGACTTCTTTATGACGTCTCTGCTATTGAAAAAAAAAGGCAATGGAGCCTGCAATCTGGCCTGCAAATCAGAGAACAGCATGGAGACAGATCTAATTCTGTAGCAAGTACATTAAAACCTGCAAGCAGTACACAGCATGTGCTCATCATTCACGTGTGCTTCTCTTGCTTGCTAAATCAGCACTAGACACAAGGAGGACAGGGCACAACATGACCATGAGCCATGGCTCTGGCTCAGGCACTGAGTTTCTCTGCAGGTGTCTGGCTCTGCCCCAGTCCTTCTGCAGCGATCTTCCGCCCCAGCAGAGTGGTAACTCCTCGCTGGCTGTCTCAGCGAAGGATGCTGGGGTCTGTGCACCTCAGGAGACAAAGAAATGACTCTTCCCTTCCCTTTCCCCCCACCCCCCCACCTCTCTCCTTTGGAATTGTCCTAGTTGTACAGCAAGATTGATTTTATCCATTTAGAACAGCGCAAACAATGAAGAAACAGCAGCTTTTATAGAGGATGAAAATAAAGCTAATTTAAACTTTTTCTTAACAGCAGTCCTGAAGGACCCAGGACAGAAAAAATAATGGAAGAAAATGCAGTTTAGGTTACCAAAAGCATTGGCAGACAGCTGCTTAATCCCAGAATTGTCATGTCAACTTAAACCCTTCCCCTGGCAGGGATTCAATTCTCTTCTCTCCTGGGAGCTTGAAAAGGTCAGAGAGAGAACATTACCCTCATTCACATGCAGGCTTGATTGCCTTTCTGGAAAGCCATCTATGCTTGAGGCCTTGGATGGCAGTTCAGCAACGGAAAGAGGCCGGCACTGAGACTGGGACAGACACTGTTCAGATGCTGTGACTCAGCACACCCACAGCAGTTCCCGTAATCCTCGGTGGGTCCTCAGCGTGTGCCAGGCACCCATGGGACCCTGGGGGCCACCTCGGCTGACAGGGCCACTCATCAGTTCATGTGTTTCCAATTGTATTCAGTGCATGTCCCTGTGTAGTGTGGTCTGGAGTGTGTTTCACCCTGCTGATCCCATGGAGATGCTTTCCCTGGTGTGGGGAAAGGAGTTTTGCCCTTGGATCATGTGGCTTGCATTCAGGTTCCCTGTTTCTGTATCTAGTGAAACAGGCCTGTCTCCATCTTAAAGATTAGAAGGTAGCAGAAGAGACACCTGATTCACAGCTGGATTCATTCAACTGCTTATCCTACAATGCATACAAAAAGCCTCCACGTTCCCCAGATCAGATGTGTTGCAGAGCACTGCTATCACCATGCAGCAAAACCCAACTCAGGCACAGCAGAAAATGCCCTCCCTCTTGTTTCTATGTGTAATGGTGACCTGTACATTTACAAATTCAAGGCCTTGTTATTAAAATTTCTTCAGTATAAAAATGGAGCCATGGGAATGGAAAACCTCCAGGTGGGACAAGAGCCATGGACCTGGGAGAAAGGATTATGGCAGGCTCCTCATGGAGGGCTCCTTTCTTCTCACTGTTCCATGGATGCCCAGCCCTCCATGGCGACAGGGATAGGGACTGTGCCTGCAAACACAACACCCTTCAGACCACAGAAATTACAAACCAATACAAAGTTTAGTTCATGCCAGTCATTTTTTCATATTCAGGAAAACATGCACATGTACACGAGTTCATATTCATCAAAAGAACTTGTAGGATAACCCAGAACAAGAAACTGCTGAACTGCACATCCCTGGGGTGCCATGGGATGGAGGACAAACCAACATGCTCTGAAGCTGGGCTGCAGCCCACTGGGAGGTGCAGAGGAGAGGTTGAAGATGCCCAGTCCCCAGGAAAGGTACACACAGGTGTTCTGCATCCCCCATGTAGCAGTGCAGCTCCCCCTGTGCTCTCCTCGCCTCAGGGCCACATCATAAAATGTCATTTTCAGTACTAACCCATTGCAGAGCAGTCAACAGGAAAGCCCATGCCCTGCCTGCCTCAGTTTATTTTGCCAAAGGTACTGGCCACATGCTCCTCCCTCCTCTGCCTTTACAGGGAACATTTTTGTTCCTCGTCCTCTGCAATGTCTTCTAGGACCTGCCAAGACCACCAAAAATCTTCTCTAAGTAAAAGTTTCTGCTCTGCACTATGAGCATGCCAAAACTGGCCTTGGCTCATCACTGCATCTCCAGAACTGAGAGCCTTCTCTGCTGAGTTGCCACTCACCATCCGTCTTGTGGCCTTTGAACAATGACTGAAAGGATATTTTGTCCTCAAATCACTTTCCTACCATGGTTTCCAATCAGTCTAATGAATTTTCATTGTCACTTTGAGAAATACTTAAAGACAATACTGCCTTTTTTTCTGCCCCCCAATTAGCTGTGTCATACATTTTAAATTTTCCAGGAAGTTTAAATGATCAAAATAATAATTAGGAATGATACCCTTGTTTTAATTTGAAAGGTTTAGAAAAGTTTGATTTAGCATAAATAAATATCTGTGATGATCACTTGTGATTTCATACTTTTAAAAGCATTTTGTTTCCTAATGCTTTTTAATAATTCAGTGTATCCATAAATGCCTGGTCACCAGCTATATTATTCCTTACACTGGCCCAACATACACATGAGCATCAAAAGCAGGGTGAGACAGTTGAGCTTTCTGCCAGAAAACCATGGATACAGCTAAAATAGAACAGATTTGTATTAGGGCATTTTTATTTTAGAGGTGATACATGTTGATTTGCTACATTCTTTCAGGCAATCATGAACACTTTTCTTCATTTTTTTCCCCCCAGGTATTCCTACTTTAGGAAATGCACAATGCAGTAATACAGGGTGTATATTTTTACAAAGCATAAACCCTCCTTTCTCTCCTAAACTGCCATTTCTAGTTGCTGAATAAAATTATGATAACTTCTGTCATACTCTGTATATTAGCACTGACTGATCAAAGGCAAACTTTGTAAGACAAGTGTCAGTGTAAGTATGTACATTTTAAGAAAGTTTAGACTTTGAACTGAAGGAATAAAAATTAGAACTGCAAACTCATCTTGATATTTGGCCATACTTTGAACAAAGACAGTGAGCAAAAAATCTACACTTTAAATAGTTTCTTTGTTGTGCTTGATATTGAAATTCTGTGGCCTTTCATAAAAGGTGCAGAAATATCAAAACCAGAGAAGTAGCAAACAGAAGAAGCAAGCACTAAACTGCTTGTAGAGAATATACTGTCTGCAAATTGTCACTGATGGAGCAAAAACCAAATGCAGTGTAAAACATTACTGAGCGATCTCACTTGCTGTTTTCAGACAGATTATTTTTATCTGAACTCCTTGGGACCATCCTAAAATTACTTCTCAAAGCCTACAAGCTCTAGAGTAGCTGCAGCAAGGATTGAAAAGTGCATCTGGCTCATAAAGAAATCAAAGAATCTCTTTGAGTATCTCTGTAATACATGACTCACAGCTACAAGCTGGCTAGACTACATGCTAAGCGGCTCATTTATTGGCAAAGTTTCGTCTAGAATTTATCTAGATCTCTTTGAACTAAATATACCAAAATAGCACCTTTGGCTGCAGCCATGTTCCATGTGTGGATCCTAGGAACCTGGCACTGTTGTTTTCATTTTGAAATGGTGGCTATGGTCATTCACGGACCCCCAAACTCCATAATCATGGTGGACTATCTTAAGAAAGTTAGCTGAAGATTTTCAATTTTATTTTTTGTACAATGTTGTAAGAAAATTATTTGAATGTATTCAGGTATCCAAGAGTAAACTGAGAATTCTGTAAATTCAAAGATCTAAACATAAGATAAAGTAGTGATAGAAATCACTATTCAAATGTGAATTTATAGCTCTCTGCTAAACACAACAAAGAACTCCCAGCAGATAGTATTTTTATTTGTGTGTGGGTGTACTCCAGCTCTGCATTTCATTCTCTAAGTGGCACTTAGCAATATTTATCCAGTCATTCGAGTCTTGTATAACACATATAGTTTTACTTTTAGGTACAACATCAACTTTGGAATATCAATAACATAATATTCTTTCTAGAAAACCATAAAGTTTGCACTGCTAAAATCAAGTATATCAAAATAAAGTCCAGCCACATTGTTTCAGATTTTTATGGAATACTGATACATATCCGATAGTTCCTGTCAGGCTTTCAGTTCTACCATAGGAAATGGCTGTTAATTCACTGTGTCCATAGACGCAGCACCTGAAGCAAGTCTCAGCCAGCCCCTCACAGTGCAGCAGCAACTGGCCACACCTCTGCCCAGGGCATGGCATGGACTGCACCCTTCACCAGGAACTCACAGTGGCCCACGAGAGAATCCTTGTATTCCAGCCCTGTGGCAGTAGAATATAATTTACATTGAGCCAGTACTGATGGCATCTAAGCATAACACTTGTGTTCCTTCCATACATGACCCAAGCAATACAGCTTAACTGAGGCTGCAGCTCTTACCCCACAATGAGAAAGTGTGATGCAGAGTAAGACATCCTAAGAACAGGAAATATTCAGGTAATTTCAGGTCATTTTTCCCTATCCTTTTTTTTGCACTGAAGAGCACGTATATGTTCTTCCTTTAGCTCAGATGAGGAGAAACAGTTTGAATTAAACCTAGCTGTAAGCCCCTGCTGCCCTCGTGTTTGCTTCATGTAGCAGTGTCCAAGTACACAAACTGCATAAAACAAAGCTGGAAGATATCCTCCAGCAGTGCATCCACAGTATTCCCATCAGCAACAGAAATTCACTGCACCAGACCAGTTCAGACAAGTCCAAATGAAATAATAAAAAATGCATATACTAAGGATGTCAGGTCTTCAGCACCAACTGTTCTCCTCTGCTGATCTGCACCACTCACTGACATACAAGCCTGACCAGTGTGGTTTCAAACACCAATGCCATTTTGCTGCTGAATTTTTGCCAGGTAGAGTTTGTATTTCTTATTACACAAACCACCAAGACTAATTCCTTTCTGAGATGGACATTTGTTGCATCTTTTGTTCAGCATCATATGAGTGTCTTGGACAAAGTCCATCATTTAGATGTTGGCTAGTGCACATGCTTATTTTCAAAGGAGCTTTTAATCCACTTATGTTTAAAAGATTTATTGGTTTAATTATTGGTTTATTTTCTGGTTTATTCCTACCCTTTGATGTTACTGGTTATTACAAAGCTTCTATAAAGGGGCTGTTAATTACTCATGCCATTCAGAGATCTATCAAATTATGATTTAAGGCAGCACATATATTGCTTGATGAAGAGGGAAAAATAAATTCTTTTTCCACTCATTAAAGTGAATATTTTCAGAATGTTTTCATATTGGTGACATGAATAGTATATCTTCTTTGGGACTGTCTGAGGGAAAGTAAGGGTAAGGAAAGGAGGGAGGTGAATTTTCCAAGTGCCACTATCTCATGGCTATGGAGGAATATCTGGATGAGAACACCCTCATGTTGCTTTGGCAGGGCAGCAGCATTGCCAGAGATTTGGGTCTGGTGTGCTGAGAAGAGCAACGCTCAAACTTTCAAATGAACTGTGTATTCTTACTGTAGGAAGGCAAAGAATGGTGTGTAATCTCCACCCTCAGAAAGAGAAGTAGTGTTGCACATGGCTTAGAGTTACATCTCTTTCATAAGAAAGATGAGAGATAACAGTGCTTGTTCCTGAGGCCTTGCACACTGGAAAAATGCATAATTTTGTGCCAAGGAGAAAGATTAAAAAGCTTATCGTGCATCTACTTGCATTACCTTGTAATGCTGAATGATGTTTGCTAACTCGCTACTTTTCTGTTGTGAGAAAATCAACAGTCTACGATTATCACTTTCACCACATGCAAAAATTTGGAAACCCAGATTTTTATTTCCTTTTAAACAGAAGTTATAACCATGTCCAGGTTTAAAATACTACTTTAAAATCTATCTATGAGTTTTAAAAGAAAGGTATTAGATCTCAGTGGAAGAACTGATAAAAAGATTTTTTTGATGTGCTAATGAAATGCAGACTGACACTGGAAAGCTGAGAGCCAAATATCAGGCTCCCAAATAAAAGGTGTCAAATTTTAGGAAGCTGAGTAAATGTGAAAAACTGAAAACAGTGGGAGTTCCTCTCTAAAGCAGACTCTTAAGATTTAGAAACCAAACTGTCAACTTAAATTTAGTCCAGATGTTAAAGATAAAAAGTCTTACAATGATCAATCCATCAAATTCCAACTCCAAACTTATTCCAAATATATGTGCCTTTATAAATCCACTGCAAATACAGCCTTTGGCTTTTGGAAGTAAAACAGCCCCACAGAGTCCAACTCTGAAAAAAAAAATCTCAGATCCCCTAATACAGACCAAAAGAAAGACTGTGCACCTGAATACAACCAGATTATCTGAGTTAGTGCTACTGAAGTTGCTAACAACTTAGAAGAAAGTTATTCAGAGTACACCTTATTGTAACTCCCTCTTGCACTCTGAAGATGCTCTGACATCTCTCTGGCACAGCCCCTCTGGGGACACACTGAGAGCAGCTCTCTCAAGTCCAGGGTAAGATAGATTGCCACGAGGTAAAGGCAGTGCTTCACAGCTTCTCAGTTTAAGAACTGCCCAAACCAATTAGCAGAGCACCTGGTGCAGGGCACTGTGACTACATAATGGGAAAATTTGTCACCTTTGCTTTTGAATGGACTGAAATGTAGAGTGATTACACTCCACTAGTTCAGTATCTGCTGAACCAGGTATGTATGTATGTATGTATGGCTCAGTTTCTCGAACACAGATTTGGGAAGGGCCCTCCCCACACGGGTGTGCCCTTCGAGCCTGTGCAGTGGATGTTTTAGGTGAGGCACAGCGTGTGCAGAACTGGCCCCACCATTTAACTCCTGAGGTTCATCTGCCACGGCTGAGTGAGCTTGGACAGTGACAGTGAAGTCCTCAGGACTAGAACGTACAGCCTCCGGTATTCCCAGGAGGTCTCGCATCCAAGTACCAACCAGGGCTGACCCTGCTTGGCTTCCGAGATCTGAGGGGATCAGGTGTCAGGGTGGCATTTAACTGCCTGCTGAACCAGGTGTCCAGGTGTGTATTACAGACCTCGTTTCATTCAAGTGCTGTGAATCCTACAGTCATTGTAACACTGGGTCAGCTTTTAGCCTTTCCTACTGCAGGTTTGTGCAACCACTGGATTCTTACAATTAGATGACAATGCAAGAGGAAGAATCACTTCAATCATTTGCAGTTTATTTGGCAAAAAGCTTATTTCCCACTAGATACTATTAGGTCTGACACAGTACGATGGGCTCTGACCCACAGCTCCATCCTTATTGCTATGCTTGGTGTCAGTGTGTTGGCAGTATGTAACGGTATTCAGCACCCCTTTTTATGGGCAACTGATACACAAGTCCTCTGGGATTACCAAAAGGTACTGACACATCAGAACTGGAATGACTACACTGGTTACCAACTATGCAATGGGTTGTTCCTTAGGATGCCTCCTAAGCGAGAAAGTTGGACCATACCTCACATGATCTCTACCATTTACCCTTGCTTGAGAAGAGAGAAATCAGATTCTTACTGGAGCATCACTTAGTGACATCCTCAGATGAAACAGCCACTACCCAGCTCACATGCAAAAGACTTTACTCACAGTTTGCAGAAGGACAGGGCCACAGAAATAAAAAGATGTTACATCACAAATGCCTGAGAGGGAGACAAGGCAACACCTTCCTAGCATGTTCCTTTTGGGCTACAAAACATGTGTAGATTTTCACATGATCCTTTCTTTCCACGTCAGGAAAGCCCTGCATCTCTTGTGGCCTAAAACAGTATCTCTGTCTTTCCCTGTCAGCGTCACAGCTGTGACGGTAACATATGGTGATGATGTGAAATGTCTCCAGAAAATACCTCTACTTGCTGATTTCCTTGATTTTAATGTAAATTGCTAAAAAAGGGAGTTCATTTTAGGTGAACTCTTCACTTCACTTGGAAGTCAGGGCTTTGTATAAATATAGTCTCTCTTCCTTCTTGATACAAACATATCAGTATGATTGTCCTGCCTTGATCTTATTTCTCACTTTACATCAGTGATCTCTGGATCAGTGTATTCATATTGTCTGAACCACTTGGAAAAAAAAATAAATTCTTGAACATTTTAATGAATCTGTGTTCATAAAGAATGATCATTAAAACCGAGTGAAGCTCAAGTGGATTAGATGGGCAGTAAGGGTTTTGAGGAAGCTCTGGTTGGCAGGGAGCTGCACATTTCAGGAAATGTCAGAAGCTTTAGAGGTCAGGTATGTCTCTTCCTTAACCTGTATCAATACATGGGGATGAGATGCTACAAATACATCACCAAGTAGTGCTCCTCACCATCCCTCATGCTCTGAGCTATTACTGCTGTTACTGCTACTCCAGTGCCTCCTGGGGCTGTCACTGCACAAGGATGGGACTCCACAACCTCGAGGTGAAATCATATTAAAGGTGAATTGAAGTCAGAAATCTTCCTGTTTCTGGACATAGACCAAAATGTGACATGTTAAACTAGACCACTGGTAAGGCCTCAAAAAGAAGGCATCTGCCAAACAGGAGATTGCAAATTTCTGGCTAATTTAAGTATCTATGGGAAAATGTATATTCTAAAATTAAGATTATTCTAAGGTGCCTTTTTTTTCTTTTCTTGTGAAACAAATATTTATCTAAATATGAATACATTTCTATAACAGCTCTCTACAACGTGAATGCATATTTTCTGTGATGGGCAATAAAAATAATATTTCTTGGCATTCTCCTAATTTTTAGACTTGAGCTAATTTCATAGCGAACAAATTTTGGTCATGTGAGGTTTTAAATCAGAGAATGACTTAAATATTATAGTATTTTCGTCTTGATGCAGGTATTACATATTTGTGTCTGTAAGTAAATAGCTGGGTTTGTGTCGGTGTAAAAAATACTTTAGTCTCCAAAATAGCTAAAGATTTTAAATATAGAAATAAGACCAAAAGTACCTCATCGAATTAAAACAGTTTCAGAGCTCTTCCCTAATTGAGTACCAATTAGGATGAATTTGCCTGTAGTAACATCCTATCTGAATCAACAAACATCATTAACTACAAACTATTTCCAAATCTGTTCCATTTTCCCAGACCCAGTGCATTCTTTCAACTGAACTGAAGAGTGTGGTTTTCCCTGATCACAGTGGATTAACATAAGCATAGGTTTAAACTGCATCATTTAAGAGTTTATTAAAGATGTATCTCTTGCTCTGCCATGGCAGTGAAAGCCATTACAAACTGCTTGTGTTAATTTTGCAAGAGATCACACTAGGGGTCTGTAAAACCCATTAATGTAATGGGGGTTTTCCAGTGCTCCTCTTTCCACCCTACGAATCAGTAAGAACACATCACTTCTTATTAAATAAACCACGGAAGAATTTTGATAGCTACAAGCTACAGCTACTCCCTTTTGTTTATTTAGAATGATGCAGGAACCAGTGCAAAAGATTAGTCACAGTAATGTTGATGATAACATGTGAAGAAAAGGCATGTATTTGGTCTACAACCACAGATGGCTAAATATATTTGTGAAAGCTGCTGCGCACAATTAAACAAAGATGTGGTTGTTCTAACTAGCAAAAAGCAAAAATGTCAGGTTTTATCACAGAAATCAGCATGCATGAAGTCAAATTCACATAGTAAGGTGAGGGCACAGGAGCAGCTACAAAGCACAAGCAGTTGTGCTTTCTAGTCCTGCAGAAGCACAGACACATGAAGAAAACAAATCCCATCAGCTGTGCTTGCTGTCTTCTGCTTAGATTACCCAACCACTGAACACTGCTGCAAAGATCCTATTTATGTGTTCAGTGCCTGCTTTCAGACCTTGTCTTGCAGAGATCATGTCATGCAGTCTAAAAGAAGACCAAAAAAAAGGTACAAAAAGCAACTTTCTGTGCCAGAGTTACCCGAGCTGCTGACCCCACATGCTTTGGAGAGAAGCAGGTGTTAGTTCACATAGTCTCACATTTCCCCTCAACCCCATGTGCATTGGTGAATTTTCCTTTCATAGGTGCTTAACGGTGTTTTTGAACAAAATCACTCCTTTCCCCTCTTCTAATATTATACCCACAGAAAATTCCTTAAAAAACAATAGCTGTAAATTTCATGCTATAATGTGATAGTACAGCGGCTGAAAAATCAGTCACAATCAGCTGCCTGAACTCTAAAACAACACAGTGGACAAACATAGCTGTAGGAGCTACAGAGGAGAGGGTGGAGGGGGACATGGTAATAGTCAATAAATATGTCAGAGCTAGTTGCAAACAAGAGGGAAAAGATCAGATCTTGATGCTTATGGTTCCATCAGAAGTAATCAGAAAAATGAACCATTGTAAAGGTAAAGGAAGTCATGCACTGGGGCACTGTCTGAGGACAATGTCTAACCCCAGATGTATTAAGACCCAATATGGCGTAAGTGCCTTGATTATACCTTGGCAAAAGGGATGGAATGCATGGGTAACTTTAGGTTAAGATATAAAATGAATACTAACAAAACCCAAAATCACTGGTGTAAACCATCAGGAAGTCCAAGATGTACCAAGGAAAAGAACCAGCCAATCTTCTGAAATCAATATACTGAAGTTCAGTGTGAGACACTGACCCTTGGTCAATACAGCATTTTGTACAGACAGATAGAGCAAAACAACAGCTGGATGGGTTTGATAAACACAGAATGGAAGAAGAGTAACATGTTACACTGCAAAAAACCTCTTACTGGGAGCAGAGGACAAGCAGCATTGTACAGCTTTTGAAACATTTCTAACAGGACCAGAATAAAGGTTTCATTTTCTCATGAATGCCTCCAAAGCAGCTGCAGTAGTTTTTGATGCTTGTGCCAGACTGAATTCTTGCCCCATGACCCTCACTAACAATTCTGAAAAATGTCAGTAAAAGTCTTTGTGGTGAGTTTATTAATTTCCAGATGCTCTGGAATTATGAAGTGCAGGACAAATACTGCATATTAGTAAGTAAGTCAAAATCCTGGGAAGGGACCTCAAGGAGGCAAGATTAAAATTTATAATGAAATGAAAGGCCTACAGACACTAGGAAAGAAATTTGACTGATTGCACCAGAGAAAATAGGAGCTCTTCTGTCTTGTGAGATGACAAGCTGGGGAAGGCACACTCTGAGTGAGTGTTCTGGCCCGTGAAGGCCCCAAACGCCCTTTTAGAACAGCCACAGTAGTACCTTCCCCAAGAAACCTTGCACACAAAGAGCTGACCACTCAAATGGGCAAGAAAGGGGCAGTATGAAGCAGTATTTTTCTTTTAACCACTTTCACAAGGAAAATTAACTTTTCACAGGCCTAGAAAATCTGGGCTCAGGGGCTAATGTGAGTAACCCACCTAGTTCAACACAAGTCAAAGAATGATGCCTGCTGCTGGAGGCTTACTGGGAAAGGATCAAGGATATATGGTTTACAGGGAACTCAGTTAAAAACACAAAAGGCAAGAGAGAAATCCTCCTTGCTTCTCCATTGCTTGTGCTCAGTGCTCTCTCTCTGGTTTAATGACTTCAAGTGGATTCAGTTGAGGTGCATGTGCCGCTCAACAAAGCACCAAGGGCAAATCTTAAAACTGTCTAAAAACAACAGAAGCAGTGAAAACCGTGGACACTGCAGCAGAAGACACTCCTGCCAGTGTCAACAGAGTAGCCATCCTGAGGCTGCAGAGGCTGATGATTTTACAGGGGAAGTCAAAGAGGAAGCCTGAAAGACTTGCTAGGCAGGAAATTGGGCCAGGGGACTCCAGCATGCACAGAGGCTTCTGTTTTGCATGTTGAAGAGAGAAGCAAAATAAAGCCTGCAAAGAAGACTTCTTTGACCTTCAGAGAGGGGTGGGCTTCTTTTAACTCCTGGTGCTAGGCATTGAAACAACAGGTAAAACTGCAACCACAGGAACTTCTGAGAAATGATGCCTGCAGGTGACTCCCTCAGAACTGTCATCCTCCCCCACCCCCAGAGCCTGCAGAAAAGAGAAATTTTTCAGCATGAGATAAGAGTCAGCAAATTAAAGCTCTCATGGACCAAAGGAAAATAAAGTAAACTCTACCATGGGACTACATTAAACCTTTTTTTCCTCTTGTTATCAGAGGAACTAGCTTGAATATCTATAGTGATCATAACTGCTATGTTACCACGTAGAAAGGAAAGCTTTTGTAGTGAAATCACAGCCCAAGCCACTTAGTGATTAGCAGCTCAAAAGTGGCACTTTCAACTCCATGCAGGTATTCAGTAGCATCACTGCAGTGTGCCCAGCCCATCTTTCAAGAACACTAAATTCAGAGTGAAAGTTTTACCTCAAAAAAGCACAGCAAAGTGTAGGAACAAACCTATTGTGGGGCTAGTGGGATGGAAATCCTCAGTTTTGCAATTAATGCTTGTCTATTCCAATACAGGGACTCTTGCATCCCTGATACTGTCCTGTGGCCACTCTCTCCATTCAGGTCAGAGCTGGATCTCTACTTGTACTGGCCAACCCCCATGATGATGAAGGCATATACAGGAGACATCAGATCCACACCTAACAAAATAAACCAAGGGAATAACTCAAAGACCTATTAAAAAAAAAGTTTACTTATAACCTCACTGCGAAATGGCTTTTAGGGATTTGAAATAGAATGAAAGAAATATGAAATCAAAGAGGAAATATTGATTTATATGTGGGTTCATTTTTTAAAATTTAATTTTAATTTCTTTAATCATTTGCATGCTCTCTGTTGTGCCAGATCAAACAAACAATTAATCATTATCAGACATTTATTATTGTTACACATGAACCTTGAGTACTGGGACACATAAAGACATATGTCTAAGACTCACTTTTGGTTGTGTATTTCAGCTGACACAGCACGAGCTCTCCAAGGTACCTCAATGCACCACTATACTCTTAGTATTCCAATAGGTTTTAATTGTAATAATTGAACTTGCCTAGTCAGACCAGAAACAGCTGTGAAATAATTTGTCTGATCAAAGTAAGAAAATATAAGCAGTTTATTTTGGTATAATTCTGCTCTTTTTCTGTGTTACTAAGAGGATATGGATTATCTGTATTTTCACATCTGGAATTTACTGTAATAGAAAATACCAGTGTTCTTGCTGCCAAAGAAAGCATAATCCAATTAGTACTGCAATTGTTGCTGATTTTAGGACCATGCAGGCACAAGAGAAGAGGTAAAGATAGGAGACTGTTTTCAGATTACATCGGAGAAAACAAGAGTAATCATCATATAAATGAGTGTATTTTTCTCAGTTGTCAGAGTTGCAAGTCCCCATGTGTTAACAAATGGAAAATAACACATTCATTGCAGTAAATCTAAAACAATCCCAATGTGAAGGATGCCAGCAGCAGACCTGCCAACACATGCAGTGCCTCACTGTGACCACACCGACTCCACTGGTCACAAGCAGAGAAGAGCTCACCATTGTATGTCAATGGTGGCAAGGCAGCCAGCATGGCTGTACCTGGGAATCACAGCTTATACCATAAAATAGCAGACGATCACACCTGCACATTGACAGATGTTCACTTGAATGTCTGAAAGCTTATGCAGCTAAATCATTAAGCTGCTGGAAAAATAGTCTATGTCCTAAGTCTTGACATATGGAATAGCTTTCCCACTGTCTCTCCTATTTGGAGTAATTTGAAAAATTATACATCTTCTCTTGATCTTTAATAAACTCATTTGTCCCATGACCTCATCACACTTGAATTTGTTGATTGAGGAAGCTCAGTGGTATGAATTAAATAGTAATTGCTCACAGAACAGGAATTGCTAGACAAAGTTTTCAGTCACTGAAATGCACAGAACTGTATCCCAGGAGTGTATTACTAGAAACATCTTTGTTATGTTCATGGCTTAACTGCGTCTTACACTTTCCCAATTAATAAGATTTCATAACCCCTGAGGTTTATGTGCAAGCAGAATTTGTCCGTGAGTTTTGAATCCTGGATACTCAAAGTAACTACTTTGGCTAATAAATCCCTCAAGTAACAATTAGTGTTATCAATGTTATATACATAGTTTATGATTTCAGTAAAATTACCAAATGTCTTCTTTTATATATTCAGACAGACGCCGTCATAAGATTTAATTCCTAGGAACACAAAAATTTGCTCTGCCTACTGAAAATGCAACCAACAGGGGGTTTTGCCAATTAAGGCTGTGTCCCTCACAGGAGTGAGCAATGCTTCTTGCTACTGCACCAACACTGCACCAAGGCTGTCGCCAAATCAACCCCCCAAGGCTTTGTCCTGAAATGAGGAGCAAGCTGTTCCAGATGCAGACCCCCAAAATTTTAAACATATATTAAAAATAAAAGGGTGTGAGGGGTAGTAAAGAAAGGAGGAGTAGACCTTTTACATCCTTTATCACTGCCCTATACACCTCATGCTGAGCTTCTTCATGCTGCCTTTGAGCCTGTCACCAATACTGTAACCAATCTGCCCAGTTAGAGAAAGACTGACTGACAAAACTTTTCCTCTTCTTGTCTGAGGACAGTGAGTTTGCATAGAACGTAGCAGAAACCAACACTATACTCATAGCTGAGGGGACAGTTAGGATAGGTTTTTTTTTTGAAGTCCTATTATCGACCAGTTAAGGAGAACACTGCCTAAAACCCCATTAAATATAAGAAACCAATTTCAACCCATTTTTTCCTTATGTCCACACATAATATAGATTTATTCAATTTAATAATTCACTTAGTGGTTGCGTGAAGTGAAGTACTTGGGGCATTTCAATCCTCATAGTTGGAGTCTGGAGTTGTCACAGGCTCTATTCTGGCATTGATGCATATTTGGCCTTGGGCAAGGTAAAGTGCTAAAGAGAGATCTTGTGCATCAGTCTGCAAATCCAGATTCCATGTTTTTCCCGTGTAGTAACACAAACAGCTCCAGCAGAATCAATAAGGCAGTATTAAGAGTAGAATCACGGAATGGTCTGAGTTAGAAGGGACCTTTAAAGATCTTCTCCAAGCCCTCCTGCCATAGACTGGGGCATCTTTCACTAAATCAGGTGGCTCAAAGCCCCATCTGACCTGGAGCTTTGTACAACCCGATCTGAGGAAGGAATTAGTAATGGAAATACATACCAACCATAAGTTCTCTGCAGTAGATTCTGCAGTCCTTAGCTTATGCTAGAACTTGTTAGAACTCATCATAGCATCAGTGAAGCATTTTAGAAAACATTTAGTAAAGAACTAAGAGAGTTTTAGTTTCTAATAAAGGCATATTGTCAAGGAAAAACAGGAGGGGTTTTTTCCTTGCAACATTTCCTCCTTGTGCCTGACTCAGTTTGGATAGTGAATTTAGACTATTTACTTTTCTATTTCAACTTTGCCTTCAGTCATTTTTGCTTTTTTTTGTGCGTGTGTGTGTCTTTTTCCACTAGCACAGTACCACCAGGATTCCAGAGGCTGTTCAAATCTAAGACCAAAGACAAGTACAGTAACCCCTTCAGCAGTGAAAGCATTTCTATTCAGGTTAGGTCTTCAGGGCTTTTTCACTTTTAAGCCCTTTTTTCCTTGAAAAAATCCTGCTCATCTGTATCTTAAATTGAGTCACAGTCCTCTGAAAACTGCCATTCCTGACTGCATAGCTGATGAGCCAGTTGCTATCTTTCCAGTTTTCTGGGGTTCATACCAATATCACAGTTTTATGTGCTTAATTAACTTTAGCTTTGTAAAAACTTCTAGTGACACAGTTTAATACATACTAAATGCACTTGAAAAGGGAAAATAAATAATCAAGAGAAACTTTCATACAATATTCTGAATGCCAGTCTTATAGACTCAGCAGCAGCTTTTTGTTTATCAGTGAAGGATTGCAGTGCCACTTAGGTTAGTATCTCTATTTTAGAATTAATGAAAATATGTAAAGATTAAATTCAACCAAATAACTAGGAAATCATTTTTTCTCCTATTTATATTAATTTATATCAATTTATATCTACATATATTGACCAGACAGATCCAGTGCAAAATAGACTTTGAAGATAAAAGTTAAATTCCTGAACATTCAGACCTTTCAGTCCACTTTATCTTTTTGGTTTTAGGCATTTCATTCCCAGAAAAGAAAATAGATTTGGATTTCTTAGCCAGGGAAACACAAAGTAGAATTGGCTCTTTAATAACATACATTTCTCCAGGTTTATATGTATCTATCTTCCATGTTTCAGAGCCAATGAATATTCATGGAGCAGTATTGTATTAATTAGCTTAATTTGTAATTGAAAATATGTTTTGGAGATTCATAGTGTGATCTTAGGAACTTCAACTGGCCTCCTGTTATGCAAAGAAAAGTGCAACACACTTCATGTGGCAGCCAAATCTGTCACTGAAGAAGCTCTGCTCCATCCTGACTGCCATTAAAAGCAGCCTGTTTGAGGGCAAAGGAAAAGGATCACAGCATCTGCTCTGCCCACTGGTGCTTTCCCCCCCCAGTGTTAGTTGTTAAAATATTTTCCTCCTCAGTAATTCATGAAAATATGAGATAGAGCCAAATTTTAAAGCATGCAAATTTTTGACTCTGGAAAATGTTGAGAATAGAGAGATGCTTCTATGTGCCCCTGCTCCATGCTGAGGCTGCACTTGCACAACTAACCACAGCTCTGTTCTTGCTAACATTTCTCTCCTCCTGTCCTTGTTTCACTGCCATATCATCAGTTGTCACTCTGACCATCACTATTCAATCTGCAAACACTTGGCCTAAAAAGGAGATCAACCTCTTTCCATCCCTTAGTCCTGAAGTGTGGTAGTGGCACCCACCTCCAATTTACTAATTCAGCATTTGCCAATGTAGGCATAGTTTGGTAATCACTTAATGAGAGATGGAGGGTAACACAAAATATCATACAAGGACCAGACAAAAATATCCTTGGAAATAGATCCATAACCTCTGGATTTCAGCTGTCACACAAAGAAGACCCTCTCACAAGCTCTCCTAGTTTTTAAAACAGCATGCTAGCATACTCAGGCTCTTGGTTGCATCACACAGGAGAGTTCACATAAGCTAACATAATGTATGTTTTGCTTGAAGGAAGATTTGAAAAAGTGTTTTAAGGGAAATGAATGCTGATTAGCAGATCTGGAATGAACAAAATTGTAAGATGTCCTTTTTCTACATTTACTTCAGGTAATAAAAAACCAAACCACCCAAACTGAACCAAACAAAATCCTCCACAACCAAAAATCAAGCCAAATAAACATCCAAGCCCCGAAAACAACTAGAAAAATAAACGAACAATAAATTAAAAATGCAATTTTTTAATATAGATTGCTGTTACCTCTTAAGACTGCAAGAATTTAGCATGAACACAGATGATGTTTTGGTCTTATCTCTTTACAGGTTTTCTCACTTGGCTGGCAAATCTTTTGAATCACAAACTTGCACTGCAAAGCATTTATATGGTGTCAGCAGAAATGCCTTTCTTTTATTATTTTTTTTAAAAACATCCTCCAGCTCAGTCTAGGCTTTAATGATACAGAGAGTATATTGAAGTAACCTTGTCATTATTGTGCTTCTAGAAGTTGTAAACATGTTCTTTTCTACAAAGCATTATGCTGCTAACTATGTTTGTGCTGTATGGAGAAATGCACTTTTATATTTCCTCAAAAAAACTCTATATCTGTTCTGAAAATTATAACAGGTTTTTAACAGACACTGTTATTGCTCTTTGTAGCATGAGCGCTAACCTGGCAGTGTAATAGCACTGATGAAACCATTACAATATCTTAGCTCAATAATCTTTGGATTTGTGATAGTCAAATAATGCAACAAGACTGCTAACAGTCATCCTAGGATTTTGGACTAGGAAAGAAAATTATTTGGTGAAGTAATTATTGTCTATTTTATTGAATGTTGACTCTTTAAACTCAGTTGCTTTTTTCATTCTGTGCTCAGAAACTACAATTGGTTCTTCACGTGCCCTCTGTGATTATGTTTTAAAGGCTATCATAAAAACATCAAGGAAAAAAGAAAAGAAAGAAAATATGCAGACTCCATCTATAGTCAGGTCATTCTCAGAGGTAGGCCTTTTCTTGGATGCACGTAATTATAAAGAACATACTGGCACTAAGAGGAATGGGCCCAAATTCTCTACAAGGAAAAATAGAGTTGCATCTTCTCTTATTAATTCTGCATGAAGTGGCTCCTGAAAACTGACTGAGATGCCATGAAATACTTACATTTTTTGAAAGGGTAATTGTGATGCTTAATTAGCTGCAAATCTCAGGGTTTTTTAATGTTTCCAAAATCACTTTCACTAAGATTGTATTAAAACATTCTTAAACCACAAATTTATTTTCCCCCTGGGGAGTATTACTTACATAATAATAGAAAGTTCTCTTTATTATAAAAACAGACAATTTCATACTGAGTCTGAACCAACATATTTTGTTTTGTGGGGTTTTTGTTTTGGTTTGGGATTTTATTGTGCTTTTTTGTTTGTTTGTTGCTTTTTTCCTGTTTTAATGAAAACTTTTAAGTATGTTTTCCTATAAATTCAGTTTACTTTCATACTTCTCTGTTTTTTCACCTGTTGTAAGAACAGAAACTACTGCCCTGACTCAAAAAGGCTTAAAGTCAAGGCTAGAACTGTTCTCTGAGGGAGTGTTACAGGTGCACAAGGGAAGGACTCTGAGCTGCTGACATACTGAAGCCATCCACTGCTCTGGGAGATGATCGTTTCAAATTCACAAAAATGTTCTTAGGGGGCCACTGAAATAAGCATAAACCCCAAGAGCTACTATCCACATTGCAAACATGTGTATCTAAAAAAAAATGCTATTAGCCAATTTGACAAGCCAGATTTTACTTCTCATACTGCCTGGTCTTTCCTATTAGTGATTCTATTTAGTAACAACATGACACTGCATCCAGTGTGGGGATCTGTGTAATTAGGTGAAAAGTATTGATAATGAGGCCTTACTCCAATTAGGCAGATACCACAGAGAACCTACTGGATCAGCAAAATGTGTTTAGGAACATTTCAAGGACACTTGGCAGCCTGAAGCACATACATACTCTCAGACATACAAGAATGTCCTTCCTTACAAAGCTTTAGCCTTTCTAATTAAATGAAAATTTTAAATTCACATTAAATTACATCTAAATACCAAAGAAACCAACAAAATAGCAGTATTCCTATAATCTTATTTGTTAAATTTGCATACAAAGAAGTATTTTCTACTCATACCTTATTAAATATCTATCAAAATAATCTGTTTGTGACAAAACCATGCCATAGAACAAAAAGGATTACAAGATGTAGCTTTTGGAAATGCAGAGTTCATTTCTTAACTTACTCATTTTCACATAAATGTTTTAATTTTTCATGTGATTTAATATTTCATACCTTTGAAAGAAAGAGAAAAACCCAAAACCTTTGTGGATTAAGATATGAATTTTCTTAATTTGGAACTATTTTGCTTTAGTTGCTCAAGCTGATGGGGTTAATATACAGAGATTTTAGAAATTCATAAATATGCTGTGTAATAATATCACAAGTTTTTAAACAACAATTTCAAGCATCAATTTGGAACCAATACCCATTGTCATATTTATATCATATCCAGAACTGTGCTACTGACAACCATTCTTCAGTGCTAAGTATGCCCCAAACATTTAACAGTAGTGTGAAAAACATAGTAATCTTCACTTTCCTAAAACTAACTTGCATCAAAAACTCCCCATAGAAAGTAAGTCTGGACCAGCAAAGCACTAACCTCCAACAATGGCTGCAAACAAAACAATTCCCTCTCCAACAATACCATAATTTCTCAAACACTGTGCGGGAGAGACCAAACCTTCTGACCATAAATCAACTTCCAAAATCACATTGTCATGCCGCATGCCATACATATTGGAAAAGCGAAGGGAAGACGAGGGGCTGTGAGGGCTTCTCCCAGGTGAGCTGTGACAGTGGTTTCCTGAGGGACCAATGCCACCAAGGGACAGCACTCCCTGGACCTGCTGGTGACTATGGTAAAGCAGTAAGACCTGTTTCTGAAGCTGTACATCCTGTGCTCTGCACTGCATGGCAGACTGCATTATTCCTAGGCGGACACAGCCTTTCAAGAAGCCACATTATATGGTCACAGCACATGAGCTGCTTGTCTGATGTATGACTGGGGAGTGGTTCAGGAGCTGCAGGTTGGACACTGCTGCCCGTGACACCTACTGAGCTTGTTTACATCAGACTGGAAGGGTCATTGGGGAACTTTGCGTAGTCCGACAAATGCAGTTGGTAGTTCTGTTTGTTTATGCAGATAGGGAAATTGTTTCTAGAATATCTTACTGAACTGATAAACGCCTCCAAACATGATTGTGAAGTACTTCTGGAGCCACCTCTACAGCAGAAAACATGGGCACATGCAGCACTGGTGGAATAGCATACATGCAGAAAGCATCAGTCCCAACCCATTTCCCCTCTTCTCTTCCAACATGCATTCAAGCCTGGGAACCCTACTGTGCATATGTGACTTATCAAAATACTTTAATAAAAGCAAATGGTAGAAGTTGTTCCATTTGCACTTTGTTCTGCTGAACATGTGTTCATGTAGAGAGCACAGCTATTTGCTGCCATATGGCCCCCTGGAACCATGCACCAGGGAGACCACCAGGAACACCTCACTGCCAGCTCCCAGGGCTGGGAAGCTGTGAGAAAGGGCCTGTGCCAGCCCAGGGGCCCACAGCAGCTAACCCAGCTGGGTATGATAGTGCTGAGGGCAGGGTGGCTCTGGGTCACACCAAAGCTCCCTCTGTAGCTCCCTGGGCAGGAGCAGAACAAAGATAGGCTGGGATGGAATCAGGTGAGTCAGTCTAGGTCACAGACCATTTCCACTTATTTAGATCAAAGGATAATAGAGTTGGTATTTAACAATTATTTATTCAGCCAGCTTCCAAGATTCAACAGTATTTTCCTGTATTCAGAACATAACTGTAGTAGCAGCTCTAGCTAAGAAATCAAGTTGTAGCTATGAGGTGCTGAGTGCTCAAATAACTGTTATTTTGACAGACTGGCCCAGATTCTCATCTCATTTCTTGAGAGAAAGACTGTATTATTGCATAAAAGAACTTCAGCAATATCCATTTATGTCAAAATAAGAACACAATATAGACTTGCATTCAAGGATAATCATAATTCCCCTCAAAAAAATTCTGGGTTATGTTTACATCTCGAGAACCATGCCACTGTTGGGAGCAAAATTTCAGTTCACAGTTTGTGATGGAGTATTTATTTCTTTATTCTTGATGTATTAACAGAATTATAACTTGGCTTTTAACATTTCCAAAGATGGACCTAAATTTATTTTATTTCTGCCTTTGCAGCATAAAGGAACAGGCGCAATGCTATCACAAACTATAAGCATTTGCAGTGAAGGCAATATGAGCCCAGGTTTCTCCTGGTGACGTCCAATTGACTGAGGAACCAGGTCAGAAGAAATGCATCTCTCTCCTCTTTATCCAAGAGAAAAGAGATACGATAACTAATATTACTCCAAATTCCTTCAGCCATCTAAATCTTTAACTCTTTCTAATTTTGATAAGAATGATGCACAAATGGTAGTGATATGTAGGAGTCTGCATTAGATTTCCATTAGCTCTAATTCCCTCAAAAGACGTTCAATCTCACTAAGCAAGATAATATTTATCATCACAGATGAGCAAGTAATTGAGAAGGTTCAGAAGTTCCTGGAACTTTTCGTACCACCCTGGAAATGGCCCCATACTACCGACAGAAACACTGGGAAAAAATCTGGCTTTGCTAGTGTATAACAGCTGCAAAAGAGAAAAACTGGCCACAAGTCTTCCCAGAACAGTCGACTAGAAAGTGATGGGTTTTCCCATTTTCTACTGAGCCAGAAATCCTACAGAGAGTAAGCTGAATAAGCAGAAATGCTACAAAAACACAAGAACTGGTTGGTCTTTGAACACTGCACACAGGTGCACAGCAGAAACAAAAGGTGCCACCTGTGCCTGGGGCAGAAGGCCAGCCGAAATGGAGGATGGCAGCCTGGATTCTAGGGAGCATTTTGCATGAAACTGAGGTTTCTTAGTTTATCCAGAAAAGTTTTACTCATCTATTTTTCACCTAAAACTTGAGCAGCTTCTGATTGCGATGTTCTGTGGAGGAACTCAGCAGTGGCTCTGTATGCATTTCCTAAGATGGCATGTGTGTATTGCAGAGCTCAGCTCTCACAAAACGTTCATAAGCTGTCGACAGAAAATATATCTTGCAAAAATATCCAGTATCCTGATTCCTTCATAAGAAAACAGCAATTTCATTTCTATCCTGTGACCCCTGTAGTTAGAATGTGCCAAGTATGGCAGTTACCAGTGCATATTTTAGGGTACTAAAAGCCAGATCTCCTACTAGTGGTCAGCAGGATTCCCAAGGTCCATAAGAGCCATATATTTTAAGTCCTGATGGCAAAAGATAAAAAGATGACTGCAGATGCTATGTCAGAAAAGCAGTACAGCTTAGAAAAAAAGAGAGAGAAAAAAAAACTTCCTTTTTTTAAAAAAAATCCTTCTCTAAACCAAGTTGAGTTCATGTACCGAGAATTTGTTGCAATCATAACAAATGCCATATGTTTAGCTAATGTCTGACATGCACTGGTGTTTTAGCACTATCATTTATGCTTTGAAATGGACTCTAGCAGATGAGCTGGCTCACCATAGTTTCAATTTGCCCTACTTGTGACTTTATTAGTTTTTTATCAATTAGTAAATCTCGCACACATTTCTACAGTCTTGACAATGAATCCTAGCACATCTGATCTTGTTGTGACAAAAGACCATATTAAAGTAGTAAGTAAATATGAACTTGTCTCCAGTTGTTTATCCTTTCCCTGCAAAAGCTGTACCTCTGACTCCTACCCTCCCTGTCTGTCACTTGGCCTGATATTGGCTGGGTGACTTTCGACCTAATTACCCACCTTAGAGCTGGGATCAGCAAGCCGTGGGGATGCCTTGAGCACCTCTGGAGCTGTGACCTCCAAGAAGGGGCATTGCAGGGAGTTCCTCTCCCACCAACTGGAGGGTTTCTGCCCCTGGGTCTCAAACTAGCTGTAAGACCTCCCTGTTCCACTGTGCTGCACTACTGCCACACATTACAAACTTGCAAGGCAGTCAGGTATCTCTGAGGAGTCCCAATTTTTCCACAAAATTGATGTGGAAGCAGATTAGTGACAGCACAATATCCTAGAGGGAGCAGCAGAAACTGAGTATGGATTAAAGCCAGGATGGTCCCAGCTGGGAATCTTGTCCCAAACATTTGATACGTAAAGGGTACATGACCTCATGGCCAGGGATGTTAATCCCCATCTGTCAGGGCAGAGCAGTGCCTGCTCCCAAGCTGGCTGGCCCCATGCCCCAGGGCACAGGTGCCCGGCAGTAATGAGTTTGAGGCCCACCTGCAAAACACAGCAAGCAACATTACTTCTGCAGGAGGTTCTGCTCACATGCCAGCACTAAAAAACAGCCAGAGAGAAACTGAGTAATGGTACTGGAGTTGGTACAAATTTAGTATCTAATTCTCAGCAAAAGTTAGACAATGATTGTGGCATATTAAACCTAAAAAAGGACATCAAATACTGGCTTTTGGTAAGAAATGTGAGCTTTTTCTTAAGGACAGATGCCAACGAGCTGTGAAACAGGTTCAGGACAAAACCACCATCTGGCTGCAGGCAGTCCTTCAGTGTGCCATTGAGTGCCTGGGCTGTCAGTAAGGCTGCCTGTACACCCCTCCTCTGCTCCACAGAACAGCACTCCAAAGCAGGCTCATTAGCCAGATCAGTGGGACAAGTACAGCCGTGCCTGCTGCTTGTGGGGGGTTCCAGCATTGCAGCTAGGAACATTTTTGGTATGTCAGTTCCTCAGAGCTCCTTCTCCCTCTGGTTTGAAGATACACTAATTGGGAGCAATCTTATGGTAGTATTATCTTGCTAGTTACTTCCTTCTTTAAATAAAGTTTCTTTACTCATCAGAAACTACTAACCATGCCATTATTCCCTAACTGTAGAAATACCTGTATTTCAATAACTGTGGGGCAAATTACAGTAATGAATTTCGTCTAGCATAGAGCACTGAAATTGTGGTATTATTTTACAGTGAAATCCATTCTGCTACAAATAAAGTAGGTCTTTTAGGAAAAGAAGTTTTCTGCTAGTAACTGACCACTTATGGAGCACAGACTTTAATGTTCCTCTCTATGCCTGCAGGTTATTCCTTTTGTGCTGTGTTCTTAGAGCTGATCCATCATGGGACCACATCCAGGGGCTACCATTTCAAGTTACTGACTATATGATCATCTATGTGAACTTGCAGGAATTACTTTGAACTTTCCTGGTGGCTTCCCCTCCCCCCTCCCCATTTATTTGAGATTGTGAATAAACCATGTGAGTAAGGTGTTCATCTTAGCCTTGTTTTAGCTTTTCCATGACTGTGTTCATTGTGGATCCCTATGGCAGGTTTTTTTGACTTAATATCCTGTATACCAAGGTAACACAGGGATAGTCTTGTTCCTGAAATCTCAGAATTGGCTGTTGCTGAAACATGTGCTGTGTTTTAAGGTCAGGGTGCTAAATATCTCTTTTAAGATGTTTACAAAGTAGGAGCATTACAGGGACAAATATTCCTTTAAAGTTGTGACTGTTTTCACAGGTGCTTTCCTGCAAAAGCAACTTGAGGTTTTTATTTTTTCCCTTGCATGAAATTTCCTGATCTTTGTTTTAACACCTCTCTAGAGCTTTGTGGGTCACACGACCATATTATTGAGCTTTTCCACAATAATTCTGGGAATAGCTCCAAGATATGAATCATTATCTCCTGCCTTGATCATAAGATGCTTATACAGCCTGTGCTGCACCCCGTCTGGATAACTCTAATTCATACATTTGGGGGCCTTCCTGCTATTTCCCTGGAGCCGCCTGTAGCTCATGCACAACTCTGTTGCCAATACAGTAATCAGAGCCAAAATCTCAGTGTGAACTCAGCACTGAAAGAGGTTCATTGCCTTGTAATGAAGTAGAGGATGCAGTTCTAAGTCTCACATGGGGTTGCCCTACCACCACATGAATGTTGGTTTTTTCACATTCCCTGTGGCTTTTCCATCACTCAAGGTGAGGACATGCAGGCTTATTTGCCAGTCAAAGCTACAAAACAGATATTATATCATTGTTGCTATTACCCCAATTTACTGTCTAGCCTTGTTAATGCTGTCTGAATGCCTATGCTTTACAGTTCCACACCATCAGTCTGATTCCAGCCTTATGCTCCATGGAGCACTGATTTATTAAGGCTCAGAGGGCTACATGCAGGCAGGAACTGTGCTTCTTCATACTATAGAACACCTGTTTGCCCTTGCCTGCCAAATAACATTTTGTTCATGACAGTTGTGGTTGCCACCAAGACAGATTGAATTACAGCAGGTGCCTGGGAAACCCAGGAACTTTTGGGGGATAAAAGTCTATGCAACTGTAAAGCACTTGTTGTGTTTGAAGCCAGCTTATACTTGGAAAGACTGGTAGGGACAAAGTGAGCCACAAGGAAAGTAGTCTAATGGAGCTTGTGAAAGAAACACTCGCACAGAGGCTGAGCCACCAGCTGCATCTGACTAGATGGAAATAGAATATCAGATGCCTTCTTTGCTTAAGAGAAATTTAAATCAAGTTTCCATGTCTGAATATGGAGAATAAAGCATTGTTGTGGCAACAGGCACTCCATGGGTTTGTATGAAGCTGGAGTGGGGATCAGAGGCCGGTGCTGCCCTGCCGTGCCCTGTGCTTGTCCACCAGCACCAGCTGGTGGTGCTCTTTGCAGTGTTTTCATGCACCTAAAAAAGGTACAGAAAATATAATTTTCTCCTCATAAACACTGCACTCAAAGCCCAGCAGGTTCCTTCAGAAGATAACTGCTTCAAACTCCATCCTGAAAATCCACAGTCACAAATCCTGAAACTCTCCAAATTCCTCAAACATTAGGGAAGTTGGTTGTAGCTCCTACTCCAGATCTACATAAAAATCTGTTAAAGATGCCATCTACCATTAAAAGTGGAAGTAGCATTCCCTGACAAGACTTAAATCTCAGGCAAATGACCTCCAGCAAGGTGCTCAGAGCTTCCATGAAGGCTCCTTTTAGACAGAATAATTTACACAGTGGGGACTGGACTGATGGTTAGGACCTGCTTGATAGAAAAAATGCAGTCACAAAATAATCGAGATGTACACAGTGATCAAAGGGAACTAACCTGGAATCCTATGATAATGTGTAGGATCTAAAAGACCTAAGGATGATGAACCAATATAGTTACCATATATTGTGAACAATTATTTTAAAAGTGGTAAGCAGCAGGTGGCATGAGAAATCCTATTATTTTTTAAAAACATTTTAGTATGTGACCAAATATATATATGTTGGTACTTATCAGGCATGTAAGAAAAACCCACAAAACCCCTTCAGATGTCAGCTGTAAAATTATAATTATTTAAATCAGATACACAATTAATGATTTTACTTTTGCTAGAGTATATCAAAATCCTATTGTTACAGTCTCTGAGGATCACAGAGGCTGAGGAAACTTTTTTCTTGAAAATTCATTACTGCTAAAACAAATCTTCTTATTAAAAGTTTTATCTTAGTTATTTCTGCATTTTTGGTAATTTTAAAATAGAAAAGAATCTTTTAGAAAACCTCAGCCCTTTATTTTTAAGGGACTATTCTGTGCTTTCTCGTCATCTCCATCGTTAGAGGCCAAGAAAATATAGTATTAAAAAAAAAAAAACTTTGAAAAAAATTCCACAATGATCCTGTACCAGGGTTGTGGGGGTTTTCCCCTCCCATATATTACTCTTGGCAATTTTGAAATCCAAGTAAATCACATTTCTAAAATGTCTACATGTTTAAACATTAATATATGAGTAATCTCATGGGAGCACCAATGAAAACACTGGTGTGAGTAAAGCTCATGACATGCCTGCACGGTCGCAGGACATGATGGGGACCTGGTTGTCTCTTGCTGCATCTGCACCCTCTTTGCATAGCCCTCAGAGACACAGCACTGCATCTGCTGCCTTGGGTGGAAGTGCTGTGCATGTGCCATTTATTTTTAGCAGAGTATCAAAGTTTGTGGTCTGAATCAGGAGTGCAGAATCTGATTAGCTCTCATTGACTTTGGCTGGGGCTACAAAGCACATAGCAGCACTTCAGAAGAATCAGGCTCCTGGGTTAGGTTCCTTTTAAAGTGGTACTCTTAAAAATTTCTCTTTAAAATGGTACGGCCTGGGTAAATAATGTGCCTTCTGTTAAGTCTCAGAGAGGAAGAACTACATGCATCTAGGACTCATGAGATGTAACACATAAAGAAACCTTCATGGAATAGTTTACAATACACAGTGTTTTTTAACTGTTGTATAGAATTTAATAAACTCCTATGCCACAGAAAAAGATGTCAAATTAAATTTAAAACCACTGACAATAAAAAATAACTTTTGTTAAGTTACATAACCCTGAAGAATAACAGAACTTGATTTAAATGGATACATGAAATTTTAACAGGACTTCCATGTGTCCCTCCCAATAATAATAGAAAGCAGGTGCAAAGTACTTTAAAAAAGAGGTTGAACTCAATTTACGAAAGAGGCTGATTTTACAGAATCATGGAACATGCTGATTTGGAAGGGATCCACAACAATCATCAAATCCAACTCTTAGCCTTGCACAGGATCATTCCCAAGAGTCACTCCATTTGCCTGAGAGTATTGTTCAAATGCTCCTTGAACTCTGTCAGGCTTGGTGCTGTGACCACTGCGCTAAGGAGCCTGTTCCAGTGCCCAACTACCCTCTGGGGGAAGAATCTTTTCCTAATATCCAACCTAATCCTCCCCTGACACAACTTCAGGCCATTTCCTCAGGTCCTGTCACTGGTCACCACAGAGAAGAGATCAGTGCCTGCCCCTCCTGTTCCCCCACCAAGGAAGTTGTAACTGCAAAGAGGTCTCCCCTCAGTCTCCTCTTCTTCAGGCTGAGCAGACCAAGTGCCCTCAGGCACCCCTCACATGCTTCCCCCTCAAGGCCCTTCACCATCTTCATTGCCCTCCTTTGGACACTCTCTAATGGCTCAATATCTTTCCTATATTGTGGTGCCCCAAACTGTACACAATATTCCAGGTGAGGCTGCCCCAGTGCAGAGCAGAGTGGGACAATCCCCTCCCTCACCCGGCTGGCGATGCTGTGCCTGATGCCCCCCAGGACATGGTGGTCCCTCCTGGCTGCCAGGGCCCTGCTGACTCAGATTCAACTTGCCCTTGACCAGGACCCCCAGGTCCCTTTCCTTGGCACTGCTTTGCAGCATCTCATGCCCCAGTCTGTACAGCTGGGGCTGTCCCATCCCAGTTGCAGAATCCAGCACTTTCCCTTGTTCAACTTCATATGGTTGGTGATCTCTCAGTCCCCTAATTTGTCCAGGTCTCTCTGCAGGGCCTCCCTGCCTTCAAGGGAGCCAACAGCTCCTCCCAGTTTTGTGTCATCTACAAACTTGCTTAGTATCCCTTCCAGCCCTGCATCCAAGTCATTTATGAAGGTGTTGAAGAGCACAGGGCCCAAGATACAGCCCTGTGGAACCCCACTGGTGACAGGTCTCCAGTCTGATGTCACCCCATTCACTGTTACCCTCTGTGCTCAACCCATGTGCCAATTGCTCACCCACTTCACGCTATGTTTATCCAGCTGTGCTGCACACTTTGTCTGGAAGGATCCTGTGAGAGACAGTATCAACAGCTTTCCTGAAATCCAGAACTATTCTGTCAGCTGACTTCCCTTGATTGACTAGGTGTGTTGCATCGGCAGACAAGGAAATCAGGTTTGATAAGCAGGACTTTCCCCCTCATGAAGCTGTGCAGGCTGTGACCAATGACTCTGAACAAGACCCAGGTAACTTAGTATGACTGTAGGTATAGGGTCAGTTCCCTCCAGGAACATGGCAAATTATCATTTAGCTAGTAATATATAGTATTCAATAGTAGCAGATAATAATAACAACTATACATTATATATCCAAAGCAATAGATAAGAATAATTATCAATGATTATCTATTACTAATTACCTATTTGACCTTTGGGTTTTTGTTTATGCCAATAGCTTTTTAGTCACACATCTTTAATCCCCTCTTCTGCCTCCCAGAATATCGTAGCCTGGATGTAGTGATTTGCTTTTAGGTACTGATAAATATTCTGGCCTTCCTCAAATTTTAATGGCAATCACAATAATCAAATTAGAACTTAATGAAATGGCAACCTGGGGCCTACTATTTTTTTGCCAAGTGAGCCTTTTTTATCCATTAGCTTTAAAGAGGAGAAACAGGGCAGAATTTTTAGCTGGGTTAATCAGAAATTATTTTCAAAGAATGGTATTTTTTCACATCTAAGAAGAAAAATCCCTTAAGTCTTTTGGGAAATGGGATTAAGCCAAGGTACTTCAAATCATATCAGCCTTGAAGTAATAGAAGCTTTCCTGATAGCCTGAGATTAGAAGGGACAAAAGAGCAGAGCCTGTTCTCGGGTCGGGAAGAATACAAGGCAGGAGAGATATGCACTTATTCATTACACAAGCGGCAGCACTTAATACGATTTTTGGAAATCAGAGAAAGGCTTGAGAATCCCCAGTCGCTGAGAAAATTACTTAGAAAGATGATGTTTCTTCAATACATAATTGGAAAAAATAGAAGGAGAGAAAGCTTAGGTGGACAACAAAACTAAAGGTATGATTTGTTAACAAAAATACCCAATTATTTCAGTGATAGGCAAAAAAAGAAATGTAAAATTCTGTAGCCATAAAATGCAGAGAGATATTTAGTGTCTCTCCAGGACAGAGCCTGAGTATGGCAGGACCCAGTATGGTAAAACCTTAAAACATAAGCCTCAAGGTCAAAGCAGCTACTGCTCTACCAGTTTCAGATACTTTATTGAAGGTTTTGTTTCATCAGCTGCTTAAATGAATTTCAAGAAGCAGTTCATCAGTAACACTGAAAATTTTAGGTTTTACAGGCATATTACAATGAGCTGCTCAGCTTTACTCTACAGAAATGGAGACACTGAGAGGGCACCACTCATATCTGTGCTTCCTAAAGTAAGATGCAAACTTATTTTAACCCCTGCATGTATTTGTTGTTATGAAGATGAATACAGGAAACTTTCAGCAACCAGAAGTCACTTGCAGACATAATTCTAAGATCTAGATGACATTTCTGTAATGAAATTTTTGGAAGTTTTAGGGACCAAAGCACTGAAATTGGTTTGCTAACCAAAATCCTGGGGCTGTTTGATACATTTCCAAATCCCTTCCTATAAAATTTTGGAGGGAGCTTTTTGTTTGTGAGGTGAGGGATTTTTTTGTGTATTTTGGAGGTTTTGGCTTGGGGTTTTTTTTATTTTATTTTTTTTTCCTTTTGGTTGGTTGATTGGTTGTTTTTTTCTGGTGAGATGGGGAGTATTTGGTGTTTTTATTTGTTTGGGTTTTTTGTTTGGTTGTTGTTTTTTACTTCTTTGAGTTTTTGCAAATGTTTAGTAAATAGCTGAAAGTTAACTATTAGTTTAAAAATAAAATGTAAAAACTTAAAAAAAAGGAAGATGTTTGTTGATACATGGTGATGCTTGGTTAACAGGCTCAATGACCTTAGAGGTCTCCTCCAGCCTAACTGATTCTATGATATCATTGGATGTTCACAAACAGAGAGAGGCACTAACTAGGTTTGAGTTCTAGACTCCATTACATGCCATAGAGTTAATCATAATCTGCACTTACTAGCGAAGACTGAGCCCAAACCCACAGGGACTGTGATGCACAGGGATTTCCCTCTGCCTGTACCAGGCAGGCCCACTGCACCCTGTAAGGCTTATTTGCAGGAGAAAACAGATGGTGTTTGCAGTGCTGCATTCCAGCTGGGATTCTGCCAGGGAAGGGCAGCCTTAATTTTTGTGCCCTTTTCACCATGACAACTTTGCCAGCCTGGCTTTCATCACTTGTTTTTTGTGGCACTGTTAGCTAGAGGATTACGGGGTAGTGATGTTGACTTGTGATGCTACAGTTGTTCTTTGGGTGAGCACAGAAATCTGCTTGCAAAACTAGGAATTAATCACAGAAGAGGCAAGAACTGTGATTTATTGTTCATTCATTGAAAACAGAACAAACAACCAAAACTAAAAGATGAAGCAATTGCAACCAGGAAAGCTCGACAACTTGCTCACTCAAATCAGTGTCATAATTAATATTAAGACTAAGATCAGCTACCTTGTGAGCTATCCTGGTTGACCCCAGAAAGTCTCCTCTTGGAAGAAACTTAACCTTTCTGGGTTTCTGAGGCACAGCAGAGGGGAAATACTGTTACCCTACATATAGCTACTAATGCGTTCTGAGCAGTGTACATGACAAAAATAATTTCTCTGAATTAAAGAGGCAGAAACAGAGAAAGATTAAGTGATAGAAATTTTCTTTGTCGAGTGCCTCACATGTATTTGGCAGGCATGCTGGAGTGAGCACAGCCTGCCTGCAAGAGATTGCATGGGAGTTTGACTCCAGCCATTTCAGCACTTTGTGAATAGACCTAATGTCGCAGGCTGGATAATACAGAATGTTGTTGCTGTTCACTTTAAAGCATATCCCTTTGTCACCCATCACTTCACGAACTACTTATTTCATGAAATGAGCTTTTCTAGTGTCAATCCTTCTAACTAAACAAAAAAGGAGATGAAAAAAGTAGTATTTCAAAGTCTGTTCTTCGTATATGAACAAATGCTATGGAGAGAAATACACTATTCTTCAATCTCGAGAGGTGAATTGGTATCCAGCTAGGACTGAAGCAGCCCTTAACAATAATACTTGATAGTTCTCATTACACTGCAAATGAAAGTGTTTCACGAGGATCACTTGAAAGGCTCAAGTAAGATACATTGTTAGCACTTTTCTATTTGGAAGATCAGTGGGATAAGGAACAGGATTAAACCATCAGAACCTGTTAAAGGGACTAAATTTCCCAAGCACAAATGAGCTGGATGAGCCAAAATAACCTCTATCTGTCCTGTTTCCCCATACTCAGAGACCTAACAGTTCTTTCATTCTGAATGACATTTGTTTAGACAAGAAAACACCACAGAGCACAGTCCCGGCAGGAGAGCCCCAGGCACGTTTCTGTGCAGCACAGGCAACTCCAGAACTGCTTCCCCCTGAGCTGCCCATCCTGGGAAGGGATCTCCAGGGATGCTGAGCCTTGGCAGGGATGCTGCAGCAGCCCCTGGATTTCAGGAAGCTGTTGAGGACATGGGGGGGCCAGAGCAAGAGCAGCCCTTTGAGCATGGGAGGCATCAGGCCTCCTCTCTGCACCCCCTGACCTCCTGCAGAAGGGTCTGGGGTTGCACAGGGGTTTCTGCACTGAACCCCAAGAGCAGAGGACGTGTGAGTGCTACAGATCTTACTACAACTTTAGATCTGTTGTTTATTTTTCATGATTTCTTGACCAGTTTATATTCTCTTTTGATGTAGTTTTACATGTTTCTCTCTTGATGTGGTTTTATGTGTTTCATTTAGGACACCAGAATGGACTGCACTGCCTCCCTCATGCTACCAATGAGTTGGAAGACAAAGAAACCAGGAGAGAATCCATTTTGCAGATTTAACAAGCCTTTGGAGCTTACTGAGCAGATTAATGGATGCTGTCTGCATGGAACTCTCTCAGCAAGCCCTTTACAAAGTACAGCCTATAGAGTAAAGATTTCGAGCTCTCACCGACTTTAATTTGCATGAAATGAGGCTCTCCTGGCTCTGCAGAAGGAACTTAAAACCTCTTTATTTTTCTATCTCATCCCCTCAAAAACTCTCAACACCAGAACATCAAAATAAAACCCCATCTCTATGTGTTGTCCTTCTAAGGCCCCTCAGCCTGGACCCCACTCATGAGCAGAGAGAGAGAGAGAGAGAGAGAGAAGGAATTCACTTGGCCTCATTGCCAGCTGGAGGTTCTAGTATAAGCAGAAATCCTGAAAGCTCCTAAAGCATCAACTGGGACCCAAAAGCACCAATCCCTATTCTCTTTGGCAAAGTACATACTGCTCTAGAACTACTTTTAAGGGATAATTTTTGTTAAATAAATAAAATGTACTGGGAGATACCAAAAACCATTGGTGTTTAGGAGGCAGGTATTAAGGAAATAGAAGATTTTAATGTAACACCCCCCCCTGAAATGCTTAATTTTACATTCCTTCAAATTGCATTAACATGAATGATCTAGGCATTGTATAAAAAAACCCAGAGATCTCTCTTTTTCCTTTTAAACTAACCAGTGAAAAGCAAACTAGCTTAATGTCATTTGATTTATTGCCTGAATAAAAACTAAGCAGGAAGAATAATTAATCCTCTTTGCCAAACAGAACATATAAAATCTTAATAATTCTTAAAATGGCATTTATTGCTGAAATAAAAGTGTTTTGGTGCTTCTAAATGGAAGGAGAGGCAGAGATGACATTTTTGCATTTTATACCATACTTAAAAACATCATCTCATGGCTTAGAGATTACTACCTCTGTGTTTGCTTTGAATTAAAATCTCAGTAAAAGCTCAAGCCTCAGTCTTTTGGGAATGCCAGTGTAGTTTAAATTACATTATGCAAAGGATGGAGGGTAAAGGAAACTATGTGGTAGCTGTCTCAGGGATGATAAAATAGGGATCTTCACAGAGAAAACAGGAGCTTCAGAAAACAGAGCCATGAGGCGATAGCAAATGTGCTAGATCTTGCTCCAGGAGGATCTGAAGGAGATTAGAAGGAGAAGCACTCAGATAATAGCATTTGAAATAAATCATGGTTGTTATATAAATGGCCTTGTTTGACAACCCATTTCACATAAACAGTGGCTGAAGCCCTGCTTTGGCAGGTGTTCACTTCTGAATAGGGGCCCCTGGGGTGGTCTTAGGAATGCTCAGGAAAATTGCTGGTCCTAGGGCAAGACTCACAGTTTTTTTCTTGTTCAGGAAAGTGTGTGGTGAAAGGAGCAGCCACCAGCACTGTGGCTGAGCTCACTGCACCAGGCAGTCCCCAAAGAACACCAACCCTTTCATCTTGCTGGCTTGTTCAACATCTCTACCTCCCATTACAGCTAAAGGAGTGGCTGTAATACCCTCATAAACATTTCATATTATGGGTTTGTCTTAATAATAAGAGCTTCACAGCAGAGAAATCCATGTCAGGCTGCACTTGGCCTTCAGCATGGATCAAAGAGAGAGCACCTGGTCCAGGTGGACTCCATAACACTAAATATAAAGGGAAGGAAAGGAAATGAATGGAAGGAAAGGAATGAAATCAGTTCCCTGCCCTACCACATCTAGCACGTTTAGCTAAGCATCAGTACTGCCAGGACTTGAAACAAATAACAGCAGCTTTAGCCTAGGTAGTAGCTTTTATCAGAGCTTTGTTTCCACTGCTTACTCCTAATAACTGGATCATACTAGCAAGGCTGAAGCATATAAAGACATGAGTAACTCAAGTCACTTCTGTGAATCAAATGTGGAGTCCCAAGCCACTTCAACATTTTAAAAAATGTTATCCTCTGCTTTGCAGCTCTGTTCATGTAAAGAATAGGATATAACAAGGATAACTTCATCCCTTTAAGTCACAATCCTCTTAGGATACATCCATCTTTTTCTTGGTGCAGACATATCCAATTTCAAAGCTCAGGTCTTTTATCACTCACATAGTATCTGCGAGACTTAGATAAGCCCAATGAAAAATTCTGTAATACACAGTAATCAATATATTCTAAAAAGATGTATGTTGACTAAAATGCTCACTGAATGGAGATGGATGCTGTAGCACCCCTAGCTAGTGCAGGCCACAGTGGATTTTTGGGTGAGCACCTCTGGATTCTAGTTTGGCTGCCTGTTGAGGGCATGTAATGCAGCCCCAGTGCTGGCTGTGCTGCTGAGCTTCCCAGCCTGGGCCGTTGCTTGCTCAGGCTGCAGCACACACTTCCCTGCACAGAGAAATGCTTTCCTGCCACAGACTTCACTTCCATGCTTTCATAGCAACAGCTTCTTTTACTCCCCTCCCTATTTTTTTCCCCTCCCCATTTTGGCTTTGCCTGCAAAGCAAACGAAAATTAAATTAATAAGTAGTGAAACAATTCTTGGGAACAGCATTTATATTCAGGTATGCAAATTTACCTCCATGGGGTTTTCATTCAGGTGAGAGAACAAAAGAGATAACTTTATTATTTTCTATTTTGTCTCTAAAATGAGCATTTCTTTTCCTATGTTTTAAAGGAGAACTCTTGACATATGTGAAAAGCAGCATGATGCCTATCAGACAAGACACTGCAGCCTGAGTAAACTTCTATGAAAATTGTGGAGTGAATTTGCATTTCCCACTCATGTGTTTCATCTTTCCTTCCAAACTATTCAAACATTCTTCTGTACTCTTCTTGTTTATTGGGTAATTCCTCAGAGATGAAAAAAGCCAGCTATTACTGGGACAGTTACTAACTCATCTTATACACTGTATGAGTAAAAAACACATGAATGAGATTGCAAAAGTCACATGCCCAGAAGACTTTCAAAAGTCTTAAAATACCCTCACTATTGAAATCCAAACCTGAACACCTCAAATCAAAATACAGAAATGTCACATAACTTACTCATGTGAACATATACTTAAAACAAATAGAGCAAGGAACTTCACGTGGTTTGTGCTTAAATACCATCTACTCTTCACTACTGTACTTCACAGCCACTTAATCATCAAAAGAAGGCATAGAAAGACAAAAAATAGTTGAAATATGAAATTAAAAACACAGAACAAGTTCAGCATAGAGTAACTGGGCGAGAAGCCTCTGAACTCTCAGCCCACATGGGAACACACTTCAGATGAGAAGGTGGCAAGAGTTTAACTCCAGTCTTTATATAGGCATTTATCATAATTTTCTTTGCCTAGTAGCAAGGTTTGTCAGCCCATTCAGACTGTCATTATCATTGTCATCCACATCATACTCCACTGAGGGTAATTAAACAGTACCTGCCCTAGGTTTTTAGTTTCTCTGTGATCTTATAGCACACTTAGCTCAATTAATCTTGTCTTGAAAACATTTCCAGACTTCAAAGTAAGCCTTAGCAATTTTGTCACAAAGCATTTCATAACCCATTCTTCTGCTAAATACTGGCTGAACACAAATGTGAACCCTGGCTCCATTCATTAAAAACAGTCAGTCTTTGTGCACAGGTCTCAAACTGTCCCTTCACATCTCGGGCAGCAGCACCTTGTTCTGATTTCTGTGCCTCCAGCCGAGCTGAGCAGGTGGCAGCAGAGCCCTCACAGTGGTGTCACCTCTGTCCCACCAGCCGCACTGCTGGGGACATCACCTGGCCCTGGGATGGGGACACTCAGGAGGGCTTGGAGGGAGGCCCCAAAGGCACGAGGGCAGCACTAGCTTGGGGAAGGAGCACCTCTTGCCTGCATGTAAATGTAGGGAGAACTCAGCAAAGGAAAACAGAGATCACCTTGCTGTTCTTGCCTGGCTTTGCCTGAAGCAACAACCTCTCTCTAAAGTGCAACTTCACTCATCCTCAGATCCTTCATGGTTATTTTAGGGGAAGGGAGGCAGCAGAAAATGGGCTGCATTTGTTTGTTTTAGGCAAATTATTTTTCTTGAATTATACTACTGCAATCATCAACATCTTGGTAGTCTGAGCCAGGCAGTAATTACACAGTATTAAAAAACCCTAAATACATAAAATCCTGTTAATCACCCTTCTGCTCCTGACTACAGGTGTTATTCCAACTGGGTTGCTGCTGGGAAAAAAAAAAGTAAATTTGCTCTACTACAGCAAGTTTATGATGACATTTCTAACCAGCTGATTACCTTACTGTGACTAACACATCTAAATGGAATGTGCTTCACCAGTTCATCTCAGTGTATTAGGCAAAAGGAAGCAAAAAGCCTGATAAAATTATAAACATGTATTTCAGTGCACCATAAAATGTAAGGAAAAGCAGTAAGCAGCACTTGAGTGGTAGATATATTTTTGTATTAAAAATGTGCCTTATATATGAAATAGGAATGATATCACTAAAAGAGATATTTAAGTTTATAATTTGGTCCTTTTAAGCTGGCATATTTTTGTTCATTATTCAGTGAACTAATTTTTGTTGCTTTTATATGTTATTGATCAATAGGGCCTCTGAAAGCATTCACTGAATGGATTCCCTCATCATGCTCTTCCATCTCAAAGTTAATTTACTTTTGCTGAAATAGGGCCCAAAGGCAAAGGCCTACACAAGCAATGTTCTCTCTGTAGTTTGTTCAGGCAGAAAAAGAAGGCCACCAAAGACGAGGCTTGTGGATTGTCCCACAGTATCGCAGGAGAGATGCAGTGGCTCCAAGTCCTACACAGCAGGAGCTACATGGAAAGGAAGGAGAGAGGGGCCCTTATGGGTGCACAACAACACAGGCAGAATAAAGCTGATGACTCCCGATTTCCACCAGCCATCTCTGCTCAAGAACGTCAGAAGCAACTTAGTTATGCAGACACTGTCAGAAGCGACTCAGTTATGCAGACACTATCAAGCCAGCCTCTAGCATTTCAACAAATAAAAAAAAGAGGTCAAATAGCATAAAGCTCGGTTTGGCTTTAGGTGGCTCAAGATTTAGTGTCCTTAACCTTTACAAGGAACTTACATATTTCGAGCTCAGATAAAATCTGCATTTTTTTTTACTCAAAATTACCTCATGCAAGTGATGTGTTGATGAAGTTAATTACAAAGGTTAGCATGTAACAGTTGAACAAACATAGTTCCTTCTTTAGGTGCTTAGTGCACCACCAACTTCAACCCACACATTAGGAGAGTAAGTGACTCTGTGGGACAGGGTTCACTGGGGATGATCTTGTCAGGAGCTGTGGTCAGCTGGGATGGAGAAGCTCTTCTGGGTTCAAGAGCTTTTCTGTACAGTGTCAGACTCAGCATTACATGTGCTACCTACATAAGGGCACTGTAGCAGGATGGTTTGCCTAAGTGGGAGTAAAACAGATCAAACTTCACAATATTTGCAAGACTTATCAGTGACAGATGGAGAAGCAGGAGAGGGTCACACAGCTTTTGGTGTTGAAGAATGTCAAGACCAGCCTCATCTATCAATCCCAAACTTAAACATTCTGACGATGCGAAGCACAGTGTTTCCTGACAGAAACTGCCACCCGTGAGGATGTGGCAAAGTTCCTGACAAAAGAACCAACAAGTGACAGTACTGATAACTTATCTAAAGCTGCTGAGCTGGTAGAGCTAACCTGGAAACACGACTGGCAGTCTATCAGTTATACAGTGGGGATCCCATCTTCTAAGGGCAGTGACTTCTAATATAGCCCCCTTGTAGGAGGTGTGTGTGGAGATTTCTCCCTTGAGTGGGGATGACCCTCAAGGTTACTTCCTTGAGGCTGAGTGAAAAACATTTGCCCTTGGTCACTGATACAGACGAGTAACTTCAATTTCTACTTAATAATTATTTCATCACTTAAATCTTGCTTTAGAAAATAGTTATAAATGTTAGTATAGTGTACTACCTATACTGTGTAGTAAATAATTCTGATCATGGTCTTTTAGTCTAGCCATTATCATCAACAAAATAAAGAATTTACTTATATATATATACACACACATTTGGTTTTCCCTACTCCGTCCTGTGGAACAAGGTTGTATAAAGGTTCAATTACACCTATATAATTCTTTAGACATAAACTGTCGACCAACTCTAAGACGGGATACAGTGGCACCCAGACTCCTCTCTGAGTAGGAGTTTAGAAAGCAAGAGGGTCCTTTCTGCACCTTGTGACTCAACAGCAGATCTTTTCTAATAAACTGTATCCAAAGCTTCCATTCTGCCCATAACAGGCACTACAACATATTACGTGAGGATTCTTTTTCTTTTCAGTGACTAGTATGCCTTCCATAGGAGCAGAGATCAAAATGTCATTATTGCTTACTATGTGGGAGAATGTAAAGACATTGTTAAAAGCCACACATCACTCCAAGAATGCTTTCTACTCTTTCTCCAAGTCACAGTTAGCTTTGAGAAAATGCAGTGTCACAGAAAAAAAAATCACTTATTTCAAACATTGCAATTTAAATTAAAAAAAAAGGGAAATTTAGTATTTAATGGTATTAAAAAGACTAATATTTTTTCAGTATTGTGTAAATGCCATTTAGGGTATACAGAAGATTATTTTGGTGAGAAAATATGTTTCTGGAAATCTCCAGTCTCACCTACTAAAACCATACTAAAATTAGAATCACAGACATACATTTTAGTTACAGTAGAGCTTTGAAAGAAAATATATATAGGTTTGTTATTGTAAGGCACAGTAGGAATCAGCTCAGACATGTAGAACACAGCTTCTGCTACTGAGCAGAGACTTCAAATCAAGAGGACACCAATGATTTTATGGTGAGCAAACCAAAGTTCATATTTTCTTTCTCAATGCCATGGTTATGAGAGTCTTGATAACAACATGTAACTTGGCAAAGAGAAGAAAAGAGTTTGATTTCCTGCCTTGTGGGACTTTAGGACTTGCTGCAGGCGCATACCAACAAGATCTTCTAAATGGATTACCTCTAGTGCTGGCCCTCCCTTCCTCCCCATGTTCTAGTATGGATACATGGATCAATGGATCTTCAGTACCAGACTTTGTTAGAGCCCGTTCTGCCTTTGTGAGGTAAAACACCTCCAGCACTACTACCTCCATCCATAATACAGCTCAGATCCCCCCCCAAAAGACTTGGGTACATGGTTTATATATAACATTGCATAATAATAATGGCAGTTAAATGCCACCCTGATGCTTGATCCTGGCAGATCTTGGAAGCCAAGCAGGGTCAGCCCCAGTTAGTACTTGGATGGGAGACCTCCTGGGAGTATTGGGTGCTGTCGGTTCTTGTTCTGAGGGCTTCACTGTCACCATCCAAGCTCACTCAGCCACAGCAGATGAACCTCAGGAGTTAAACGGTGGGGCCAGTTCTGCACACGCAGTGCCTCATCTAAAACATCCACTGCGCAGGCTGGAAGGGCACACCCACGTGGGGAGAGCCCTGCCCAAATCTTCATTTGTGAAGCCTAGCCATGATGATGATATAATAATAATTAGATAAAGGCAACTAAAGCTAGATGGTTCCTGAAGAAAATTTGTGCAGTTGACATCTGCTACACTTTATCTTCCATGCTGCACTTTGAGGAGATGGAGCAAGCAGTCTCCAATAGGATGACTTTGACTTTTAACTGCAAGTGAATCAAAATGAAGTGCCGTCCAGTAGAAGCAGCATAGAAAAGGTTCTCTGTCTGGGGCAGGTGGTATGGAAGGGCAGATCTAGTGTCCTACAGCAGGATCTAGTTTTAAGCTTCACAGAAATTTATTTTTTATTCTCAATATGGGAAGTCAGCATAGATTCAGCTAAACCTGTCCTGTAAATGATTTTGCCAAAAGGAAAGACAAAAGGTGAGCCATGTGTGGCACTAGTTCAGCAGCTGACACCGGTTTTCATAGGAGGATTATTTTGTAGGCTACACAAGCCCCAGGGGCCAGGTTTTCAAAGGAACTTGCACCCAGCAGTTCCAGCTGAGGCACTCAGAGCCAGCATCTGCAACTGTGCTGAACCTGCATTCAGATTAAGTCTCAATGCTGAGAGATATCCAGCACCCTCAGCTCTGATGAATTTGCCAGGATTTGAGAGCATTCTGAATTAACATCAAGCCTACTGTCAGCTCTTCTTCCTTCTCCCGCCTCCCTCCTGTTTTATTACCACAAGTAATCCCATCCTGGGAATCCTAAATCACGTTACATTATTTTCTCTGTCCTATTATCAGTTTCCCTCTGTGGGAATAGTTGGAGAGTGCCAAATTTATTCTGTACAAATTGTCTTAAGGGAAGACTGATGTTCTTCAATCTTCCCTCAAATTGAACACTGTATCTTTCTGGTGATAACTGCCTATCAGAGGCATTTGACTTGCCATGCTCCTACTCTGTGTGGAGAATTAGATTGATTCTCTGTATTACAGAATAGATGTTCTGAACAGCTGGGAACTCAGCTCACACCCACTTAGTTCATTTCTTCATTTTTAATATCTCTTCTGTTACCCTTTAACAAACTGCAGCCCAGTTACTCTTGGGGGCAGGTAAAGGGCTGACCCTCTCATGCTGCTTCATCAATCACGATCAATACTGTTGTTTGCATGAACTATGGCTTAAAAGACAATGTGGACTCTGTGAAGGGGTGAGAACAGGACAGATACCCAGTCAGACTGCAGAATTTACCACAAGAAATATTAATTACATGGCAATGAAAGACATTCCAATCATACTATTTTTCATGTCTACTCTAAATATTACTGGCCTAGAAAATGAGGGCAGGGGGGAAGTGCTTTGCTTTCTTAAATTCCTTTTACCCTCATTTCCTCTACCATTCCTCTCACACATGTGCATGCACATGTCCATGCTCACATACAACTCCAATCCTGAAGCTTTCCAATTGCCACAGATTCATCTTTCTAAGTACATAATTCAATCCATTGAACATTACAGTGTGGTAATGCTGATGAGCTCTTAATTCTTCTGTATTTATTGCAGCAAATTTATAACTGACCTTAATGAATCTTCCATTATGACAAAAATGTCAGTGCCAAATCTCTTAAGAAGGTCTGGCATACAGTGGTTTTAAAAGGTCAATGTGTGGTAGGGTTTTTTTTTCTTCCCCTGCCCCCCTTCTCCCCCGGGTCATTTAAAAAATAAGCACTTATATTTGAAAAGACATGATTACACACAGAAAAATTGTCAGACCCTTCAGGTCTTCAGTTAACAGATAAAAAATATTCCTTAACTAATTCTCAATAAGCACATGGGAAAATTATTTTTTAAAAACTCTGCTTTTGTGTTCTAGCGTAAGTCATCAAGAGCCATGTAGTCACATCTGCACGTTCATGAGGAGCCACCACTCCTGAGAGAATGATCTTGAAACAGAAGACAGGATAGGAAGACGGGATGCGTGTAGGAGGAAAAGAGGCAGTCTGTCTGAGGGCAGCACAGAGCATTCTGCCTTTGGCTGCTGACAACTGCCAGTAGAACTGTTTGATCCAGAAGCTCATTTACATGGTATAGAATTACTTTATCTTCAAAATAGTTTTGCCGAGTTACTGCCATTTGCTACAAGCAAAATTATTTACCTATAAGATGCACAGTGGTAATAGTGCCTATTTAGTATCCCATAGTGGTCGTAAACTCTCAGAGGGCTGGACAAAAGAAGAAAATATCACTGCTCTCATTTGATGGGTAGAGAAGGAAGGACAGGGTCAAAGTTGCTCCTACTGTGCAATGGCAGTGAGTGGCTGAGGAGAGGAAATCCAAGTTAACTGGGTTCTGCTGCTTTTGCTGCACACAGGCAGTGCAAATACCTAGAGAAAACCCCTAGCTTTTGGAACAAATATGTGTTCTCTGGAAAGGTTAACTACTCAAGTGAAGGGCTTGAGGGTAGACACTAGTACCAAAATCTTATGATGGTACATGAGAAACTCCACACAACTAATGTATATCCTATTGTAAAGCACTGGGAAACACTACCAGAACAGAGAACTAGAGCACTATTTCTGGACCTGGACTTGGCTCAAAGTCAAACTCGGGTCCCCAAAATCAAAAAAAAGGGCCCCACCAAGTGTTCTGTCTTCAGCTGACTGCAAGAACCTTCTCCAAAATTACAGATATCCATTATCTTAATAAATCCAAATCTGACATTTCCCCTTCCTGTCCCAGAGCTGTCTGAAACCAAAATGCTTCTTCCAACAAATCATCCTGCAACCTGAGTGAATTATGATGGGGAGAAATCAATGCTGTCATCTGTTCATTGGACAATAATTGTCCCTTGTTTGCTACTCCAGAAGCGATGCTGATATCAAAAGCATCCTGCCTGTAAAATAACACTTCTGGGAATGGTGCCAGACTAGGGACTCATGGCTTTCATTCAGTAAAATAAAAATCAGCAGCCTAGGTGTTTGTTCTGCAACTGAGTTCCCTAACAGGAACCAGTCCTCAACTCATACAAACCGAGCAGACCTATGGTGAGAACAAACCTGGACTGGGTGCCCAGTGACACTGGCAGGCAGGGGGTTCTTGAGGACACTAAAATAAGCAATTGTTGATCACATATCACAGGATCACAAACTTCCTCTGCCTGCAAACCAGTGCAGAGAGAGGGACTCCACCTCCAGCCTGTTGGACTAGGAGATGTTACTGAGCAGCCAAAGACCACAAAACTTGGTGACAAACCCCCAAACTATTAGTATTGTGAAATTTTCTCTTCCCTGCTACTTACCTGTGACAGAAAAAACATTGGGAAGAGGTAACACTTATCCAGAACTGCACTTATAATTTAGATTACAAGGGAGATAATCAGATTGTCACTGGTTTTGAGCTTGTTGAGCTCCATCTGACATACTGTAATTCTGAAACTAAGTTGTTGTATGAGCCAGTAAGTGACAAGTTCAGTGCTAATCTATAAAAATTACAGCCTCCTTACTGCTCAGCTCATTAAACTGACTCTGTCTCCCGGCCACTCATTCATCTTCATAATCATCCCCCATTCAGTTACTAACCTCTTCTGTGTGTGCAGTTTACAGGACATCAGGAAGATAAAGTGGACTGATACTTGCTTCTAAAGAGCAGTGGCTTTTAATTTTTACACACATGTTAAGTACAAAGATAAATAAGATAATTTGATATCACATTTTCAGGTCAAACATTAGGAAAGTGAAAATGTATCCAGGTTTTATAGCAACATTAACTTTCTAAATGTAGTTATGTTTACATAGCACACTTGTCTTACACTGTCCTGCCAGAGAAACAAAGGCAGAAGCCCCTGTAAGACAAGATTAAATTACGAGCTTGGGTTGGTACTTGAGAAACAACACACCTGCAGACAAGAGTGCTGGTGGCACAAGAAAACCTGCAGAATGCCGCATGGGGCATGCAAACTGGTGGGCAGGGCAGGCTCCTATGGAGAGCCACAGGCACTGTGCACCCATGGAAAAAAATGTGTCTTCTCCAAAAGTGTCTTTTCACCCCTGGCTGGAAGGGGCAGTGGATCACACAGAAGGTATGTGGACTACACAAAGCACAAGTCGCGTGGAGGACAAGGAGCAGCCATGCCAGGAGCAGAAGGTGGCAGGGATTGCTGTCTCAGTCACCTGGCTGCCTGCAGGATTCCTGATTGGTTTAACCCCTGCACTTTACAACTTCCACTGTTGTAATAAATGTATAGATTTTATGGGTAGAAAAGACAATAGGATAATGTGGGCTGACAAATGTTTAACAGATTCTAGGGTTTCTATAATCTGGTGCAATGATATACAAAAGACAGTATAAATAACATGGGTAGTTTCACCATTGTGTGTGTTCAATATCAGTTTATGTACAAATTAATAAATACTACTTCTGATTATATTGGTAGCCCTACAACCAACACTGCCCCATCACTCTGCAACTGCTCCAAACCTGGAGGAGAGATACCTACAGTTTATCCTTTGCTTCAGCAAGAGGTCAAAAGAAAGCACTCCTTCCTCATCTTATCCCCAAAAAGCACTGAGTGGAGAGGCGATGGCTGAAGCACAGAAACCCATGGGCCCTCCTCAGAAGAGCATGGCCTGTCTGGGACAAGGGATACTGTGCTACCATGGGTGCATAAATGGCTCATGTCTCCAAAAAGTGAAAGAACTGGAAGTCTGCAATAGCTTTTGTTCCAGGCAACAGTCAGAACACAGTGCAGATCAGAATAGTTTAATGATGGCTTAGTAAGGTAGAAAAAGAAAGCCACTGCACTTTCTTAGTGTGACAGCCAGTAATTTGACAGTTCTTCGGTATATAAGAGTATTGTGAGAGTTTCCAATACTACCACCCAGGTCTAGCGTACAGCAGACCTCTTCTGACTCTGTCACCTTTTCTTCTACTAAAAAGACCCCAAGTCTGATTGATTCAAATGCGTCAAGAAAGACAAATCTAAGGGATTATTTCATAGTTTTGGCCTTAAAAGGCTAACATAAAAGGCAGTGCTCCCTAGTGAACTATATTAAGTGAATTGTATGTATTTACCGAGAAGCAACAGTATTAAACTTACTCTAAGTGACAACCTTTCTTTCCATTGGTAACAGAGCAGAAATGAAAACCATGAAGTACAATTTTTTTCAATGCATTTCAGCCAGACTGGGCACAAAAGGGCTTATCGTATGTGCATTTCAATTTTAGAGAGACTCTAAAGGTACAGTCAATATAAAATGGGTTTCTCCAATGAGAAGACAAGAAAATCTTGATCACAAGAAAATAGTAAGTTTTGCTTTCAGTAATGCAGCTTGTACACATACAAACATACACAAAAGGACATCAAAATAAATGTATTTGTATACACACCATGGCAGATTCAGTTGCAGGATCCAGCCCTCCTGAAGCAAAGGGCACATCACAAGAAGCAGCAGTTGAGCAGTAACATTAAAAGTGTTCACTGACTCCAGTTTCCCTAATGATTGCCATGGTGAACATTTTTCTAGCAGGAAAGAAAACTCTCTCAGCTTCACTGATGCACATTAAGGACCAGGCTTTCCTGGGGAATACAAAAAGTATTGGTGCAGCCACCGGAGAGCCACACAGAGCAAATGCTGAGGAACATACAGATGGAGAAAGAAGCCTCCAGCATGCTGGTATGGCTACATTATACAAAGGAAAAAAAAAAAGATTTAAACTATGAAATCAAGTTTCCAAAAATGGCAGGGAAACCCAGAACAAGATGTTAGCTTTGGGAAACTGCAACTTTATTCAAAATACCTATTACAAATTGGTATTGTATTTTAAAAAGCCCTACTCCCTTTAAAATATAAAGAAATGTCAGGAGTATGAAATACACTTCATTGTTTTTAAATTTACTGCTTTTAAACTTAAAAGTTCCTATTTTGTATTGCAAATGGGGGGTGGGGGGTGAAAAACTGTCTTACAAAATTTTTAGATTTAAAAGTATTTCTCTTTTTATAAGGGATGAGTCAACTGCCATGGAAAAAATTGTCCTGGGCTGTGCAAAGGAAAGGGGAAGAGGCAGCAGAAGCAGCACCATTTCCATTTCCCAAAACAGCCTCAGCCCAGGCAGTCAGAGCAGCCACTGCCTGCAGCCCCCATCCTCTAGCCATGTCCACCACCTCTCAGCTCATGCAGTTCTGAGACTTCCAGTTGCTTGTGCTCTCTCAGATTCCAGCCTAATTTATTAGCTTTATTCGATATGGATCATGACTGATGATTGAAAGAACAACCACAGAAAAACGTGCTTTGTGGGTCTGTTTCTCAGGCTTATACCTTACCAGGTTTAATGCGCCTCTAGACAAGGAATGTAGTGAGGGCATTCACAGTCTCTCCTCAGATGAAGTCCCTGCCCTTTGAAGAGCAGTGCAGCACCTCAACTGCTTTTCCTCACCCACCTTGACTCTTGATTCCCTGACAGTAACAGTGATGAGGGAGGCATGAGGGAGGCAGTTGTGAGGTTTAATTAATCAAGTCACTTTCTCTTCTCTGCTCCTATTCAAACATTTCAGCCATCAAGTTTGATCTTGTCAGAAAACCAATAGTTAATTACTTGCTCCAAGAACACTGAACCTATTCAATTCACTTTTCCTTCTTCGATTAAGTCAGTCTGTGGGTTTCAAATAAACATTAGGCATTCTGCCTCTTTGAAATGCATCCCGTTCCTACTTTGTGTCCTCTGCATTGCCAAACACAGAGCTGTTTTCCCCACAGAGCCATTGTCCCAGCAAACTGCATGATGAGAACTGTTAAAAGCAATGGGGCTTGTCCTGCTTTTGAGCTCAGAGCCTGCACATGCTGAGTGCAATCCACATGACAAGCTGTAAAGTCTCTCAGCTGGCTTTGCCATACACTGAAATATATGAGAGTTAAAGCAAGTGTTAGCAAAGCTCAGGAATCAATCCACTGATGCCCAGCCTGACAGCTAGCACAGTAGGAAATGTTCTTCTCCATCCCATTCAGGGGACAGTGATCTGGCTGTGTGGGCCAAACTGGTCCCGGTCCCAGCACTCCCAAATCCCCATGCAGTCACCTAAAGGTGACACTTAAAAGGAGCATATGAAGTGCACACGATGCTCTTTCAATACCTGCTGCTTATAATGCCAAAATGCAAAGAGAACCTAAAACCTAAAGAAAATTTCTGCCTCAAGAGAAATACAGTGGAGCCAATGGCAGTAGCTCCACAGATTTCACTCTGTGTAATGTGAGGTCACTCTGAAAAATAAGCAATAAAGCTAGTCCTGAACTGGTCACTTCAGGACTGAGAAAGCACTTGCTTTTGAATTTATGTCGGTCTCTCCTCCTCTTAAAGATAAAATATCCTGATATTTTAACATAAAATTGTTCCTGCATTGCACAGTTTTGTTCATTTATAGACTATAAAATCTTTTAGACAACAATTATACTATTGCATTTCTGATTTGATCCTAAATTTACAGGCATAGTTAGAATTAAAAACAAATCATAATTAAAGCCACATACTGGTTGTTTAAGTGACACAAAATCAAAGAAAACCTGACAAGATATTACATTCAAGTTTTAAAAACAAGAAGAAAAAAATATTTTTTTTGCAGAGGCAGTATTTTTTAATTTAAAATTAGATACTTTCATGTGGTTATCAATTACTGCTATGGTCACTAATTACTCTTAAATCACTTAAAACTGATAACTGCAAAGTGTTACAGTTTATTTTAAGGTTGTGCAAATTCAGACTTGTACTGCTGAAGCAGTAATTTTTTGAACAAGGAAACAGCTACTCTGTTCTATTATTATTAGTGAAATCTTATTAGTAGGTTTTATTTTTTTTTTTTAATTTGCTAAACCTGTTCCTCTTTATAATGCAGAGATCCCCTCTCCAATCTAGTCACACACTATATAAATACGTGGTATAATGGAGCCTTATGCCACAGTATCTTAGACCCCAAAGGCCTGAGATTACAGAGTCTGGCAGGATCACCCAGAACTGCCACAAGGTCAGTACCAGCCAAGCCCCTTTTTCTGCCCAAATCACGCTTGGATGCTGCTGCAAGCCAGGCCTCCCCTGGGGCTGCCGTAGGAGACACACTGGGGAGGAAAGAAGGAAAAGGAAAAGCATCTCTCTTCATCTGCCCTATTTTCAAACACAGCCGTATCACTGTCATGCTAGAATCGTTCAAGTCAGAGACGACTTTGAATCTCTCATACAAAGTTAGGACTCTAATCTCTTATGAAAGAGCAGATCTCTCTCTCTCTGCGTGCGCGCGTGTGTGTGTGTGCGTGCGCGCACACGCGTGCGGAGAATGACAGAACTCAAATATTACCATAAACTCCCAACTTACTTCAAGGAAAAATCCCCTACTATGAGGATGCTTCTATTGTAGCCTTTACCTTCTGAAATGAAACATTTTCGGCAAGACATTTCAGACTCCAGGTTTGCTCAAACTGAAGCCACTCCACAACTTGGATGCCACTCTCCAGCTCCAGGAGGAGGTGGGTTTGCTGTCGGGGCTTTGACAGCATCACCAGCTGATGGAGACCACAGTGGGAATTGTTCAATCTCTGTCACCTGAGACACAGAGAATACACTCTTCCAATCACAGGCTGGTCTTAGAGCATTGTGAATGGCTTTGGCAAACATTCCTTTGGCAGTAAAAATTGCAGATTCATCTGCACTCAAATTTTATGAGTAACTTGCTTCACTTCTGCTAAACTGATCATGTTAGTTTTTCAAGAAAAAAACCTCAAAAGCTTTCCAACATGGAAATACAGAATTTTCAACACCAAGTAACTTGCTTTGACATTTCCTGTAAAATTGCTTAAATCCAAAGGCAAAGTTAAAATTATTTTAAATTTTTATTTGCTGAAGATTTCAAAAAGTGAGCACACTGATTTTAAGTTTCCCTTGGTCATTTTCCACATAATTCCTTGGAACCACCAGCCAATCAAGCAGTTAAAGAGCCACAGGTTTTCTGAAGGCCGACAACCAACTTCCATGCACTCAAATTTTTCCTAAGTCCATTCTAAATGGAGAAGGAACTACTATGTCAAAGAGAATATATTATATTTAAACTCTTTTCTTCAACATAGCAGGGCCAGGCAGCAGCCACCCTTACAGTTCCCACTTCTAGAGTCACCAGGATCCCAATTACACCACTGGAGCTTATAAATTGGACATTACAGTTTTACTTGAAGTTTTTTCCTGTTCTTAACATTCATCCTATGGGTTACAACTGAAATTGAGTCCTATAAATGTAAAAGATTACTTGGCTCCCTGCTGTGCAGAGAGCAAGAGCTTAAGTTTTACTGTTCCAGTAAAAAAATACCTGAAGTTGCAAAGACATCATGATAAATTGACTTTATTAGATATGAAATCTGAGGATGTGGCACCATGTTTATAATAGAAAAATCAAACAATTATGTTTGTGCCTCTGTCTTCTAGAAGCCTCCATAGAAACAGTTATTTTTGACTCGGATACGTAATACTTGGATATTTATGCTTTGGGCACCATTTCTATGTAAAACAATCAGTTTGTACACTATCAAGTTATATATTCAACTTCTCTCTAGTCGGGGGTGGAGAGAGATCTTTTTACTGAAATATTGTTCACTTTCATAATCAAGTTTTCTAAATAACGTTGCATTTGAATATTTTTCTAATTCTGTAAGATAGAAACACAAAGTAACAGGAAAAACTTTAGCAGTTACATGTTTCAAATATTAAAAATAGTCTTTTCTTGAAATATATTCCAGCATATATATATATGGCATAAAGGCTAATCTGAGTATTTATTATTCTCATTCCTTTCTGTTTCCTTCAGCTTATACCACATCTTAAGCACCAGCAGTAGAACAGTACCGAGGACCTCTATAATTTTGAATCTCATCCCCACTGCCAAACTCAAGGAATTTAGTAATTTCAGAAGGTAAAACAAACTCCTTCCTAGATGCTTTTTCCCCACACACATCCTGCGCTATGGCACGTGCTGCAAAGGACACTGATTATCCATAGAAAAATATTACTCTCAAAAACTGTATGGTTGTTCTTTGTAACAGCCTTAACTTCCACAAAAGCATGTAAAGTCTTAAAGATGGAAAAAACCTAACATAGCTAAAGAAGTAGCATTCATCAGATTGCTCCAGAAATGCTTGTATTTTCTTTAGTTTTCCACATGTTGCAGGAGCTGCTGCTAATCTGTGTATAGTGCCACTCAAAAGCCATGAACATGACTTTTACTCTAATACAAGTCTCAGTTATCAGGAGACTAAAATTGACCATCTACACTGTACAGAGTATATAATAAAGCAAAGTTAAACCTTACAAAGAGTTCATTTCATTCTGAATAAGGTGAATGCACCTACTAATACACTGGATTCAGATTTACTGTCGCAGAACACGTTAAACCAGTTTGGCACAAACACATCAGGCTGTGTGAGCACACACCACACGTTCTGGGAGCCTCACTTGAGAACACACACAATCAGTGCTGTGAGTCAAATGCCATCCACACTTGTAGCTTCTCCTCAGTGTGGGCAGAAGGGGATTATCCAGTATCTGCTTCGTGGAAATGAATCCTTGAGGCTTCCCAGTATCAGTAACTGACTAGAAAATGCTTGGAGAGAACTTCCACACACATTCCCTTCTTGGAGATCCCACCCCTGCCTCCTGGCTACTGATAGAGTACTCACAGAAAGTCAGAGGTTTTATCAGAGTTAGATAAAAAGCAACTCTATAGGACAAAGACTAGTTTTTCTCAAAAGGGAACCCTTCATAAGGAACACTTGGCACAGACAGGTGTGATGGATGACAGACTTCCCCAGGTACTACAGGGAATAGGTGCTGTTCTTTATTTCATATCTTGGTCTTACTAGTCTGGCAATACATGGAAGAAACATAACACTGCAATTCAGCTTTGCTGACAAACATACAGGAAATGTCTAGAGAAGAAGGATGATGATCTCTTCCAGGGGCTGGGCTACACATCAGGAGTGCCAAACTCTTCAAGTTGATTGAGTTCAGAGCTTTGCCTAAACAAAGCTTTTATAAGTTAGCTTTAAAAAAGGCAAATACCACCATGATAGGAATATATAAAGAATAAAGTTACTTTCTTAATTAAGATAACACCTTACTAAAAGTTATCAGAAAGGTTTGTGAAACACAAACCTTTTTTGGTCTAAAAATAAAGTAATGCTTACACTCCCATATTGTTAGAGAAAACACTACAACTGCTCTCTTTCCAGGCCATCTCCCTTTGTGCAAGTGAAGGATTTCTGCATTAAAGGATCATACATTTAAAAGAATTTACTCTGTTTGAGAATTCACCTCTGAAGTCTTGTCCTCGAAGAAATACTGAATCATTTAGGAGATGATATATGAATGATAAATATGGAGCAGAAGAATCAAAACGAGCATCTTTGTTTTATCAAAAAGGAAATGCAAAAGTTGTCAACTTACAATTGATGCACTTTAAAAAACTCTAATAAAACCTATGGTATCCTGATTTGTTTTCCACAGTAGGCCAATCTGCCATTGAATTGCAGTCTTAATGAAAGCCTCTTGAATTTTACTCTGTATCAATGAAATATAAAGAGCTGGAAGAATAAAGTAGGTCTTAAATACCTATGTACATTGATGCATATTTCACGTGCAGGCATATCTTAGATCCATTTGTCCAGCTATCCACTGCTTTGATAGGAGGAAGATTATTCTTTACTTCTACCCATTGTTGAATTTTGCCATCAAAGTTAATAGCAAGGATGGTTTTATCACAGCTACTGCACCCACAGATGCTGTACATAATCCTGCAACCAATTTCTAATTATTTTTTTTTAATCACAGATGATAGTGACAGATGGCACTTGGGGAAATTCAGCATTATGGGAGGGGGTAGCTATGAATAATGACAAAGTTAGATATGAAGCAACATGCATATCAATATTTTACCAGATTTTTTTCTAACAATTGATAAAGAAACAATATTTTGACTATATCCTCCAGCAACAGCCAGGATAATATTTGTTTTCTCCCTTTCTTTGAAAGGAAATTAGTATTATTTTCAATTACCAAAATATGCTAGTGTTTGAAAAAAGGTATACAACTCTATTGTCATTTAGTGCAGTGGCAGCCAAACAGAGAGAGGTAACCATCACATAGGGTCAGAGACTCACTGAACACAAGGGATGAAAATATTTGGAGTTTTCCTCCAGAATTACATTCCCTAAAGGATTTTTTCCTGCCTTTCTATGTCAACCCAACCAGAAGCACAAGCCTGCCCATAGCACAGGATGAGGAAAACTCTCTCATCAGCACTAATCAGTCCAACTGGGGGCTCTTGAGACATGTCACACACACCACTCCCTGTGATTTTCCATGATTCACTTGCCAGGCAACTACCATTTTTGTGTTTTAAATATGTGAACAATGTGTGGGCCAAACATCATCATTAAAACCATTTCCTGACGTGAGAACACTTGCATTTCCACCCCAGCTGCGGTTCACAGCCCAGGGATTTAAATGAACAATTTTAATTCCCAAAGTTAACAAAATACCACCTCCAATCTGCATGAAGTCTGTAATCAGTGAGACCCTGTCCCAGTTACCTCTTGGATCTGAGACTCTCTACACAGCCACCTTTTCATACAACTTGCACACAGTTACTTTAAGTTTTGCATGAGTTTCAGTGATGTTGTTTCCTCTACTTCTCAGCTGCAGAAGCCATGGGCTGGTTCCCAAGTAATGGGCTGCAGGTCTCGGTGCTGCTGAGGTACCAATCTGACCTGCACCAGGCAGAACATGGTTCTGCCCAACCAGGCACAGCACACACTGCATTTTTACTGGCTTTATACTTTTATGCTGGTTTTATGCTAGATCTTTTGAAAAGCTTGAGTAACTTGGATTAATGATGTCTGATCTAGTGTAAGGTCTGCTGGGACAATGTGGCCACTAAAAATACTGAGGTTATATTGCCCCCACCAGCTTTTAAAGCACCAGATATGAAAGGGCAGACACGCAGACTTCAGGGATTCCTCTTGTCTGGGATAGATAATTAGATTCTCTTCCTACAGGATAACATGTTTCACTCTAACCACACCTGCCTCCACAATCCTGCCATTTCCTGTGGGAGTTTTTTGATATTATAAGGCCCCATTTAAAATTGGATCATTGGAGCTCAATGTTGTATCTCTCCTTTCCCCTAGAAACAGCATCAGGCCATGGAGTACCTGTAAGACTGCTCTTGCCACCTGTGAATACAAGTGGAGTTGTCAATATATAATTTTTATTTTGTTAGTTGCTAAGTAGTAAAAGTTAAATTCTCTTCCCTGATCATCACACAGGTTCCTTTGAAGTCTATTCTACAGTATCTGCTTGTATTAAACTGCAATTCATGTCAATAGGGGTGCTGTAGTCACAGGCAGAGCAAGAGAACTTTGAGGGAATGTGTTACATGTTCAAAGAAAAGAATTAACCCTTAACTTCTTAGTGTTACACTTGCTTCTGCTTTACCAAAGTGTCTCTATGATTTCATGTGTTCGAAAATCATTTTGCCTTTTTTTTTCCTTGTTAATACATTGAAGTCCTGCAAGGAAATTAAAAAGGTACTTATAAGAGAAAGTGGGAATTCAATAATTAGGAAAAACAATATATGCCATTACGTAGTTTATTTCTAGATGACCTGACTAGCAGTATTGTCACAGGATTCTGTTATGCTCTAATCCATTTAGCAGCTGAGCCCAAGTACAACTCCAATTTGCTGTGCTACATACAGGCCTACTAGATATAAACCAGAGGCAACTGTGCCAAAACCTGAGCTCGAGGATTACAGAACCTTCCAGTTCCACACTGTGGTGTGATGGCTCGTAGCAGAAAGGAAGCTGGTAAGCAGCATTCCTTTGAATTTTTTTTTTAACTGATGAACAAATCAGATCACAAACTAGAGCACATCAGCTGTAACACAGAATGTCAAAGTCAACAGACATGATGTAATTATTCCTTCAGACCTCAAAGTTTTCCTACAAACAAAAAAAGGACATTAAACACCAGGCATTACCTTCTAGAAAGATAGCTGATTATTTTAGTTTGCCCTCTCCTTCCAGCAAACCTGTGCTCACCATTTTTGACTGCAATACCAGCTGATTGCCTGTAGCCCAAATTCTGACATGTACAAGATAAAAGTTTAGAAATTGTCCAAAACATTTGACTTTTGGGGAATGCCTTGGACAAAACAGCATGAATAATACAGATTTTGCTACATTATAGCATGCTTGCATCAGATACAGTGGCAGATAAAGTCAAGTTTATTTGTCTAGATTAACCCCATGCTATAGAAACTCAGGTGAAAAGTTTGAGTGCGTCCGAGGGGGTCAGTCTGCACTCCCACCCATGGGAACCCAAACCAACCCACTCAGGAGGAAAGCAGCAGCTTCTGCTGGCACACAACTTGCAGAAAGGCACCACAGCCAGAGGACAAGCAGCAGTGCCTCAAACAGCCAAGGGGTTTGCACTGCTCATCCCTGACACGGGATGTGCTACCGAGACCGGCTGACCTCAGCAGCCAGTTGTGGGATAACAGTAGTGAGAAAGCCTGACTGGACAGACACTCAGTACAGTCCTAAGGCAATTTCTACGTAGTTTCAAGGTGATTGATACAATTCTTCAGTGACCAATAAAGCTGCTACCTCAGAGTAATTCAGTGCTCCATCTAGAGTATCTTGCTTTGCCACTAAGAGCTTTGCCACTAAGAGTATAAGCATTTAACAAGTCCCGGAATGGATTGTGGGGCAGTAATTTCCAGCAATGAGTAGGCAAAAGCTCAACACATTTTGACAATATATGAAACCAGCAGAGTAATTTTTTTTATTGCAATATATATTCCTTTGTTGCTTCTGAGTAATTATATTAAAAATTAAAATTAACTAGCTAGCCTCAGATGGAGGGGGAGACGAGTACAAAGATGAAGAGTCACTAATCAATCTATGTAGAATTTGAATTAATTAGAAACTAATTCTATGCAGATTTAAAAAAAAAGGGGGGAAAAGATAAAAACCATGAGTGAAACGAATAATAAAAAGCACTATGAAAATCAATTCCCTTTCCATAAAAGCTAGCCATCCTAATTCATTTCCTGTACAAATTTATTACAAGTCTAATTTAAATTGCATAAGTAACCACTTAATCTTCCACAGGAATTCCCTGTCTCATGCCTCCCTTTTCTTGCTCCTGTTGATCTTTTCATATATGAAATAAAACTCTCCTAGGGGAAAGGTGGGGAGAGGAGACAAATGCCTGTCTTACAGGGATGTAATCAATAAGCACTATACTATTGGAAACAGCTGAGAAGTATTTCAAAGGAAATCCCTGCTTGACTAGAGAACGTCAATGGCAAGAGCCCCAGAAGAGCCGGTTTTCACACCTGGGAACTGAAGAGTTTAGAGGCAGCCAGCTTTGAGGACACTGACTGTGGGACCTTAATTCTTTGACATTTTTGTTGCTCTAACTTCAGTAATTTTAGCTAGAAATGCCCAGCACCAGTTGCACCTTGGTGAATATAGGAAAAGATTGTGCTCACTGTGGAGCAGAGGGCAGCAGGCCCTGCTGGGCAGCACCACGTGCAGGGTGCCAAGGCCATAGCACATCCCACGTGGCCATGCTGGCAGTGTACCCAGCAGTCCTGACCCTGGGGCACAGGCATGCCATCCACAGGCACCCTACAACCCTGCCATGGCTTTTCCTGTATTCTCCACTTTACAAAGCAGTATTTCCACCAAAAATGTATCTACTTTAAAAACTGCCCACTGTCCAGTGAGAGGTGGGTGATACCATTGTTCTGCCATTGGGAGATAATCCCCTGCCAGGCACTGTGGTCGCTGCTGAGATACTGGTGAGGTTGTTCCACCGCTTGGGGCTAACAACCTACACCTTCAAAGTGACCATCTCTGTTACACCAGCAAAGGGCTCAGCCCATTTCACCATGTTTATGTCAAAGGCAGCATCTCTCAGCCCAGATTTTGTAATTGCTGATATATGAGTGTTGCCTGATGATTTTTTCCTAGTTAGATATATTTCTATTGTCTTCTCCACAAATAGGTGGCAATATAAACTTAAGATTACTTCCAGAGCAAGAGCAAACCTTGCTGTTGATGCACTTGCATCTCCTTCAGCATTTCACTGCCAAGGGAGGCAACCAGCAGCAATGCCAAAGGCATTACCTGATGTAGAACACTGAATACATTTAAAATATTATTTAAATAAAGCTTTTTATGTACCAATGACTATTACTATTTTGAAAACTCAGCTGGATTAAATCCCCTCAGTCAAAGGTGGGTCTGATTTGAATGAAGACCTTGCAAAGGGAGTAAAAGGGTTAATAAACCAAGCTCATGTCTTAGAACCAGGATGTGGACAGAGTACCTGAGGGAGCATTTACCAGAACCTTCTGGGTTAGTAAAGAGGATCTGCTTCAGATTTTGCTTTGTGCTGTGAGACATGATATGAAGTTGGGCTTTTCAGCAGGGTATCACTAGAGCAGAGTTTTTATGGACCTGAACCAATTTCAACTGGTCATCTTAAATGATTTGCCTCAGTAACTCTGAAATATACAATAATGAAGCTGATGTTGACATTCAAGAAATGCTTCAAATACTCTCCATTTCTATTGATCTGGTGAACAATGTTACCGAACTATCAAATTAAATCACAGCAGAAATCAGAATAAGAAAATTGGTGAATTAATAACAATATAGAATTAAGTCAGTGTTGAACTGCAAAGCAAATATACCAGATACTTAAGTCACACATTTAAAGCAGCAAGTAATCTTTGCCTAACACTCCAAAACTCAGAGACTGAAGAAAATAGCTTTTTAAAGAAAACTAAAAAAACTCCAAAAAGCCCTGAAATAATAATAAAAAAGTGCAAATAAGATGTCTCTTGGAAGAGTGAAATGAATTTACTTGTTAACACCACAAATGTCTGTTTTGGTTCTAATCATCAGCTTGGGCCATCTTGCATGAGACAACTGCAAAGAGTAGTTCAGGAGCAAACAATATTTTTTTTAATGGCAGTGGAATCTCCTCCCCTTGGTCTCACTGTTGTTATGGAGACTCAGATTTCTTTTTCCTATTGAACTCTATGCACAAAGCAAAGCTGTTAATAAGCTGTTACGCTTCAGACTGTCACTACAGTCAGAAGTCAGGAGAGGTAGAACTAACTGAGACAGACAAGATAATTTCCTCAGTTATTTTCAGCAGTTTCTCGACATCCTCACTGGCAACAATGCCCTCATTCAAACAACCATTCTCTCGGATGCTAGAAATGAATTTGAGTAGTTAGTGACAGTCTGAGGCATCTCTTATTGTATAACATAAACAGGGAAACAACTGCATGTCCCAAGCATGAAAACCACTATAGCTATTTTATAAAATCTCAAGGGCTTGTTTGGACAGATTCTGCCATGCAAAGAAACCAGTTAGTTGCTGCAACGTACCAAGTTTTTGGTCAGTATCTCTAAGGTTATGTTCAGAATGTCCTACAGAAAAGACAAAGAGGGGTTGAGTTTTGGTTTTTTTGTATGTAAGTTTTTTGGGTTGTTTGGTTTGGGGACTTTTTGGGTTTTGGGTTTGTTTGTTTTTTTGAGGAAGGGATTGAAGGTACCCGAAATCATTTGTCTCTCCTCAAATTGAAGAGTGCCAAAAGTAAAGCTGTAAACTCCCTATACACTTGCAGAAGATTTGCTGCTCAAGTAGGAAAGCATTCAGGATGCAGACAGACAAACCTGGTTAGTATTTGGCACACTTGCAAGGAATTTGATCTCCAGTATAGTCATAACACAGGACTGGCCACTTGCCATTGCTCTTCCCATGATTAGTGCAATTAAATTTTGATTCTTGTCCAGTAGCACAGTTAAAGTTTTCCTCAAGTATTGGGTTGTGTGTGACCAGATCCTCAGACACATTCTGCTAACCTCTAGAAAACAGTAGAGCGCTAGAGAAATTCATCACTGAGGATGAAATATCCCAGCAAACTTGGGGGCTTCTCTCTCCTGATTCCTTGTAGTCCAGGACATGAGAGTTTCCTCCACGGGAGCACAAAAGGCCCTAAAAGGGCAGTCCTGCCCTGAATTACCCTCTGCCTTCATTGGCTGGAGAGAGACTTCAGTCAGAATTGTAGTAACACAAATGTGCTCCCTGGATCATTATAGAAATCCAGTCACCTCCACACACAGATCTCACACTGAAATAATTAATTACACGAAGGTCGAAGACAAGATAATTTATCATCAGTGTTCTGGCCCACATAAAACTGCTGCTCTGATTGCACATAACCACTCACTGGTCTGAAATTCAGTGTCATTTACGAGAAGATAGAAGACAATGAGGTTTTTTTGTACTGGCAGCATTAAAAAGAAGTTAATAGAATTTAAATAAAACTAAAATAATTTTGTCTTTATAAAAAAAGCCTTTGTATAATTTTATCTGTCAGTTTAAGTACTGTAAAGGGATCTTACTTGGGTTTCAACTAGAATTTTTTTACAAGTTTGTGTAAAAGTAATCCATTTCTTCAGCCTGTCAAAAAATGAGATGCTTCAGAAAAATTTAGAATCCGTAGCTCTGTAATGAAGCACCAATTTAAATTACAACTATCTGCCATTAGGAGTGTATCTAAGCATTTCATAGCCATGGATGTGTTTCCTATACCTTAACCTATATATACTTATATTTCCCCTCATAAAACTCAAATGCTAATTATTTAAGCTATCAGTAGGTAAGCCCTGCTTTGCCCTTACCCTCTACAGAAATCAGTTCCACACTGCACAGGACCAGAGAATACTTGCTGTTAAACAGAAAAAGGCATTTTGTTTCCAATGAGCAATTCGATTTACTGCTACCTGAATTTATATTGCACAAAGCTCTCCCTCAAAAATCTTTGTGAGGTTTCAGTCAAGTGTTTGTAAAATTTCTTTTCCTGCCAAAGACTGACACTTAAGTTTAGGCATGCTGAGCAACCAACTACAAAGGTGCCAAGGAGTAAGAAAAAACCCCAAAAACAAAAACCCCAAAACAATCAAACCAGCTTCAAAGAGGAGTGGGAAAAAAAGATTTTGGTTATCTCGAAAGCAAAGTTGCGCCACATTTCAACATTAAACTGAATTGTCATACACCTCTTCTGCATAGCAGGACAAAAAGAGAGGAGTTTCAGCCTTTAGTTTACTAAGAACTGCTGAAAGAAAATCCACCTTTGTTGTACATTGATATGAAAGATAAAAGTTGCAAAAAGAGGATGAAAATACATAAAGTTTTCAATTGCAATTGATGGTGATTGGCCTGAAAGTATTCAGATCACTTTAGAAACAGAGAAGCAATTTGAAGGCAATACAAACTTCTAAAGCAAGATAATTCTTCAGAAGCTCTTTTTAATTTAGCACAACTGGTGATGTTACCTGGTACACAAGTAATTATTTTAAAGCAAGAAATTAGACAAAAACATTAGCTACTTCCTTCATAGCACAACGTTTTAACTTCCAGATATGCCAATATAAAACATTCAGTTGTTCTCATTGCAAAATAACTTTTCCATCTTTATCAAAAGGACCTCAGAAAAAGTGTTTATATTCTGCTTCACCCTATGGCCTTAATGAAGATTATTTGTTGTGAAGTACTACAAAAAAGAAAAGTTCAATCCAAAGACCCTGGTTTTCTATCTCTTCTGAAGATGTCATATAATTCAGTAGTAAAATCTTAACTACTTTCAGCATTCTTGTGTCCACAACTATAACACTAAGTCCCTGTAAGGGAGAACCAAATAAGCGCCAGAAATGTGAGCACACATGAGCTTCACTGGTGTGAGATCCACAGGGTAATATAGTTCTGTTACCTGTCAATTAATGTAACAAAAGGTATTTGACAGCAGAGTTTTGACAGCCTGGAGTAGGACTATGGATTACTTTGGTGAACTGGTTTTTGGTTTAGGTTTTTTCCATATCCTGGGAAAAAAAACACCCCCCCCCCNGTTTGAAATAAAACATTCCTGGACAACAGGTCATCCACCTTGAAGTCTGCATTTCGCTTTTGATGACCGTTGTGCCAGCTGCTACGTAATCCAGTATTTATTGGTTTTGCAGCTTGCCAAGGTCTGAACCCTGCAGAGTAGTCATGGGAGGAGTGGCCAGGGAGAGAACAAAAAGATTTATCAGCTGAACACTTTGGGCTGTCAATCCTTTGCCACGTGCAAAGACACAGTAACCACAGGAGAAACATGTGCTCACATACACTCACATACCTTGTTTTGTCAAGGCTCTGCAGAGAGCACGTGGCAGCTGAAGATGTCTTATGGAGTACCATGTGATGAAGATAGGGCAGAAAGGCAGAAAAAAGCAGCTTGACATTACAATTATAATAAAAATCATGAAACACTGGGTTCTAAGGTAGCTCGCAGTTTAGTGTTGACAATGAAGACTAATTTAATAATCCTGATATGCTCATTTATTCTCATCTCAGCCCTGTGGAATGTGTTATTGCTTTAAGAAAGACCTTTCCCTGCTAAATCACATTATTTCTATTACTTAGGGAATTACAATATTTGTACAGTTTATATGCATGTAATACAATGGGATTTGCATAATATGGAAGGCATTAGTGCTTTGATTAGGGGAACCCACCTGCACAACCTCTCAAGTATTAGTTTCTGGTTATTCTTTTAACCAAAGCATTTCTATCTCACATGTTAGAGCTCCCAGTGAACAGCCAACTTTATCTGGGCCGCAGTGACAGAAATTGCCACTGTTAAAGTCCCTGCTAATCCCAGAAAGCCAATGTGTGAGGACATGAGATCCTCGACTCACAGGAGACACCATGCTCTATCAATTCTGCTGCCAGGAGAGAAGCATCACAGCTGTGGTGCTCTACGTGCTCCTCAACTAGTTAAGCAGAGAAGGAAATAAAAGATTAAAAGCTTGTTTTTCTTGAACATTGCACAGAGAGCAATGCTGTGTACTTTCATGACAAAAGATTCATCCTTTAAATCCTAGTGCCTTAAAATCCTGAATGAATTTGTCAATGAGATAACATATTTTTGCATATGTGAGGAGTCCTCTCAGGATTTTTTTTCTCCATAAACTCCCTTCTTGAATGCACCAGCTGCCCAGTCTGCCTGTGGTGTTAAGGACATCAGAACAGCCTCAATTCTAACTCTCCCCTTTGGTACCTAAAGATGCTGCAGCTAAAGGAAACACTTCAGTAGCCTCGTGGTATTTGGGCTCACCCTTTCTGGCAGACAATTCAGGGCTACATGCTTGTGATGGAGAAAAGTAATATAAACAGTTATATTGCAGAGGAAAGAAATTGAAGCTTCACTGATTAGTGCTCACATTTGGTGCACAGGATGGGGCTCAGTTATGCAAAACTCTGCTTATCATCTCAGAGACTGAAGAATTTGAACCCTACCATTGACAGTACCACTGTTTAAAATGACTCAAAAATCCTTTCACACAGATTCACAGGGAGAGGTAATATGCTGTTTTATGCAGGGATATAACTGTAAAAATAAAGTAGGCTCTCTGCTAAGAATACAAATCCCACTTTATGGGCTGGAACACAGGTTCTGCAGATCAGCATTTGAAAAACTCCTGAAAACAAAACAAAAAAACAAGTAATACTTCTCAAACTTCCCAAAACAATAAAGCTTCAGTTTCTTATTTTGTTAGCCCAACACAGGTTGGAAGAAGTAAACCTGATACTCAGCTTCCCAAGGCGAAAGAAAGAAAAAGAAAAAAGAAAAGAAAAAAGAAAGAGAAAGATAAATTTTATAATGCTATATAAATTACAGCATGAATCTCCCTCCTCAGGAATTCTTGCTACTAGGTTTTGAAGATCAATTCACAACAGCTTTTGGTGTAATAGGTTGGATAACAAAAGCAAATAGCATCTTATAGCTGTAAGCCAGCAAAATAGTTTTGCTACTTGCATATTTATGTTGGTTTGTTACAGTGCAACAGTCAGCAGAGTTTTGCATCTCTGGACTATCTCCCTCTCTATAGTAATTTTACTACCAAAAAAAAAGAATTTTTTTATGTCTGTATGAAAGCCTCTTGTACCCCTATAGGCACAGAACTATATTAAAAGCATTTGTGCAGCACAAAACCTGCCCACCCCTCATTCTGACCCAGCTATTTGGAGCTTCCTGCAGGCCAGAAGGAGCAGGCTGGGACTTCTGAGCACCACTGTCCAAGCAAGCCATTAGAGACTGCCATTGCAGCCTGCCAAGGATGTTACGGAACATTTAGGACAAAGCCAATTGCCTTACCCACTTTATTACAAGCTGTTTGATTTATTTATCACTAACATATTTAAGTGAAGAAGTAAACATAATCACTGTGGCAAAACCACAGGAATTTATCCTATATGGCTGTGAATCTATAACAATATTTAAATAATGTTATGATAGTTTCATAGAATGACAATTATTAGGTTAATATCATGATTTCGCTTTGTCAGTTCAACAAAATTACATATTGATGCCTTGTTTTTCCACAGCAGCTTACCCTGCTGTGTTTATTTTGCTTGGTAACTCAATTTCAATTTCTAAATAAGTGTGCAAGTTGGAAAGAATGAATTCCATTAAGTAATCTTTTATAAATAAACAAAAGGGATCACAAAAAAGTATTTTTCTGATGTCTTGAGAATTTCTGAAGTTGCCGTAAGCTCTTCAAAAGGCAGAGAGAAAATATTATCTCAGTGAAATCATGTTTAAAATGGAAAAAGAAAGGAAGTTTTAAATTTGTTGCTTCAAAGCATTCATACTTATTTTTCTGGTCCAGACATCAGATAGTCACAACAGAACTACGATTTTCTGCAGTAAATCTATGTGTAAAACTGAAAAGTCAGGTGCTCCTGTTTCCAGTGAAGGGATATGTGCTTTCTAAAATGGGTACCTTACACAGTACCTGTGCTGTCCTTAAGATATATTTATGTATACAGTGAATAACCATTAACTGATAGGTTTAGTATTTGCTCTAGTTTTCTTCTGGAAATGTTATTTAAGGCTCTGTTAGGAATAAAAATAAACACCTTGAGGTGATATGATTTTGTCATAGAGGGACAATTTCTTAATCCTTTATATTCTGAGCAAGTGCTTTCATTTAAAGGCTTTTTAACAGTTATATTTAAGACTGTCAACCAGGGATGAGAAGTCCATAAATCAGATCATGTGTTTTTCCTCCCAAATTTCAATTCCTTTGTAGGACCAAAACCTTCCACTTGCATTTCCGCCAAGGATGTAACTTGTATCATGAGCAGTCTTACAGATATCATTAATCTCATGTGTTTGATAGGGTAAAAACCCAACTATATGACACAGCAAATTTTCATTTTTTAAGATAAAAGAATTCTACTTGTAACTGCTTTTACAACATCTCAGGAAAACCAATTCCCGATTCCAAAACAAAGGACATCACTTTGCAAGCACTGTAGCTTAAGATTTAAGACAAAGTGCCAATAAATCTTTTTAGTTCCATTAAAATACCTTTGCACTCAATTCCACGCTGTATTAAAATCACTTTAGAAGGCAGTTGTTTAGCGTGTCATTTTGGCTACTGATCATATTTCTTTCTCTTTTCCAGATGACGACAAGTAGCATTAAAATACTGTTACATGGGAGGTTACAGAACGTGCCACAGATGTTACTGAGTAAAGAATCCAAGAGGGCTGATGGCTGAAATGCATCCTGCTCAGCAGACTCATAACTCAACGCCACTGCACTTGTACTTTTCCAGGTAAAAAATTTATGACGGTTCTATACCTTTAACTGACTTTTTTAATATCCAACTAATTTTTCCCTCGTTCTTCACAGTTTGCTGCTCTAGCATATATATCTGCCAGGGTAGCACCAGTAAAAAGCACATCCTGAGCTCTCCTACCTGTCTGCTACCAATAAGACTATTTCTCTAGCACTAGTCCATTCAGTAATTCCAAACACAGAAGGTGCAGCTGAATATAGAGTCAGGCATAATTTAGTAAGATTTTTCTCTATAAAATAACTGTAATAAAACTGTATTTTAAAGTTCTTGAATGCCATTTAGGGAAATTTAATACACAAAGATCTAATTGTGATGGCTTACAATGAAAAATTACCAATTTTAATATACTCAGCAAAAAGAAGCAGGGTTGTGTTACACAAAGCACTTCATTCAGCATGGGGCAAACTCCTCCAGGACAGTGACAGCTCAGCTGTGCCTGGCAGCTCCCAGCCAGATGGGCAAAACTCCACCACCACCACTGTGCAAACAGGTCTCAACGGGGAAAAGTCTCTTTTCAGAGATAATTAGAACTCACAGAAACCACCTAACATTAACGAGGAAACAAATGCACATGAGAAGAAAGAATAGACATATTGAGGCCAAATCTGCCCAGAGCACCAACAAAAGCCATGAGCGCATACCAAAGAAAGACAATCTGTGGCATCTGAAGACAAATAATCACTCTGAGATGTTCAACTTATTGGCAGCTAAAGTTTGCTAAAAGCCAGAAATACGCGAGGTGTAAAGGGCTTCAGCTTTGTCAGGGCTGATTTTCTCCATGGAGGCCGGCTGGGTTACAGAAACCAGCTCAGCTGACAGCACAGTTCAAGTGTCAATTAAGACAAGACATCAAAGAAGTTGCTAGTTAGGAAGAAGCTACTCATACATGACAAATAGATACTTGCTACCAGAATTTGGTCATGGTTTTAAAGGATCTCTTAAAATGTTCATGGTGGAAGAAAACAAAGACTGAAAGGAATGAGTACGGGAAAACGAGAATTCAAAACAAACAGAGCTAAAATAAGAAATATACTGAGGTTGACTGCTATGTAATGCTAGTATTATAAAAGACATGAACTGGATATAGATTTGAAACAAAGTTCAGAGTTCAGTTGAGAACCCTGTCTCAAACCTAACTGGTAGGTAGCATTTTCTCCCATTTTTATATCACCTCTTGCAGAATGCACTATTATTAACAAATCCTCTTATTTACCACATATCGCATATATACAGTTATCAATTTTTAATGTACCCTAAGGTGTCATTATTGCTGATAAAAATACTTTAAAATTTCTACTAAAGTCTTAATGTGCCTATGTATTTACATGTGAAAACGTAATTCAGAAAAGACTGAATTTCCTGAGGATATTTTCCTTTCTCCACTGTATCAGGCCCTATTACTTCAAAGTGGGCACATCTGTGAATTTAACACTCAGAAAAGTCCACAGAAGCCATAGGGCTAAATGAATGTTTTCATTTGGAAGTGGCCTTGTCTCAGCTTAAGGCAGGTCCTTGCTGAGCATGGTTTATTTTTGTATCCTTCATTAATGGGGCTCTGGCTGCAGAGATATCTTTGTCTGGACAGACACTGACTCACTGGAAATGTCACTGCAGACAGGTAGAGGCCCCAGGCAGAGATCCAGGTCCTGTTATCTTCAGCATTTCATAATCATACACTAAGGGATCGCTACTCTTACAAGAAACAGAAATATATCTTCAGGAATGAAAGGGTACAACAGATAGATGAAGTAAGGAAAGAGGAGGCGGAGAAAAAAGGCAGTCAAAGTAGCAATAAAATAATTTCCCACTTAGATTCAAGTCATGTGCGAAATTGAAGCTGACAACTGTTTCAGATTTTTTGACTTACCTAATTTATTTAGTTGCTCAGTCCATACAACTATTCCCTTTTCCTCCTACTTGTTTTGAAGAGAAGGAAGGATGTGGTATTTATTGCTTTCCCAATTACTTTGATACATATTTTTCCCCTGTGTTCTATTTCTAGATGTATTAAGACTCAGTAAAATGTTTAAGTTCCTCCTACACAGACTCTGTCTCCTCCAGGCACCCTTCCTCCTCTATGTTCCTCAGAATCCTAAATACATCTTTCTAAAGAGATGCTTTTATGTTAGTTTTAAACCAATCTAAGGCCAAACTTCTGGGAGAAAGGGGGGAAAAAGTGCCATCCCTTCCCCGCTCCTTTTTTTTGCAGCTCATTGCTGCTGAATCAGCAAACTGACCCAAGTCAGCGCACATTGTGTGAAAGCTACTGCCCGTGCAAGAGGAGTGGGAGAGCCTTTGGAAGGAAGTGTGTGGCTATGCCTTTGCAGTAGAAAAGCATTGGCTTAGATCCCTTTAAGCCAGCCATTGAATGGTATGCTGGCCCTTTCTCTGTCTTGGTTTCCAAACCATTCCTGCCTAAATGCCCTTTTGGTGATGGTTTTTTCCTCCCTTCTCATTCCTTACAGTACAGGCCTTCAGTGTCAGTTGTTTAATACACAAGCTTTCTGCATGTTGTGCTTTAGTTCTTGCAGTACTGCTGCCTCTCAAGCCATAGGACAACCAGGGCAGGTGGCAAACTGTCATTACTGAGCACATAATGAAGTGTAGGGAGACAAATGGTTTGATTGTTGCAATACTGAAAGGTAACCAAAGAAAGCAGGGTGGACAGAAACTGGGACCACTGGCAGCACAATAAGTTCAGAAAGTGGTTTTAGGAGAAGAACAGACAATAGGTATTATAAAGAACAACCCTGCACGTGTTGGGGGACAACAGGAAGATGTTTAAGCAATGAAGATATGAAACAGGACAGACATGAAGGTGTGTTCAGGTCTTAAATATGTTGTGTAGGAGAGTGGGGAAAAGACACAAAGGGCCAAGGACAATACAAAAGGGACAGAGCAAAGGATTATTGTTATCCACAGTACAAGAGAGACAGAGGGAAGTTATATGGAAGGGAGAGGAAAAGCTGGTTTACCCACGCTGTGGTTGACAGGAGCACAGTGATTGATTTTAGTCTTCATCTGACAAATATCTGGGACAGCCTGCTATAACGAGTTCTAAACTGTGTTTGCCAATAGGAAACTCTCTCCACCTGCTTCAACAACCCTTCACGAGTGCCTTCAATAAGCAGAACAGCTACCCCTTTGCTCAGAATAACAGACCTGCATTCATTAGGTAAAATTCATACTACATCATCCTGCTTCCTGGCTGCACAATCCCCCCCAGCCTGATTAAAGTGCAGTCTTTCTGCAGGAATACAGCAGCTGCCAAACCTATTTTTGCCTCAGTCAAGCCCAGCTCCAAGTATCACTACCACATGGGGTTACCATTTCCTATTCCACAAGTTTCCGGAACAACGTTTTTCAGGTCAAAACATTGTTTCAATAAAATCAAATCACTTCCTCCAGAAGGCAAATCTTTATATTTTTTCATATGATAGGAGACATTCAAAATTGAAAGCCAGCTTAATATATGACTGTATAAAGCTCAGCTTAAAGGAAAGAAAAGGAAAAATATTTACCAAAACTTCAGGTCTTTTGTCTTATTTGCAGTTACATGTGGTCTGGTTTTGCTAACACACTGTTTATGAGTATTAAAAATGTTAATGCATGTCAATTCAGATTCTATTAATGACTAAGTATTTGGAATAATTACCTTAATCATGTCCCCTTCCTGTGAAAATGACCATTTTTCTGTTCAGCAAAAACTATATCATTCTCCACTTAAAATATCAGACTTGGTATCTATCAGCCTTCGAGGCAGCAGAGCTGCTGATAATCTCTGCTAACAGAGCACTGTCTCTTCAGTAAGTGAGTGTCTACCAATTTTTTTTTTTAACTCTTTATGTGTGGTGGAACAAAGTTTAATTCTGCAAAGCTGAATCAAGAATGGTAGCAAAGACCTCACACATTATCACCAATGAATTAGTCATGGTTTTAATTTGTAGGCATGATTTACAGGTATTGCCTATTTTATGATACAATCAAGCAGCTATATTAATGGTGGTAGATTCTCCATTACCTCCACTTATTAAATTAAGATACAGTTCAAGCTAGAATTTACCTGTTGAAGGCCTTATATGTAATTAATCATCTTGCTGGAGCTGCTCTTTGCTATCAGGTCTTGTCACCACTGCTTGTAAGAAAAGATAATAGTTTCTATTTTCCACGAGCTGACAGAACATGCCAAGTTATCTTTGTGTATTCCAAATGAAAACTGAGATTTACAGCTAGCAAAAATTGAGAAAATATACTCAGTAATACTGCATCTTATGATGTTTCTGAATAGCTAATTTTTGTCAGTTTGGTGAGCTAAAATTTATGGCACAGTTGACAGCTTCAGAGAAAAATGATTCTAGGATGCTACATATACCTTAGTGAATGTTTCTGTAAGCGGTATGTTGTTAGTAAGATGAATGCCATGGTAACAAATTTACACTCATCACAAACAGGAACTGAAGTGACCATCTCTACTGCTTCTGTTAAGAATTAGAAGGGGAAATCCTCCAAAAAAAAAAAAAAAAGGAAATCTAAGAAATCATAAACTGAGAACCACCAACAGGTAGAAATTCAAATGTACAACACCTCAGAAAAGCAAAAGGTCATTTTGCATTGAATTTTGTGCATTGCTGTTACTAATAATAACTGATGGTACAAATTATGGGATCAGAGATGAGTCTTCTGATATGAGGTCCAGGGGAAAATGGGTAGAAACATTGAGGGAACTGACTCACCCAGTAAGGACACCCAGAGTCTGTTACCACTTCTGGTGCAAGATTTTAATCAGCATTGAAATGTGTTACATTTAACCTCGTATTTCATCTAAAGCATCTATAGCACAAATCAGTCACCTTATCATAGAAATTGTTAAAAAAAATTAGTCTGAGTACGAAATCACTACTTAGTTGGTCTCATTAACAGCCCTGAAGCAATATAGTACTAAAACTTCTTTAAAATAGCCAAAAGCATAGGAGAAACAGGATTATGATCTGCAGACATATTTCAGGCTAGAAATCTTTTGTTTTGGTCAAAGAATGGGGTCTACCACTACAGCTGCTCAAACACTTTTATTCTAACATACTTTTTACCTGCCCATCTCTCCCAAATGTAAAATTTTTTTTGCCCATACTGTTGTCTGCTGTCCCCAGTTATTTTTCCTTCTGGAGTTTGTGTCCCAACAGCGTGACTGATTAAATGGTAAAGAAATAATGAAGAGAAGAGACAGGGTACTTCTCTTTTCTTTACACCTGAGCAGTGCAGAGATGGAGAAATAAGGGCAAAGGGGGACACTACTCAGGCATAGGAAAAACACCCAAGAAATAATGAGTAAGAAAAGATGTTAGAGCAGTTTGGTGGAGAACAGGTCCAGAGAGAAGGACAGACACCATAAGAAAATACAGCTATGGTGACAAAAGGTGTGGGAGATGTCATAGACAAAGAGCACAGATGGGTACTGGAGGCTGAAGGCACAGGAAGGGACGTAAGCAATTGAGGAAGTTACAGTGGCAGGAGCAGAAATCCTACTGAAGCCCACACTGCTACACAACTGTAAATTAAACCAGGAGCCTCACCTCTTGTTACTCCTTTCTCACAAAGCCAAAAGCACATTTTATCTTTTTTTAGTATTCTATTCTTATAATTGTTACTCCATTAGCCCAAATTGCACAGGTCTGCACTGCAAACCTCGGTACTGACTTCTTCCTAGAACCGATTCCTTCATGTGTACAATTTCCTAAAAGTTTCTAAATTCAGAAGCTCTATCCAAGAGCATATCAGTCTAGCACATATTTCAAGAGCCAACAGCTGGCAGGATAACGTTGCTTGGACAATTGTTACCATACTCTCAATTCCATGATGCGTCCGCCTGCACTGCATGCCCAGCAGAGGCAAACTTAACTCCAAAGCTGGGCTTGTGCACATGCCCAGGGTGCAGGGCAGCACCGTGCTGGCAGTGCTGCCTCTCTAACAGGGTTTGTCTAGCCCCAGCTTGTTATCCAGGCCCTGCATTAACCCACCAGGAACAGACTCCCTGAGCACTGGAACACCTCTAACTTCCTTTGGCAGTCCTTTAATCTTTAACAGCCTTTCATGTTTTCTGTGCATCAACTACATCTACAGACACAGAATAACACCAATACCTACAGAGTGATTTGCAGAAGTGGTAAGTGCTCGTGCACTCACCTTATGATTTAAAAAAGTTTCCTAACATATCAAGTACTTAAAAAAAATAAAAATCAGTTCTCAGTGTCAGATAAGTTTATAGTATTAATCTTGCATCTCATAGCCTTGTCTAAAGTGTATTTATATCTAATGACAGACATTTTTCTCTCTCATACACACACTGTCTCCCATAATAGACCCAATTTAAGGATGAATTCATTAATACTTGTGACAATACCACAATTGATGATGGTGCATACACAAGTCTAAGCATACATTAACATGCATGGGGGTTTTTATGGTAGGGCTGGAATAGCAAGTAATTAATAATGCATGTGACCACACACTGAAAGATGGAGAAAAAATATCTTTCACAGAAAGTATTGAATAAGGCAGAAATAAGAAGAGGAAAATAAAGAGGAAAAATTAGAAAATGGAAAGAAAGGAATGATCACACCACACACTAACACACACACACACACCCCAACACACACACTCACACTAACACACACTAACACAGCAAGAAAGTTGATACATATACTAACATATCAAGAAAGTATTTCACAACCTTGTTGAACACTGAAATTTGTTAAGTTTCATGCATTTCAGATTGTAGTCTTAACAGCATTTTAAGAAGGGGACTAGTAACTTGCTATTAGGATATCATGCAGCATTTAATAGTCTGTAAAAATACTACATAGGAAATCTATACCTAGAAAACTGATAGTCTTCTAGCATTAGTATTATGTTGTGTTTCACCCAAGTACTGGGAGGATACTTCTTGTGAGAAGTGGCAAAATTTAAATATTTTTTCGTGAGGACCATTATACCAGATGTACTGCTTTCTTATTATTAAGACTATTGCAGCATTTCATACTGATAAACTTTAAGATAAAGAAAAGTCTGCTTTAAAAGCACTGAGAGCAATGAAATTACAACATGAGAACAAGGCTGTAAGTGTAATGTACACATTTGAAGTTATTCAGTAAAGTATTATTAAATATACATCACTAAAACAAAAATCTTGGGCAAAACCATCACTTGATGTCTACCCCCAATCTTCTTCTCATTTAACATTAGTTTCTCCAAAACATTTAAGTACCAGACACTACTGTCCAGAGACTTATTCTGCCAGAAGAGAGGAAGTAGCGAATACCCACACCATAACAAGTTCATAAAACTGCTCTATGCTGACAGAAAACCCATTTCCAGTACCCCACAAATAATTCAAGCTATGAAATCATTTATTATTTCAGCTGCAGTCAGGGAACATGCTAAGATGCATTTATCATAGAATGGAAAGTGGCATGCAGTGAGTAATATTTAAGTGCAATTAAATATTATTTCTATAATAAATTACATACCATTGTAAACTCAGTACTTTATATAAATATCACTGATGACAGTAAGCTAGAATGCATTTGTGTTTTATTTCTATTTACAGTAAGGAATACATAATGGTTCTAGGACATTTTCTCTGTTGAAACCAAGGCTAAAATCAAAACCCTCGTGAACAGCAGCTCTTGTTGTTTTACTTATTAGAACTCAGGCTCTGCTATTTTTGGTTCAGAACACACTGCTTGTGACTGGAGCATATGTTACTTACTCTCTTCTAAGCTATAATATTTTAGCTCAGATGTGCTTGAGTACACACATAGCAAAGACTACTAAAGGAGTCTCTGCAATCATCTCTAGCTTTATACACGTATGGATAGCAGGGTTAAGTACCAAAAAAACCTCAGAAAACATTTTTCCAGAAATCAGTAAAGAGGTTGAATCAGTGACTGGTGATCAGGGAGCAAGTGCCATCAATAACAGATACTATTTTCTTCTCTTTAAAAACTTCAGCCCTGGAGAAGAACTTGAGTGAAGACATAAAGCAGAAATGGGTTGGAGAAGGCTCAAGTTAAAGGCAGAAGGTGCAATGGCAGAGAAGAGACAGTTGTCAGGCTCCTGAATTTACAACCTGTTACTCCACAGAGTGATTTGGTGAATCATGAGGAAGAAATGGAAGAAGAAATTTTCACACTGTTGCCCAGCTTAGACTGTTCTCAGAACTTGGATCATGCAGCTTTTGAAATGGAGATACTACTTTTGTCAATGTGTTATTGTCTAAAGAGATAAAACTCTAAATGAAATTACCTGACATGAGATGTAGCTCTTGGGAAATCCAGCACTGCTGATAGCACTTAGACTCACATCTGCAGTAGTTTGTAATAGTTTGAGTTTTGAAAGGGAACCTTTGAGAGTTGACTAAATGCTAAGGAAAATGGATAGACTAAAAAGTTGATAGAGCAAAGAAGCATTAAATTATTCAAGAGCTACATCCCACATACTTCCACAGTGCAGCAGAATCCTGATTTAGCTGTGTTCCCAAGAGTTGCCTCTGACTATATTCTGAAGTTTATAAATATGCTATGAAATACATTATTTTCAAGAAGTTAAGAACTAGAAGCTGACAGCAATTGTGTATCTTGGGTCAACAGCCTCTTTAGAGATCAACAAGGTCCCAGTCTAGACTCTCACACCCCTCTGTCCTCCTGGCTCATGGTGTTAGTCGGACAAAAAGCCTGCAAAGTGACTATTTTCTAATTAACCATTCACGCTATGTTTTGGTATAGGCAATCCAGAAGTGTTCAGGCTCCTAGGCTTTGTAGCCTGAGAGTTACATCCCCATGACAAGCTTTAGATAACAGGACAGAGAGCATTTGGCACCAGGGATGTAGACGTAGCTTTAACAGAGGTTTATTTAATGCCCAGAGCAGTGAGATAACTCATCCATCAGCAGAGCTAAGAGGTGTGGGCAAGAACATATGCTCTATCATCTCGAGTAGATGATCAACTCACTTTTTCATCTCCCACCACGCTACCAGCAGTCATGTTTTCTCAGGCAGAGCGTGGCTCAAAGCTCTCAAGGAAGCAATTTTATCTACTCTTCCCTGAAAGGGCCAGTGCCTTAAAGGCATAATTAAGTCCTAAATACATAATAGTTAGTGACATTTACTGAAGCATGTCATCTCTGGCAAACTGCCATTGTAGGAGAAATAGCAAACAGAAATGTATTTGCATTGTTTTTAGTTGGTTTGTAATTTTTTTGTAACTATTGTCAGAAGAAAGCATTAAATGAAATAAGCTGGTTAACAGACTGAACTAATTATATTGATGTGGTGAAAAGAACTAATACATTTTGTAGGAGGCAGTATTTGGTGACAAAAATAATCTCATTAACACTACATTTCTACTACCAACACTTGCATAGCTTGCATGCTGCTAAACACAGAGCTTGACAAATAAAGCAATCGTTACAAATTCGGAACACCAGCAATGTTCTGCTCAGCTTTGGATAAAACAGACCTTCCCTCAGCCCTGCCTGGCCTCACATGTGCTTCCCCCTTCACAAGTTCACTCTAAAGAATCAAGGTTTTCTTCTCCTGAAAACAACAGCAGAAAGGCATCACTGGGCAAGAATGGTCAAAAGAAATGTGAACACTTTGGCCTGCTGTCTCCTTGCTCCCACATTACATCACAGCCATTTACAAGAATTCATGGTCATAATCTCCCATAGCAAATGGGGAAAACCGAATCTCAGAAAATAGAACACGGAAAGCAGAATGTTTCAAAATTTAACTTTTTAATTTAAAAGTCAAAGCCAGTAAAGGAGAACAAGCAAACTGTCAAAAAGATGTCACATTAAACCAGGAAATTCTGTTTATGTATTCCCTACTAGAGATTACATGAATAATCAGGGTTCTTCCCTGGTCCCCACCCTATCTCCATTTTCAAATTAAATCTAGGAGACATTAATGAAATAATTTCCAGCTAAACATCCTAGATCATACTTAACCCTTAAAGTCAGTCCTTCTTACACCCAACAGGCTGCCTAGTGGAAAGAAGTTATTTGTATGTCCTGCCAAAGCAGTTAAAGTCCCAGCAACTACCTACAGTGCTTTCAAAATTACTGCCTGAGCCTCAGTCCCACCCCTCTGCTTTAATTCCTGGAGAACACAACTTCCTGTTAACATGATGCATTCGGTAATGGACAGACTACAGTGAAGGCTGTATTACTGTCTGCTAACTTTACTGAGACAGAAATAGCCTTCAGTGAAGGTGGGGAGCAACATCATAAAATTGACAAAGCAAGATTCTGAGCTCCTCTGTTAATGGAAGAGTCTCATGCATATAGTAATGAGACCATCTTGTTACTAAATACAAGTATTGCCAAGAATTTTAAGTAATACACTTCTTTGAAAGAACAGGAAAACCATATTTCATTTCAGTGACTGCAACATCCAGCCCTATGGTGCAAGATATGCTCTGCAACATCAAGTTCAGGTAATCCGATCTTATGTGAATGCAAACTTGTGCTTAATTTTACAACTCAAGGAAATTTACCCTCAAGCCATAGTTATACCTCTGCCAGAAAACCTGCTTGCCACTTCATGCAGGATGAGAACTACCTCGTAGCTCCGGAAGCAAAGCCTGGAGGGGCCAAGTATATTGGTGCAGCAACTTTGCAACTGTATTTGCTGTGCAGTTAGCAGGTTTGTTCATTCTTTTCCCTTTTAGCATGTTATTAGAGTCCTAAAAATTGCACCAAATGTTTCAGCCAAAATAATCATTAGCTGGTTTTAAAATCTGAATTTCACTATTTTTTTTAATCAGAAAAAGACAGCAGTAACTTTCCAACTGAATTCAGTTGCCCTAGTCCAGAGAGATGTTCTGGATCTTAAGACACTGTCTTTCAGGATTATGGTTCACCTCTCATGGTCAAACAGTGACAGTGGTATGACTGCTAGTCTGACTCCTCTGCTTCTTTTCATATTAAACATAAGATCAGCATAAGCAGGAGGGAGGGAGGGAGGAGGAAAGAAAGATTGAACCAGTTTTTTTCAACAGTATATGTGCCAGTTAATCACTGAGATATCCTTTTCACCTAAGGATTAAGATTTAGCAGGCAGACCCAACGTGAAGAATAGCAAACAAACAAGATCCTATAAGTATCAAGTACAATTCTTTCACATGTAACAAGCCAAAGATCATGAATATTTTTCATTGGAGGGCTGTGGGGTTTTTAAATGTTAAAAAAAAAAACAACCCTTTTCTTTTAAGCAGGCTTTGAGATCTCATCTAAAATGCTTAAATTCACCAAAGTAATTACATTTTTATTATACTGTCTGCCATTGTTCCCCTCAAATAATTTGAGTGTTTGGCACTTCTGAGACACACTTTCATTTGTCTGAAAGTCCCCAAAACATAAGAAATTGAGAGAAGTGGTCCATCTTTTAAAAACGCTTTCCATTATTCAACACAACTACAAGAGAGCTAGCCCTCCCCCAAAGTATTTAACACTGAATTTCATGCTGCAGTCAGCAGCTAATTGTCACTAAAACCAAATTTCAGCATTAACTATGCAGTTATTGTCATTCATACCATCAGTCAAATAAAAATATTACCTCTAAGCAGTTAACTATCTACCACAGCTCACATTGCAAACACAGAATACACATAGGCAACTGAGCCCATCCATCTGGACGTACAAATCAATTAGGAACCATTATGATAAACATAAAGATACATATGTTGCCCTATCAAAAGAAAAAAAATGAGACAGGAGCTACAGTTCTGGATTGAGCACCTGGAGAAAGTTTGTTTTGGTTCTACAAGTATTTTATATATCATCCTCAGATTTGCACAGGTGGGGGCTTCCCATGGCACAGCCACATGTGCTTCCAACCCTGCCAGTGAGAAAGAGGCTGACACTGTCCAAGGCTGACTTCTAACGCTGCAGTCAATCTCATGGTGTGCCTTTGAGTCCAAAGAATCAGCACCTTTGCTGTGGTAAGGGCACTTGGAAGTTGCTATCTCAGTTGCAGAAAAGTGGAGAAAGGGGATGGATATGAAGGAGTATCTTAGTGATGGTAACAAAGCTTGGAGTAATTTTCCAGACAGTTTAATTGCTAAGCTGCATAAAGCCACTGGAAAGAAAATGTAGCCCAAACGCTAACATTTTAGTTTTCCAGAAAGGAAAGATTTCTGACAGACTCTTAATGGGATACTCAGGGACAGTTTCATGGGTTGCTGGCCTATGTGTTACCAACATTCCACAAGCTCTCATTTCAGTGCACTATTAATGCACCTGTGAGCATCAGGACGTATGGAAATCGTTATTTCGTTACTTGAATGTTGTTCACAACAGCATTTGGGAGTGCCTGAAAAACCTCAAGGGCTATGGACCATAAGATAAAAAAAAAATCATATCATACAAGTAAAACAAAATGCTGTTTAAAAATATCAGCTTAGCAACTGACATCTTAATACCATATAACAGCCTTTTGCAACTTCTAATTATATATTTTCAAAGTTTGCTTTTAGATAAAATTGAAACTACAGCACAAATGCAAAAAGTAAAGACTTACTGAGAGGGCATGGTTTGTCACTTGTGCAAAAGGAGCAGTGTCTTCTATGCCACAAAACAGCAGTGGTCTGGGTACAACAGGCCACTGGAATTTAAAGCTGTAAAGTGACAAGAAAAGAAACTTTGTGCCCAAGACAAATATCTAACTTCTTGCATTAAAGACCAACACAAAGCAGTAAACTTAATTTTGAAATAAAGCATTTGCATAGGGCAGATAAACGAATGGAAAACAGATGCTGGAAGATGTTTTAAGTAGCAAGTTTCAATCTGATTTAAAACATACTGGATAAAAGTATCTACCTTTTTGCAATTTCAGTGATCAAGCATCTAACCTGTTTCAGGTTTGAGGCGAAAGCTCTTAGTGGGTGGCCCTGCAGTCTACTTTCCAACAGTGCATGTGAAAGTGGGAGGAAACTAAACAGGACACAGTTTGTCTGCTTCTGTCCCCTTCTGGCAAGAGATCAGAGAAAGTTTCCAGTTTCATTTATGGTGTTTATCACTTTTCTCCTCTGCTTAGCAATCAGAAGTCACAAGATACATTGTTTTACTATACTCAGAGGAAACACATGAGCCTTGATTCTCTGTGCTCCAGCTGCAAGGCAAGCAGAAAACACATGGAAACCTAGTCAACCCCATGCAACAGTGACAGGTCATTTCTAATACTTCAGTGCTGCACACAGCCCTCCAAGGCATTGCAGGAGTGCTTCTAAATGTGGTATCTACTCAAAAGGAAGAGCTGGGGAAAACTGGGGCATGAAAGAGTCCTCCTTCATCTATGGGGCCGAAGCCCAGGTAATGGATAACTCCAGCAATGCTCCTGCGTGACCCTGCTGCTGGGAGCACAGCGCTCCCTTTTCACCCCAAGCATCTGTCACCACAGACACCACAAGACAATGTAGCAGCATGGAGTGTGTTTCTTCCAAGAAAATCAGCTCTGATACCCATCTCAGCAAATGGTACCTGCACAATTAAAATTAAATTTACAACTGACTCACTGGATGTGCCCCAGAAAACTTGGTGCTTGGCCAAGCAAGCCTCTGGATCCCACACCCAGCATTCCCATTTGGTTCTCCATGTGGCTGTAGGGAGAGAGGGACGCAGGTACAGCTCAGAACTGACCCAACCAGATGACAATAATTCCCAATCTGCTCCTGGTGTCTTTACTTCAAAGTTTCTCAGTGAAGCTTTAGAGTATTTTGTTCTCTCTCTCCCTCTACTTTCTGAGATTCTGGAGTCTCAGAATTCCTTACTATGGAGATACCAGTTAAATGAAATTACTTAAATGAACCATCCATTTTGTACTCTGTTTAGATGGCAAGTTCTCTGGGGACAGCAGCTGTGTCTTATTCCATATTACTGTGGTGGCAGCACAACAAGCCTCACACTTGCTGGATCATGAGTCATTATTTTAACATAATAGTGAAAACATCATCACTAGGAATTTTGCCACAAACAGATTTAAAAAAAGAATTCTACTGTTTCAAAAGAAAATTAAAGAAAAAGGAAGAAAAGAGTGGACAGAAATTCCTGCTTGTCACATGCAACTTACAAACCCAGGGGCAATTACTTCATGTATTACCCTTTGTGCTATCCAGCATAGAGGAAATGCTGCTAAATTGCTTATCAGAATTAGTGCAAGCCAGTGATTTAGACACAGTGAATGTTGTGTGAATGCTGTAGCTATGTTTGATTGTTGTTTAATAGCTTTGGATTATACCATTTGGCATTCATTTCTCTCTCTCATTTTATGTATTTTGCCACACTTGGCATTTACATCTGTGATATTCAACTTCACAGTTCAACACTATTGAAAAAAGTTACAGTTATGCTGAAAACATTGCTCTAACATCCTAATGGCTCAGGATATATATGCATTTTTCTTCCATCTTTGCTTGCAGCACTACACAATTATCACTGCTGTATTTATTGTTTCCAGTGACTCAGCCTGCTGGAATTATTAAACCTTGTTTTAACCTTATGCTTTTGTACCTCAAAGTACTTTGCTCCTTCCTGATGCAATCCGGAACTCAAAAGGTCAACTATGCATATTATATTGCGAGGCTTCTGGTATTTCCTTCCTTTGAAGGTGTAGGTTAAAACAAAACAAAACAAAAACCTAAGCCACGATGACAGTTAAGATACAGAACCTTTCATTTATTTTTCCTCTCAGCTCACATGGCTTGCAAGACAAATAATCACAGTCACCACCATTAAAACGAACAGTTCAAAATCTTTTAAAGAAAGAGATAGGTTCGTTTGCAGGTGTCAAGAACTACAACATTGTGCTATTTTGCTTACAGCAAAACTTCTTTGCCATGTTCACTCTTTAAGCTTCACCTAACACCCAGTCACAGTGCAAGCAATAATAGAATTCGTCTGCCATACATTTGGGACTGAACGATGTTATGTACTTGTGTTACAATATAGCAATGTAAGTGCTCTGTATTGTAATTATAAAGGAGCAAAACAGCTGTGGGGAATTGAATCTTCAGAATAGTGAGTGTGTACAAGCACTAAAACATGATAGTATTTAAACATTTTCAATCATCTTCCTCCCCTCCTCAAATCAATACCTTGATTATGAAATCATCTCCATTTTTTCAGAGCTCATTATTAGCTAGAGCACTAATAAAAGACCAAGCTTCCAGGGAAAACCAAAAGTCCAGTATAAGTCATGCTGTGAGTTCAGTGAGAGTTTATCTGGAACTGTCCCGTAAAAGCACTATTTGTAACTTGTCACATTCAAAACTATTTTCTCTCCTCCTCATGTCTGAGTATCTGCCCGTGCCCAGGCAGCTTCAGCACCACACAAACTGCAAATGCCCCACTGAGCTGCCCTACACCCTCATGGTGCTCCTGCACCTGGTAGGACAGTCACAGTCAGATCAGTTAAGAGATGCACATAAGGAGGTGTATGATTCATTCCTTCAATAAGTATTTTGCAGATTCTTCCAAGCCTCCTGCTTCAATCCACATGACAAAGGTGTGCCACCTAACTGTGACTATTTTGAAGCCAAGAGATTAGAGTCAAAAATACCCCAGAAGGGCACCACATTGCAGGACCAGAGGATCAGCAGCAGGATAGACTTCTGAGAAGGAAGGTCAGCCTTGTTTGCTGCACACAAGGCAAGCACATTCTACTGAAGAATGCATTGGGGCCCAACACCAAGTGACAGAAAGGCAAACCTCTGAGTGCCAGTAGGTTCCTCCTATTGCTTTGTACATCAAAGATATTGTCCAATGCCATCGCTCACAACTGACATTAAAAAACCCTGGCTCATTTTAGAGTACATCTTACCAATTTTCAGTATGTCTTCAACAAACACTTATATCAAAGCTACATGCCAGGGGTTGCGCTGATTTCAATGTCAAAACCAGCTAAATTCATGACCACCTAATGTGTTATACTTGTTTTCAGATATTGCATACCTAAACTCAACAGATGCTTGTTTATATAACCCCCATTTGTATTCTTTTATATTCCATTGCACCTGCCACTTCTTGAGAGTGATTACTTGATTGTGAGTAAAAGACGATTAGTTAATACTCTAGATGGGAGGAATAGAGATACTTGGTCACAGATTAATAAGTACTCGGACTTTCACAGTTCGTAATTCAATTCATGTTAAATGTGTTTTGTCATCTTCTCTAGTAGGGTCCTGAACTGTGGAAGGAAGATAGATTACTCTGAGAATTTGTTAATGCCACTGGCATATTTTGATTCCTTCCTTGCCCCTCCCTTGAGCAGCCTCCTTAAGATTTTCACGTTTTAAACAGTACTAATTTCACTTGAATTTGTGTTTATTTTCTTTTTCCTGAAACACATTTTAATATCTCAGTGTTATAATCCTCATATTTACAGGACAGAGACAGAAATACTTAAGGAAATTAGAAACATCTCCAGCTTATTCCTGTCATAATCAGTGATTTTTCTAGTTTCTTCTGTATACCTTTGAATTATTAGAATAAGAACACTGGAGTTTTTTCTAGAAGATGAATTTTAAAGGTAAATAAGTCTGTTCCCTCCCACTGAAAAGAGGTGAAGGCAGGAGATCTGATAATTTAAGGTAATAGCTTCAAAAGTAATACAACCTCTAGATACACCTACTGCTACCCTATTCACAAATCTGTACTCCCCAAATATTATCTGAAGCCCTTCAATGAGAATTTAAACAGTCTCTAAATACCTTACAATCAGCCAGGTGATGCTAGACAAAAGACTTATGTACCTTCAATGGGTTTCAAGCTGAAGCCAAGGACTTCAACCATATAGTTCTCTCATTCTCTTTAATTTCCAGAAACTTACTTGGTCATACAACACCTGGTGCCATAGGCTAAGCTAATAGAAGCAGTGCCCTTTTAACCTTCCTTAAAACAAGAACTTTGCCACTTGGAAATGCCACTGAGACACTAAGATGCATTGGATCACTTCTACAAGCCACAACCCATGTGGAGACACAGCTGCCTGCAGCACAACCATAGTTTTCCTTGCACTTCTGGCCGTTGCCCCTGGTTATGCAACATGGCTGGAATAAAAGCAATTTTACCATGTAGTTTCTTCTTCTTCCTTGTTTATATACATTGATGACCAATTCAACTGTGAAATCAAACACCCAGTGTCTAACTTTTCATCATATGCTTTTGCAAGCTTCCTCAGATTGTCAGTCCACACCTGTATTGTTTTTAGCTGTCCCTGGGGGCTTTGTGTGTGGTGAAGTATTGCAGTGCTGCTGTTAAATAATTATTTTCTTTTGCTCAAAGCATGCTAAAGTTCTTGTATGTAGGGTGAAGCCTTTAACGCAAGTGCTTCACTAAGTAAATGAGCTATTACCTCGGGGAAAACAAAACTACAAGACTGACCAGAAAGGAAACTTGTGCTTTGACTTACACACAGTGCATTGTTTCCTTTACTGGCTCATGTAAACAGCTACCAAGGAATGAGTAAACTGCAAAATAACACCTCAGCTGACTGCCAGTTTTCAGAAGTACACTCCCAATTCAAATGTTTCTGAACAAGTAGATTGTAGGCTTTGGATTTAAAGCCTTATTGTGAGGAGTTTGAACAGGAATTTGCCAATGATGGAAAATTTTACACTTAAAACTTGTGTTTTATCTCAAGTGCCTTTGTAATCTAAGCAGCTGCCTGGCCTGTTTCAGAGCATGTTGCTCATTTTATGGCTAGATATTCAGTTACACCAACACGACCACCCAAGGACAGGCATGCAAGTGTGCACAAAGCAGACCATCAGGCCACCACAGGCACACACACATCTGGGTCACCTAACCTGTAACCATACAGGAGGCTCATGTCTCCAGTAAAAATTCTGTGACTCTATGCTTTCCAATGCTTGGAAGACGTCATTATTCCTTAAAGGCCTTAGCACATGTGCAACACCATAGCCTTTCACTCCAGTTGCTTCACTGAACATATTCTGCTATTCACTGGCTTCTTATCCTCCACTTTCACAGTTTTTGAGATGAAAATTATGGCTCTTCAGACCTTTACCAGATGGCATTTCATACCCCTGTTGCAAACAATGTCTAGGTCTTGGCCATGCCCAACAGATCCATGGTCAAATATCCATTTACTTTTCTAAACAAAAGTCATCCTGAGTGTCTTTCTCACAAATCATTTTAAGTGTCAAGTGGGCTAGATTCCAGTATTCAGTTTTACACCCATGGGAATACCACAAAGAAAGAAAAAAAATTCCCTCAAGCACAAGAGTCCAAAAGTCAGTTTTCATTAGTGCTGGTAACAGCAGACTGCAAAGAAACCATCTGCTACGTTCACTTAAACACCAGTTGCCAACAAAACAATTACTATTTCTTGGGGAGAAAAAAAAGTTATACATGTTCATAATTGTTCATTCAGATGACAGGTTCTGTTTATCTTTCAAGGTTCTATACAGTGAAGCTATTTTGAAGTTATAAGCCACTGATCATTACTTGATTACCAATTACTACGTAAGTGAATTAGGAAAATAGCACTCAGCATTTATTAAAACAAACTAGATTAGCAATTAAAGGCACAATTGTTCTATTGACTTATTTGCAACAAGCTCTCTCAAGACTGTTAAAAAATAAATGTGTAACACTGCTGTGTAGAATATCCTTTTTACTTTTTAAAAACAGGATATGCCATTTCATAATACAGAAGAAACCTGAAATTTATCATTAACAGTATATAAGTAACAGTCAAATGGATTGAATGCACAACTTTATGTATTAGAGTGAATATATCTGCCTGATATCACTGCATATAATTCTCTCAGATTTGAACTCCTGGTTAATATAATGAGCAATACTCTTTCAGGTTTTGAGTATTCAAACATAAACACAAAAGCCTTAAAAGTAATACTTTTAATCCTGGTGGATGAAATACTTTATCCTGGTGGATATTTTCCACGCTTATCTGTTCAGTACTTGTAAGTGCCACATAACTTTTTATTATTTAAAAGGAGGGAGAAATCTTTGGTTTAGCAGCTGTGATTTTCTACGCATTGGTTCACTTAGTTGTCTAATTCTGTTTGCAAAACTCTGCTTTACATATAAGGGTATCAATTCACCACAAAAGCATTCACCAAATAAATCCCTCTGTCACTGCTCAATTACTTGATAAATATTGGAGGGCAATATTAAAAAACATGTGAAATAAAATACACAGGGGCAGCGAAAAGAATTTATCTTAAGCCTTTGTCCCACTGGAGGCAGGAGTAAAACTTACACTTAATGCAAGATCAGGTTCTACCCCATTATCCTTGTTCCCACTGCACAAGAGCAGATGCCAGTGGCAGGTTTGGATAAGCCAGAGCAGGGACATGAACACAATGACAGTGCAATGTCTTCCTCAAGTACACAAAAACAAGGGAAAGGAAAAACATGTGGGGAAGCAGCATTTGTTCCACATGATCTGGAGGAGGTCTCTGCAAGGGGAGGAAAGGAGCAGGAGACACTTTACTTTTGCAAGGGAGAAGAAATTGTGAAGTATAAAGCAAGCTACAGTGCTTACCACTCTAGTTTGGTGAACTGGGGCAGCTAATGAGCATTTTTTTAAAGCATCTTGCACTGCAACAAAATAGATAGTTTAGCAATCCCCACTTAAAAAGTGTGTGTGTGGGGGGGAGATGAACACCAAGGTCATTGTAGTTTATTATTATTGACAATATACACATCCTTGGAAGAGAATAGATTATTTAATGAGTAAAACATGAAAAGGTTTATAAGTAAAATACAACATAACCCCCCTGTGGTTAGCAGGATGATTACAACTTCTGTTTAATCAATTAGAAATATAAAGAAGTAAGCTTCAAAGAAAATTAATTTGAAAAATATCAAAGAAAGAGGATGTTTAAAAGGGTAGTAATATCTAAGACAGGGATCCACACTATTACATATTACCACTGGACCATTGGTTAAACCTAAATTAGAGTCGTCCTGTCCTACAGAGCTCCTGGAGTTACTAGAAAAACAAATTAGAAAGCCCATCTCCATGGAATAAGATGTCCCTAATATCCAACTGTTCCATAAATGGGATTATTTATCTATCATTAATTTTGATTGAATTGTGAACAAGAAGGCATAACAAGTCTTGCTGGACAAATTCAAATGCTATTTCAGTACACTATTAATGTGCCTCACAATGCCGAACAGAAAAATTAATTTCATTTTAATTTTAAATCATCACATTATATTTTATAAGTGCAGAAAAGAGATGATTCAGTCAACAGGAAAAAAAAACCCCTTGCCTTCCTTTGCTCTATTGCACTTTTTTTCTTTTCTCTCATGGTATACAAGGGAATAAATACCTTCTAAAGACTAGTTTTTTAAGACTAATTTTATCTTTTACCTCAGGTCACAGCACAAGAGGAGACATTGCCTTTTTAGCTGCAAAGGATTTCTTGCTAAAAAGACACTGTCACTCCAGTTCCCAGGAGGAATTATTATCAAAGAAATAACACTATTATAAAGTGTGAACATGCAGGCTGAGGCTATCAACATTTGCCCTTGCTCTTGAACTTTTATTTCTTAATAATAAGTTATCTAAATTGATTCATAATAATGACAATCTTCCCCACAGGATAAGAATCAAGATAGTTGTTTTCCTTCCTTTTATTCTGCCAGTGTAAAAGAAACTCTTTTTTTTCCTCTGGGCTGCTTACTAATTATGAACGATTAATCATTAGTCTAAGACTTTATACTATGGTATTTTAAAATATTATAATTAGTAAAAGCTGAGCATAACATTTAATTGTTTGGATACATTTTTCTCTATTTGCTAATGTCCTCTGTAGTTGCTTGGTTTCAAATTGGATGCAATTCAAAGAGACAGGAGCAACAGCAACTAATGCCAGGCTCAGGTCAGGTCCAATTTCTTTTTAAAGATGTTGGATAATCGTATTTTATTTCAAACCAAAAATATGTTTAAGCTGGAACAGAACCAGAAAGACAGTCTGGGAGAGCTGTTTCACAGTTTAAGAACCTTATTCATGAGTAACTGATGAAGAAACACTTGAAAAGGGTTGGGGCTTTTATCACCAAATGAAGTAATTAGAATGAACATTCATTGCATAAGTTGACATTATGATGACATTAATCAACATGGGATATTTAGCATGCCCTTAAAAATACAAGGCTCAAGAGCAGCAGCACAGATTCAAGACATGAAATTCAGAAGGTCTATAAGTCAAGATCAGATAAGCATCCCAAAACGACTGCTTAAGAGTAATCAATCAGACCCAAAAACCCTGCATAAGCCAAACCTAGTGCAAGTCATTTAGCAATATGGGGGTTTTTTTTGGAACACAGCTGGAGCTGGAATGGGCTGAACTAGGCAACCTACCTGTGAGCATTTCCAGTGCTCTGTAATGCACCCACCCAGCACTGGGGAACAAAGCTAGACAAGTGTGTAATATTTCAGCAATCATACCACAGTCCTGTTCTAGAAGGTTCAGCTCCCTGACCAAAGCATGGCACCTTGTCAGACAAGCCCATTCAATTATATAAAAGAATGTACAAATAAGCTGTAATGTGGTTCCAGTTCACCAGACAGTGGTATTAAGGTATAGCAAGAACCACTAAAACAGTGTTTGAGCAATGTTTATTGTCTGCCCCAATATGTTTCTTTAAAAGTGCTGGATGTAACAGGAATACAAAGTACTCCATCTCTTGCTCACTTAGTGAAAATCATTTTCCAAAATCTGCTGCATATAACAGGAATCATCAGCTTTTAGAGCAACATGCCATATGGCATTCCCAAATTAGAGGTTAACTGGAACAAAATCCCATGAAGCCTAGGCTGTACTTGCTCTAAGTGAGAGAAGATTCTTCCAGTCATGTTTTCAGAGGCTTTTGTCTCTGACCAGATACAGCGGCTCAAGTAGAACTCCTGGGCAGGCCTTTCCATGCTCCATTCAGTCTCCTCATAGCACACCCTGGAACATACGTGCTTGACTGCAGACACTCTGCAGACAAATATGCTTACACACTAACTGTGTATCTTGTCTATTCTATTATTTTTCTACCTAATGTACTCACATATTCATACATTTTATGTAGTGTAGTACCTAGGCATGAAATGAAGGGTCTGTTTAAAAGTGAAATGACAGAAGCAGCTCCTTTACTACTCTGTAACAGTGTTTTACTCCCAATAGGTTTTATAAATTGAGTTATGTAAGAGAATGGGACGCTATTTTGTGAGAGCAAATGTTCCTGAGATTGAAGAGGAACAAAAAAGATCTTTTAGAAGATAGCGAGACCTGAGAAGACTTATCTAATTCCAGCTTTCCTATGAAAATAAGATTATTCTCCATGCTTCGTCATAACACAAGAACAACCCACTTGCATCCCACTCCAAAAAAAAACCAAAACAAAAAACAAACCAGCAGAAAAGACACACAACCAATGACTGCATCAGACACGGAGGAAGAAGAGCCACCCAAATAAGACAACAAAGAACACTTTTAAAAGTGGCAAAAGTTTCAGTTACTCTGAGCACAGCACAAAAAGAAGAGCATGTATTTCATGGCACAACTCTTAATGACATCTGAATCCAATGTACTGCTTAATGGTACTAACCAAATCCTAGGGGAGAGTACTTTATCTCTCAAGTCTAGGTCTTGATTGCTAAATCACATGGGGCAGCAAACTTCGCAGCATCAGCACAATGTATTCTACCATTAAACATCACCAAGGGGAGATGCATTTTTTTATGTGAACCAGGAGAGAAAAGAAAAAAAAAAGGCACACCAAACAGCAACAACCAAAAAATCAAACTCATAACAAACCCCAGAAACTGATAACTGGGGAGAGCAGTCAGAAAAAAAGGAGACAATATTATGGTATCATTTCTATTACATATCAGATAAACATTAAACTGCTCAGCAATTACTCAGCGATGGCCAGACAAAGGCTTTATGTTTTCTTGAAGAAACACAGGGTAATTATGCCAACTTGCCTGAGACGCTGCTGTAGCTTGTAATGATTAGGCTTCATAATAATGAATCATCACAGAAGATAGCACTAACCAGCCATAATATCAAACTTAAAAGCCATTATTCATGCAGTTCTTACACTTATTACTGTATCAATAGATTGCCCACATCATTAAAAAACTCTGTGTACGTACACATTTATGCACTCTGCCCACCAGTTATTCTGACTGGATCTGGTTCACAATTAACTTTAAATTTACCAGATCTTTATCAGCAAAGAATAAAGCCCAAGATTATTAAAAATATAGGTCTTTACACTTTGAAAGCCCAAGATGTGAAAGAGGCAGGCAGACATGAAGGCACTTTCAAAGGACTAAGAGCTGGATTAAGTCTAGTCTAGAAAGTACAAAGGCTGCATACATTATATGAGATTGCTCTCATTACAGAAGGCACTATAAATCTTGAAGAAGCACAGATAACTACAGAGAATCAAAGGATTGGAGAGGAGGAATTCCTGCTAATGTACTTGTCCTCTGAAGAATGGCTTTGTTTAAAGAGAAAAGCCACATTCCATCACCTCTCAATCTCAACAACAGTCAAAATTGCTCCAGGAAGAGGAAAGCAGTTCTATATACTCTTTCTTTTGCTCTTTCAAACTCCCCAAGAAACTTGAAATTCAAGCTGGTTAGTTCTACTTGGAAAAATCTCCATAAATGTGAATTAAAAGCACACAGTCATATCACATTTACACACCTTTTAATTCTGCCCTCTTGGGAGCCACACAGAACATGGAACAAAGAACTGAAGGTGACACAGAGCAGCTGGCCTCTGTTCAAACCTGACCACCACTTTCACTATTGACACCTGGGCCACAAGACCCTGCATAAACTTACTTATTGCTGGGTCAGATTCACAGGCTGACAGGTGTATGTAACACCTTACTGTTTAAAATGATAAGAGACTGAAAGCCTGCCAATATCCAGTGATCAGAAAATCTGAGAAACATGATGCTCATTCTAGGTCATCAATTTAAAATACAAACTCCACAGTTCAAGGCTCCCTTTATTCTTTCTTCATCTGAGCTCAATGAATTTTGCATGGCTGGCTGTAAACACTCACTAATGTTTCCACATAATAGAAAGATAGTTGATAAGACAAACCACAAAGTGTTGGTGTTCACAGTTTTACATTTACCTCTTGAATGGCACTTTTCTTAAACTGGGCATACTGCATAATCCTCTACCTTTGATCTAGACATAACAACTGCTTTAAAAGGAAGGATTCTGTTTTATGTTTTATGACGTGCAAGGCTGATTATACTCAGCTATGAATTGTTAGGTGTCTGTCCTCAGTTATATGCTCAAATGTTTAAACATTGAGACAGATTTTTGAACTCTTCCATAAGAAGTTCATGTTAATAAATCCAGATGAAAGCCTGAGTTTTCTCTATCATGTGGGATGATTACACAGTGTCTGAGTTTGTATGAACTAAGACGACATGCGTTTCTGAAATACTAACCATTATTCCATCATGTCCTGGGATTTTACGGGTATTTCAGTCTCCTTGTTCAATTGCATGATAAAGTCCTTTGCATGCATTTATCTACTCCCATGCCTTTCACTAACTGCTAAAGAAAACATTCAGTTTCTGAAGAGGACTGCACAGATTTTTTTTTTATCCAGCTCTAGCTTGTTGTCACAGCTCAAACAACCTGCCACAACTTGGGCCAGCTGCATGCCTGCTCACAGTCTAAGCAGTGCCCAGCAAGTTATGGCAGTGTCCTGTGGGATCCTGTCGCCTACAGCAAAGCACAAGAGAGGGATGTGGAAATGTTTGCCTCACAGGGCTACACAGTTCTTTCCCATAGGGATTTAAAGCTGCCCAGAACAGATGAAAAGTTGTTCTCCTGATCTGTTGTTATAGTGGCACCACAGTGCTCTATATAACATCATCTTTACATGTTTTAATCCAACCTCCCACTGTGAACAGTTAGTGTTTATAGGAGTGATGGAGTTTGGGTCAGGTACCTTCTTAAGTCCTGTGCACGCATTTCCAGAGCACAGAACACTCCTGCACTGGACCATGTTAAGGTCCATGAAGATGAATTGGTTGTTCCTCTTATGTCACTTTGTATGTCCAATTTAACTCTGTTTTTTTTTTCTTTCATGTGATGTAGAATCTAAGTAATTCTGTTTCTTGGTCTCAAACTTCTTTTACTTAGTTCATTCTCTCCTTCCACCAAATTTTCTCATTTCAGTTTTTTAAATGTTTTATTGTAACCAGTATGACAGTGCTAAACCTATGAAATAATGAAATTAAAAGATGTGTGGCGGCTTAATGTACCATTGTCTAAATCAGATTGTTTCATAGGCTTACTTTTTAAAGTAAGAAATATTTTGGATTCAGTCCAAGGTGATAAAAGCATCAGTTTAGGAAATTAACAAATATTAGCTGTCTAAAAATGAAAGGAAAAAAATAATTTCAAATATTAAGGCAATAAGTGGAGACAAACCCCCCATTTTTTGCCCCAGAAAGCATAATTAAGAGTGTATGAGAGAGCAGGATACTCAAAAATAATCATACAACTTTCTTGAAGAGACCACCAGATGGCTTGAGTACAAGAACAGGGGATTCTAGTTTTTACACTTTCTGACTGAATGTTTACAATAACCTTCCCAAAGATGGAAATAAAGGTTAACCTCCCATTTTGACTACCTTTTGCACAGCATTTATTCCTATTAAAAACATTCTAGGAAAGTGATTGGTTTTGTTATAGTGCACATGTACTTATTGACAAATGTTTTCACGGGTTAATGGACAGTAATAGAATTTTTTCTGCAGGTTCTTTTGCTTATATTCTTTCAGTAGGTTTCTTGTATCTCTCACCTCTCCTTGGTAACCTGTACCTTTGGAATGCCTTTCCAAGGTTATGGATGGGTTATACCTGCAAGACTATACCTTATCATTGCAGTCTGTCAACCCCATTTCAGGAGCTGCTGTGCATGGACGCCAGGTGGACTCTTCAGCTTAAGTTCCCTGCAGCACTCCAGTTTTGGCTAATTTCTTTAGCATACAGAGCCAAACTAGAAAATTTTTTACATCTCTTGCAGGTGAGGAACAACTCCTTCAGTAATCCCATTGAGCAAAACTACCTCTTTTAAAGCCTCATTTGTGAAATCTTCCTTCTCCCATTAGCTTGAAAGTGTTGTTGTCTGCTGCCACATCCAGTTCAGCTAATAAGGCCACATGTTAGAAACAATTCCCAAACTGTACTGAACTGCTCTGTACTACTTAGTCAAATTTTCTTACTACTGAGCATTATCGCTTCAAAGAGCAAGAAAAACAACCACATTAGGAAACCAAGCCTTGCAGAAGACACATGTGAAGAGGAACTCAGACCTAAAGTGTGAAGACTCAGGACACAGATACAGACAGCAGGTCAGTGCAGCCCTCTCCCAGATAGCCCTAAAGCTGGTAACTGCCAAAAGGTATTACCCACAAACACGTCCACTGCATTCATTGGGAGGCATGTAGGTGTAGAGCACCAGGGAGATTACATAAAGAAGCTTCGCAGTGCTGTGAAGAAACATCAGAGAAACAGTGATCCCATGGGGTGAGGATGGGGAGGGGGAAACACTCTATGCATGATTAAAAGCAAAACTTCATGAAAGTACTTGCAAAGAAACAGAAGCAGCTTATTACAGCACTGTGTTACAGACTGTATCTGTGACGACTGAGGAAGGTGTTTGGCCAGAGGGACTGTCAGCAGTCAGGTGGCAGACAGACATGAATTCTAGGATTAATGACAGTTAGTAAAGAACATGGGAGGGATGGAGGTGTCAGGGACAACAAGAATTGCAGAATTAAAAGGACATAGCCTTCCTTCTTGGGTAGGATAAAAGGCTTGCTGAGAGAAATATAAGTTCTGTGCAATAGAGTTCAAAATAAAGTGAGAAATCTTCATATTGCAGGTGTATTGAGGCAGTACAAGGACACAGATATGAGACTGAGAGGGCATGTACTTCAACTCACTGTTCCTCCTTTTCATACCTATGCACCTGCGACTTCATCATATATGTCTTACCAAAAGCAGGAAAGCCAGACTTACAATTCTCAGTTTTGACCTCAACTACTTGGTCAAAGAGATGGAGGGAGCTTAGGGACCATAATAGCACAAGAAGGAAGAGCCTCTGTTTGCAGAACCCATGGGGTGTTATATAAAAAGAAGAAAAATATCTACTACCATTAAAATGGGTTTCAACAATAATTTGTGTTTATCACTTGGCAAAATGTTCAAAGTTCAGCACGTGGTATGAGCTAAGGGAAGGAAGTTTTCTCTCTTTTATGGATTCATACAAAGGCTGGCAAATAACACTGCTGAACTTAGAAAAGCATTTTGTTTCTGTCCACAACTCTGGAAACAGCCAGCAAGTAGAAAGAGCAACCATGATTTCGGAAAGCAAAGAGACCTCAAGTATACTATGGTAAGACTAAAAAAATTCCAATACATGTTAAAGTGTGCAGATGAGACATGCAGAAGACACTACTTCACTGCAGACAAGCAGTATGTTGAGTGTGTAACTTGCTGCAAGCGAGAACACGTGGAAGCACAGACACGATGCTCTTCAGTAAATAGCAGTTGTGGTAGAACAACCAAAGGCTCAGGAAGAAGCATTCAAATTCAGACTCCAATATCTAGGAAAGTTTAATGCCAATGGAAAATGATTAATTGTTCCTATCAAACACTTTTTTTTCTGCCCTCAACAAAAAACTGATCAAGTGAAAATAAGCTGCCAAGACTACATTCAGAGACGATTTCAAGGACAAGCTGCATCTAGAATACTTATGTACTTGCAGTAAGGGAATAAGCACACTTCAAAATACCTTTTAATGTTACATATATATGGACACCATCTACAGCTGAAGATAGACTAAATTTTTCATAGTTTGAAATGTGGCATTCACATGAGGTCCCTCTCCCCACAGCTGATTCACCAGCCCTTAACTAAGGAGCCAGTACCCAGTATAAGCCTGAAATAAGGCATAGTGCAGCTAGAAAAGGGCTTCTGTTTCTTGGGAAAGATGAGCTAGGAACTAAGAAAGAACAGAAGAGGAATAGAGAACTTTCTGGAAAGAGAAACCTGTGAAGCAAATCCCCAGGCATTATGGAAAACCAGTGACATTAATCTGATTCATCTGTTCTTTCCCTACATCTCCAGCAATGGAGATGTGAAAACAGTGAGCTCACAGAACCTCTGGTATTTGAAGTGTGGCATGTTTCATTCAGCCTAGCTTACATTTTCATTTCAATCCAACAGTATTTTCTTGGGACAGAAGAAAGAATATTCTATATAAATTTCCTTGGGACAGAGGCAAGAATATTCTGTATAAAGCTATTCAGTAAGAATTAAGCTGAAAGCATGAAACCACAAAAGCAAGCAGTTTCAGTGAAAAATAGTCAAAGATTTTTTTTTTTTAATTTATACCAAAAGTTGCATAGCCCAGAGCAACATGAAAAAGCTAAAAACTGTCATGTGCATAGCACACCCATTCTTTTCTGGGCTTGGCATCAACTCTTGTTTTATTTCTCACCTCAGAGAGCACAGGATGTGGCAAGAGCCTCCCCAGCATGCTGGTGGGTAGCCAGGACACCCCTAGGGTTAGGGGATGCAAGGGCAGGCTCAGGAGCAGGGGCTCCTGCCTCAGGGGCCTGTCCCAACCTCTCTCTGTTTTATCAGGTCCTTCCCACCTGCAAGTGCTGAAATTCCCGTGCAGCAGCAAACGTTACATGCTACTCACCAAAACAGCACTAATCGTGAGCTACTTTTTTTTCCATAAGAGATTTGTTCTGCAAATCAGAAAAATGCAAAGACCTTCTCTCATTGTGTGTTTCCCTGAATGCAGGCTGGACATTAAGTTAGAAAACCTATATTTGTCAATGATGCAAAAATTGCCTCACAGACCACAGACTGCCTCACAAACAGCTTTCAAGTGCCACTTATTTAAATAACATTACTCCCTGGAAAGAAAAACAGTTATCAAGGAACATAATATACCATTTCTGGCCTGGGGATTGTGCAGCTTTATTTGCTGTATGTCAAAATTAGCAAAAGCATTTACCAGGGCTTTGTAGCCTCATATGTAAAGGTGCAAGATGTAGTTCTCTTTGGAAAAGCAGCCCCAGAAAAAAGTATATCATTAAGTCAATTCTATATTGCATCTCCATCTTTTTCACAATTTAGGTTTAAAAAAAAAAAAGGAAGAAGTGACTTAGGTGTAGATTTTCCGGTCTCCAGACTTTAAAATTACAATAGTATCTTCATTTAACACCCTTACAATACGATCAATCCAATGGACTAACACACATTTTAAAAAAATGAAAATAATGTTCTTCTTAACCTTTACATAAAGGGCTATGAACAGTATCAGAAACAAATTCCTTTCAAAAGAGGAAGGTTTTGCCATCATATTTCAGCTACAAAAAAATCCTGTTAGAACTCCATAAAGGCATAATCTACACAACTGCATTTGAAGCTTTGCCTGTTTGCCAGCCTATCTCCAAGAGAGATGAAAGGGCTCTAGAGGCAGAGGAGCCCAGGACAGTAACACTGGTGCTCACCAGCTCTCACATCCAGTGAGCAACTTTCTATGGAACAGGCACAGCAGAACAAAACAACAAAACATAGCATGTATTAGGGAAGCCATTTAGGACTGGCAGAAGTCACCCATTATAATCTTCTAACCACTAAGCTACCAGTGCAGCCTGAGGATTGTAGATACCATCATACTTGCTCAGCAGGTATCTAAATAAGCTGTTGGGTTTTGTGCTAGCTCCAGTCTGTTTAAAGTTTACTTTAATACAGAGCACTCTACAGGTGTTCACTCCTCAAGTTTTTGTTTATTTGTTTTTTTAAAAAAAGCGCAGGTATTTAAGTGTAATGACAAAAATCTGTGAAGAGAGAGACCCTTTCTGATGATGGGACTTGGGCCCTTCATCAGTAGAAGAGTTTTGGAGCTTCCAAGCCTTAGTCACCAAGCAACTCTGGAAACCCCTGAGGCAAGAGGCCATGCCACTAAAGCACCCTGGCATTTTCTCCAGAAAAAAAGCTTTAGCTTCTATAAAATATAGCAAATATTTTTACTTACTAGTAAATTCTTATTAAACAATCTCATCATTCACTTGTCCAGCTATATTTGTGTGAAACAGAGATTATTATGATTGCTCCAGTCAACTGACAGAAAAAAGATCCAGCTTGTTCTATGCAAGGCTGAAAACCAGGAATCAAGGAGCAATCTGAGTGTGTAGACCAACACTGATGGCATGTCAGTAATGAAAGACCTGCAAAACATTCCATTACTGCATGAGTATCATCTCAGTCCTTCTTCACCCAGTATTAGCTGCTTTTCACCTATTATTTCACTTGATCCCTTCTAAAAACCTGCTCAGAAAAATGCAAAATGCTGAGCAGCATCTGCAAATTGGGATGGAATCTGAAATCACCTCATCCCTGTAAGGGACTAAAAGAATCATTAGAGCACATCTCCAGGAAGAAATGTCAGGTTCTGTCTACTGAAGAAGGCCACTCACAACGAAGTTATCTGCCACTTACACCCAGCAAAATATCATCCCTTCTCATATCCCAAATCAACATATTGGAAATCAGCCCCAGTGCCCCAGTGCACTTAAATTCACCATCTGGAGAAAGTGAGATGGTCACTATGCCTCAGGGTGACACCCAAGAAAAACCCACTGATTCACAGGATTTGAATGTATGAACCGGGTTGGAAAGCTGTTAGACAAAGCTAATGTTTTCTGTCACACTATTAACAAGAATTAGCTTGGTGCCTTCCCTCTCGTTTTGTGCCTGAATGAAGTTCAGGAAGTTCAGCTACTGAGGTCAGTAGACCAAGCAAAAAAGAAATGGTTATCAGAGACAAATCAGAACAGCTGCAACTTTGGGCTTCAGGTAATATTGTTCAATCCACTTACTGAAATGTAGCCTGAATTAACTCGAGGATGTAAAGCACACTGGTATATTCATACTGACAGAACACTAGGTAAGACTAGACTGATTGCAAAGGTTTCAGCAGGTCAGCTCTAATGAAGGAGTTCAGCCACCGTATTCCTTATTTTTGACCTATACTCCCAGTACATTCTAGAGTATATTACACTGTGACAAGGCATTTTAATTGAGAAAATTAATCTGTTCTTATAGCATTAGAAAGGTTGAATGCTTCACAGCAGTCCACCTTGCCCTGCAATATATTCTAATCCATTTTTTCTTATCTCAATCCTGCATAAAGTTTGTACTCCTAATAGTATATGGTTTACTAACACGTCCGTGGTACTTCCTTCGCATTCTCCCACCAGACAGTGAAAATATCACAGCTTCTAAGACAATGCATTTCCCTCTCATATTTATACATATATATGTTTTCACTTTGTTTCACTCTCCAAATACACCTCATTTGCACCTGTAAGCATTTGAAGGACCTACAATTTCATTTGATAGTTCTAAGATGTTGATATTCTTGTTTAAACTTTTTTTTAAAGCTAGAAGTAATACATTGATAATAAAAGAAATGAGACTTCTGCAAATAGGTTTCTTTGAGGGTGTAACTCCACATACTTTCTTCGATAAAACTGTGTTAGTTAACAACAACCAGCATCCAGTCCCAACTGGATTGTCTTTAAAGTAGATAAAGTAGTGTTGAACTCTGAGGCATGAGCCAGTCCTAGAGAGATTTCAAAGACTAACTGCTTATTTCACCCCAAAGTTAAATTCAGATTGAAGCCATCCACTATCTTTAAAAAACTCCTTTTCTCAAAAGCATAGTAAGCTCTTGACTAACTTGCTTGAAAACATTGTGCATGAAATCATCCGGTGGATACACTTCTGTTTTGCAAAGGTATCAAGGGTCAGTAACTATATGCTCTTACTCTGAAACATATGATATTTGATGCAAAAGTGAACCATCTCTATGGAGGTCCTGTGGTGTAATGGAGAACACTCCAGACTCAAAATCCCAAGGTTGTGAGTTCGAGTCTCAGTGGGACCATCCCGGCAGTTCAATGCCTCCCTGCCATCCCATCCCGTCACATCTTGGATGCTCAGCAGGGTCAGCCCCAGTTAGTACCAGGTGATGTGACAGTCCCGAGGACTTCACTGTCACTGTCCAAGCTCGCTCGGCCATGGCAGATGGACCTCAGGACTTAAATGGTGGGGCCAGTTCTGCACACGCTGAGCCTCACCTTAAAAATCCACCGCACAGGCTGGAAGGGCACACCCAATTGGGGAGAGCCCTGCCCAAATCTTCGTCCATGAAGTCTGGCCATACATCCATACATGAACAAGCTCTTATCAGTCACTTTATTTAAGAAAAAGAACATGTCAAATTAAACATCATAATTCTGTGTCATCTGATCAAAAAATAAAATATTACTGAAAACTGACTGAAGGTTTTGCTATACTCTAAGATAAGATCTTATAGATGCAAAAGTACAAGATGATCCCATGCATGGCCTGGATCACCTATCAGGTAAAGGCACTTCCATTAAAGAGCTGGGGCCTCCTCCTGTATTTAACACACTTAATTTTTATATTAGGCTGTGTAGGAAACATTCTTTTGCATTGCAGAGTCCTTAGATACTGTCCTTCACTAAAGGTTAGGATAAAGTTTACTTACTTGCTTACCAACAATGACTACAAATAAACATTTTCTGTGCTAGTGGGAAAAGGCACAATACTACTGAGTATTTGCTCTGCTAGCTGTGTTTCAGCAATCTCATAATGTAACAAGAAACAGAACAAATTAAAAGGCATGAATCCTCCTAAGAAATCTGTTGCAGTCTTTACCCAAAGTTCCATGCATGCACTGATTGTGAGCAAAGCCCCCAGCCCTCAGATTGCTCTCTCTCAGTCAGGGTGGAGCCCAGGTGTGTCCAGCAGTGCCCTGCTGCCACTCCTGTCAGTCATAAACGCAGCTTCAACAAAAACACAGTTGCTTTTGAGCTCAGATGTAACAATAAACATCCAACTTTAACTTCACCAGGCAACGTATACAAAAGCCCAACACAAGGATACAGAAAAGTAATCTGTATTTCTTGTAGACAACCGAAACGAGACTCCAGACAGTGAAAGATACACCTTCAGATTTGTGAGCAACAGTCTAGCTCAATCATTTGCAAATAATATACAAAGGCTATTGCTGAAGGATTACAGATCAGTTATCAAAAATATCATCTGATCATATACAAGGCTTGTTAGAGTACACCACGATTTGCCTCTGTAGCAAACCTGTTTGCCAGGGGAAATATTTCAAATAATCGTACAATTACAGAAACCTGCATGGAAGAGTTCAGTGTGGATTATTTCATTTAAATTGACACTCTTCATTGCTTTCTCAAATCTCCTAGATTACCCAAGTATAACTATATAGCTCAGAAGACAATCAAACCACTTTTTTTTTTAAACTTTAATAAATATAGCAAATTTTATAGATGCACCATGATATTATCCAGAATTCATACACTCCTGGTGACAATATAGGGATTTTTTTTTTTTTACTTCTATTTCCTTGATAGTCTCGTGCCTTCAGGGACTTTGCATCTTAACCTGGGGGAGGGTGGATGTGTGTGTGCTGAAGAATGCTATGCTATTTACATCATTTTGGCCATTGATTTCAATGGGAATGAGGCTAGAACAAATAACGCACGATACCATAAAAGCAGTTTGCAAACTGTAACTGGCTCGTTCTCCCCACACTGCTGTGAAGGTGCGATTAGCGATGCCATTATCCTCACTTTACACCGGAGAAAGAATTCTAACAGTGGCTGATCGACTGCCAAGGGCCTCAGAGGGAAGCAATGTTTGTACAAGAAAACAGACTCAGAAAGAAGCTCCTGGCTCAAAGGGCAAAAAGTAATTTTCATTAGTCTGAAAAGAAAAGCAAGCTTTAGCTAAGAATACCCTTATCAGATTTTTGGGTGGAAAATTCAGACAGGACAAAGATGTAGTAATAAAGCAATCTCTTTAATCATCTTAGCAGCATCTAAATTTAAACGTACCAAAAAGCATCTGTGCTTATGTAGTTAAAAATGACGATGTAGTGAGAACAACAATGTACACTTTCACCACACACATTTAATCTACTAAGAACATGAAGGAGACGCCTAAGCTTGGTGTGTAGGTGTAAGTTTCGAACATTTTGGGAACTTAAGTAGCTGTACATGAGTTATGTTTCCCATTCATATTTAGATACATTTTTTGCTATGAATCCCCATAGAGATGATACACATAGCAATAAGTATCAGTGCCACACAAAACAGAAGAGAAGTCTGCACTTAACAGCAAATTTGGCATGCAATAATTTGTCCCCACAAAGATCTCTGGAATCAGCTCTGTTCATTTAGTGAGACAGAACGAGAATGTGAAACAAAACTAACCAATAAAGAGTTGACTTGGAGAGGTTTTCATTAGATAGAGTTCATTATTCAAATAGTAAAAAGTATATTCTTGGCTTCACATGCAACACAGTCCTTGTCTTATTCAGAAGGGGAAAAAATATTGCCTTTGCCTGGCAGCGAATTCAGAGTTGGGAGTGGGAAGAAATCAGTAAGAAGCTCAATGGCATATCAATTAATAGGTAGCAAAGACAGAGTGAGGGGATGTATAAAAGAGCCAGGAGAAACGTGAAGTGCCTGAAATTTTTAAAGGGATTTCCGAACAGAGTAAGCATACCTTGCTCTTTTGAGCAAGCTATAAATAAGCTCATGTTAGTGGCATCAGTCTCCAATGGCACAGCTTAAAGAGAGCTCAAGACAGAAAGCACTGTCAAACAAGTACATTTTTGTATGATGTAGACCTCTTGCTTATACTACAAAGGAGGCTGGAAGACCTGACCTTAAACAAGGAGCAAGAAGCAATGTCAGGGCCCTAACCAAACGTTCAATTCAAGGTCAGTACTACTGGAAATGATTCTTGCTTCTTGAAATCTAAACCCAAGTTAGCAAACAATTTACACTGAAACAGATTTCCAGATATCTAAGCCTATTGCCTGTCTATGCAGAGGTGGGATGTATGCAACATAAAGACCAATCTGATAGTTTACAGGCAAATTTATTTGCCCTTACAGCTTCAGCCACTGATCTTGTTAAATGTGTAAAAATCAGATTTTAATCAATATAAAAATAACCATAAGAAAAACATCTATCCTAAATTATTATGGCATAAGATCTATAATGCATCATCTAAAGTGAAAACCTTTTCATTTTATTGCTCAAGCAGTAGTTTCCATCTCAGGGACTGGTCTATACAGCAGACTGGTAATGAAATACAGATTTGCAATGGAAAAAGCAGCTTTACATCAGCAAGCTGCCAACAAATTCCTGCCCCATCAGCAGAGACTCTCCATTGCCTTCTGCAGTCAGCGGGCCAGCTCCCCTGCTCCACTTCTTACTTGATGCATTTCTGTATCAGAAAAGTGAAACACTGTCTGGAATGGAAACTGCCCTGGGCCAGTGGGAAGCACTGCCCTCTCACAGGCTGCTGGCAGGCCTGGAGTCACAGGTGGAACACAGGACACATTGTCACCTTGTGTGCTTATAAAAATGGGCAATGAGCTTCAGCTGCACTACTGTATTTCACAACACTTCGTTCAGCTACAGAGCACTTCTGGGGAACTTCTGAGAAAACACTGCCTGTCTAAGCAGTGCTCCTTTGCCTTGCTCCTTGCTCTTTTCAAAAATCATACCAATGCTGTTTGGCACTTGGATTGCTCTGCCTTGAGCAAACTCATGTTGGGATTACACTCAACGCTGTTTGCTGGGAGACTGAAGGCTACAACTGCAGAGTGGCTGCACAGACCAACTGCTTGCCAGGAGCAGAAACGCTGGAAATATAAGCAGGGAATATAATTAATGATACCTGTTCCTTTGACCAGGATAACACTCTGACCCAAGACATGAATCAGCAATTACTGAAGTGCACTTACTAAACCATGGAAAGGAACGCCACTGTAATAATGAGCAACAATATTCTATAAACTGGGTACATGTGATTCATCATTCAAATGAGCACTCACACTGAGTGCAGGCAAATGGAGGCGGAGCTGTAATGCACCCAAGAAAACAATGCCAGCGTGGTAAGGGGGGGTGAGAATTCCACAGAGAAAGGAAGCTTTTATATCTGGAGATGACTGGGCTTCCCAGAACACTCTGCCTTCACAGAAATAATGGCTCTATCTGCATCTTCATATCCTTGACATGCTAGAGCCAGGCAGGTCCTGACAGACACTGCTTCTTTTATACTTTTATGATGCTTTAAAGATTATTGCCATTATTATCATATCTGCGAATATTTCTTGATGCCACTGAGGTCATGAAATCCCAAGCAATGGAAGTGACACCTAATCTTCACTTTAGTCACAGATTTGGTTTTCTGACAGCAACACAGATACCAAGAAAGGGAAAATTCCCATTCCTCTACAAGTCAATGGTAAAGCTGTTTTTCAGGTACCTCGGTGTCTGTAAGGTAACCTACAGCATGAGAAATACATCAGCAACTCGGGAACTTCAGAGGTCCAGGCAAGACGTACCATTTATCACTGAAGTCAGAATTAATGCAAGATGGACTGAATTATATCATTATTAGAAGAGAAAACACTTTCTGGATGAGACATCTCAAATTTGGAACAGACAAAAAAGTGCTCAGGGTGCTCACCTCATACACTTTGATTTTGCAGGGCAAAAGCAATTCCATTAGAGATTTTTTCTTTTCTTACGTCAAGGAACAAGCTGGAAAGGGAGAGGCATAGTATCTTAGGAAGTACTCCCAACTTTCTCCCACAGTTTTAGGTGTGGGGGCAGCTTCCAGATATTAAAAAAGAAATTCAGTGGTAGAAGTAATCAAACATGATTGTTTCTTCACTGAGGACAGCTACTGTCTGTGATGCTTTTCCTGAGCTGAGCTATAGGCTACACCAGTCTACAGGTTTGAGGTATAGAAAGATTTTTAAAAACATACAAAAAAGTATAGTAAAATTTCAAACCCAGCCATGCAGCAGGACAGTCTCCACGTCTGGCAGTGTTCACTATTGCTCTCCTGCCTCTGGCAGGGAAAGGAAGAAGGAATGGGGACCAGCATGTCACCAGCATTCTTTAGCTGGCCTGAGGTAGAAAAGGAGAATGGCTTGCCATCTTCTCAGCCATCAGCTCCAGCTGAGAGCTGCACTGAAACAGCTTTACTTGTTGGCTTATCCCAGCTCTGTAAAACTGTAGTTGACATTAGATATTCATTTAGGCATTTAGCTTTGCTATCAGTGTAATATTGCATTCATAAGAACATCACTCAAAACACACTAAACCATCAGGCTTTTAAAATCCAAAGTTATTCAGAAAGGGAAAAACTCCAAACAAAAGCAACTAAACCCAGAAGAATTTTCATCTGTAACAGTCTGATAAACAAATCCTGACAAAGGAGTGTGTGTCACTAGCACCTCAGAATAGAGCTCTTCTTGGTGGCCCAGATGAAAACCACTTGATCTTGTCCATTTTATCTAACAAACAAATAAAAAACAAACAAAACAAAAAAACTCACCACCACAACAATAAAAACTGGGCAAGGGTGTAAAGGTGAATGACTCCTACCTTGCTCAAGTAAAAAGGCGCTCTCACCCTAGAGAAATAGTTTTGAGTGTCACAATATCTTGGAATACTGCAGTAATAGAGAAAGTGATGATTTATAGTAGTTCAGAAAGAGAAGGTGGAAGCAGGAACTAGTTGATATCATTTTTCATTTTACCTCTCCACTTTTCCACACCTGGGTTGTTATCTCTCTGAGAAGGGACAAAAATAAAGTTATTTCTGAACAGCACTGTTAGAGTCTTTCAGAAAATCTGCTCACCAATCATACAACAGGTGTCAGTGTCCACAAATTCTTTCAGGGTGCACCTGTAAAATACTAAACAACAGTCCCTACAAAAGTCCACTAGTTAATTTACTCAGACCCTGCCTATAAAGTGTCAAGTTCATAAAATTAAGTAAAATACCTTTTTTCAAAGGTATCATTCATAAACTCTGAGTGAATTTTACAGATTTTATACCTGATGAGATCACTTCTTGGTTTGCTTTGCTCCAAAGCACACAGAACTCAGGCCAAATTCTGTCTTCATTCAAAACCAAACTAGTTGGTTTCAGATGGGGGTATAGCCCAAGTCAGAATTGGTTCTACTCCTCTATTTTCTGAATGAAAAAAGACATTATCTCATCAGGGCATTAAAGAACTTCTATAGGATGAGTAGTCACAAACAGAATGGTCTGCACCTGTCAAATACAAAGCCAGCCCAGAAAAAATCCTATATGAGTCTTCATCCCATTTACCATAAAAATGGAAGTAAACACAAACAGTACAAATGGCCTATTACAGTTTTAAGGCAAGTGTAATTTGATAAAATTTGCTCTTGACTAAACAACTAAACTTTTTTTGGTTCCAAGAAGTACTGGGCAGACTCAGACTGGCCAGAAAACAGCTACCATGATGCCAAGTGAGAAGATTCAGCACATACTAAGTTTAATGTACATTCTTTTCCCATTCAGACCTCAATTTTTTCAGTCTTGACAGGCCTTCCAAGAATCTCTTTAGCATCAGCTTTAGCGTTTCTTAGTAAAAAGATGCCATTAAATTGTAATTAAAGCCCCTCAATCTAAAGTTGTGAAAACCTGCAGTGGGAATACATACTCAGAGAGCAAGGCAGAAATACTGTGCCCCACTTCATACATTAAGCTTCCAGTTAGTAACAATTCAACAACACTAAATACTTCTGCAAGGAACTCTGCAGATTTCAAGGAAACCTATACAAGTGATTGCAATCATATATTTAATAACTAACTCTACCTACTCTACTGCTTCTTAATGGCTCTTGTTCATGCAAAGGATTTTTTTGCCTGGGAGATACAAGCAACCTGAAACACTCAGCAAAAACGCATAAAGCAGCCCAAGAGACAGAGTTGACCTCAGTCATGTCACCTGAAATCATAAAATAGCTACTTTGGTGAAGCTGTGCAGGGATGAGCACAGCCTCAGAGACTAATCCAACAGAAACAGCATGTAGTACATTGAATGAGCATGATTTGAAACCAATTAGAATTATGACAGTTTTGGGAAGTATATTGTGCAAACACAACATTGCACAGTATCACATTAAACATGGAGAAGGAAAGAGGAAAATAAAGTTGCCATGTTTTTACATAATCAGCGAGACATAACCCCAGAATCCTAGCAGAAGTAAATGATTAGCAAAAGCTTTCTTATTTTCAAATAATTTCAGCCTGAGCTTTGTGCTAAGGAGGTCCATCCCATGATTTCGTTTTTGCACCCAGAGCTGCTTAACAACTCTCAGTTCTATTTGGAATGGGTCAGCCTTGTGCTGAACATAATGATAAAAAAAAAATCCACATTAATAAATTGAATTTGGCAGAAACAATACCCAGGTACCACAAGACTGAAAGTGATTATGTATTGACTTTTCAAAGGCAAACCTTTGAAAACCTTTCTACCTCATTCGACAAGTAGTTATAAGACTTGAAAAGCCTTTGATGGTCTACAAATAGAGCAGTAGTGACCAAAAACTATACAGTCATCTGTAAAACCTACAAACAATGTATTGGAGAACTGAACACAACTAACACTGAACAGTACTTTGATTTTATTTAAAATAGGGGGACAACAATGTATGCTATGAATTATGTACAATTCAGTTCTCATATGTATTACAGAACACACAGAAAGCCTCCTGCCAGCTACTACAGGGATCCAACCAAAAGCCACACTGAGGACCTGCGGTGCCTCCTTCAGAGCAAGAGCTTTAATACATCTCCTCTCAAAGACAGACCAAACAAGAGAATGTTTTACATGTAACTCAGAAGGTGGTACCAATACCTTAGCAAAGTGTACAGAAAGGCGAAATTCCTATCAGTGGTTCTAAATATTTCTTGAAGCACTATCTGAAGATATTTTGCAAATATTTTCAGTTTAGTGCTATATAAAGCAAGCCCTCATAAGTGTGAGTAAGCAAATAGGGCCTTTATTTTCTGTTCCTGCAGCAAATTGTTTTATCTAGTTACATTTCAAAACATTGAGCTTCAGAATAGGGTAATACTAGACTTTCTACTTTTTAATTTTTTTTTCCTGAAGAGTCCAGAGAAGGGCCATGAAGACAAGAAGACTGGAGCACCTCTCCTATAGAAACATGCAGAGAGAACTGGGGTTGTTCAGCCTTGAGAAGCAAAGATTCCAAGGAGACCTTAGAGCACCTTCTAATACCTAAAGGGGACTACAAGAAAGCTGGAGAGAGGCTTTTTACCAAGGGCATGGATTGATAGCACAAGGGGAAATGACTTTAAAGTGAGAGTAGGTTTATGTTAGATGTAAGAAAAAAATTCTTCGCTATGAGGAGGGTGATGGATGCCCCATTCCTAGAAATATTCAAGGTCAGGTTAGATGGGACTCTGAGCAACCTGGTCTAGTGGAAAGTGTCTCTTCCAAACAGGGGTGGGGATTGAAACTGCATGATCTTTAAGGTCCCTTCCAATCCAAACCATTCTGTGGTGCAAACTTGAAAGTTCAATTGCCAAAATTAAAAGCACTTTGTACACCCATTTAAAAAACTTTGCAGTAAGTAGTGGTTTTAAGGTCTTATTTCAACATTTTCACAAGAAGTTTTTCTGCCAGAAAGGATCAGATTTAATTCTTCTTTATATAAATAAAGTTAATATTCAAAGACAAACAAGTAAGTTATTGTAAAAGAGTATCATGCAGAGCAATAACACAAAATAGTCCCATCAAGGGAAGGTTTCAAATCTGCAACTGATTAGGCTTTTAAAATAAAAATTAAAGAAAAATTTTCAATCCTGTAACAACTCCATCAAAATCAGTATTTAAATTTAAAAAAAAATAAGTTTTTGTTTAGCCAAGCCCCTTCTTAAATTAGATTCAACTCCTTAAATAAGTATGGGTAAGTTTTTTCTTCAGATAATACTGAACCAGATTTGTTGTCAACTGTATGTGTCAGCTGAAAGCTAAATTGCATTTATTCTGTCTAAATGGAATGTAGGTCTTGACTACATTCCTTTCTGCATATTAAGTGTCATGCACTGTTAGTCTCATAAAACACTGAGTCTCGGTGCAACACTTTTCCTCCCAAAGAAAAGTGTCCAAATGGGAAGCTGCAGAAAGGACACAGCCCAGAGCCAGGGGCAGAGCACACATGTTTTCATGCACACGCAGAAGATGTGAAGGTCTGTACAGCTCTCGGCTCTGCACAGGTTAATTCTCATTCTTAACCAGAATCCAGATGTACATGAATACTTTTATTATTGTATCCTTAGGCATCAGCATGGAGGGTCTAATTCCACACACCAGCCAGAGTTTGGCACAGTTATCTGTCAGATATTCTGGGCTAGCACCATTCTGTTTATTCAACCCTCAGTACAGTTTACTGAGCATTTATTTCGGCTTTACCATCTCTCATGGATCCAAATGAATATGGACTAAGTACCAAAACCACACACCCTTTGGACTGTTTCTATTGTTGCACAAAATTACTTTTGAGTACATTTTAAAGAAGCAAGGTAGGCGATTTCCTGGTGTATTGATTTTGGGATGACAGCTCCCCATGATCACCTTTTCATCTTCCACTGGGAATCTCCTATTTCTTTCCACAAGCATAACATTCAGTGAGACAAACAAGGTGTCTGGGACCTTGTATAAAACCTTGAGGCTAATACCAGGGGGAGTTTATTGCTCTTGGTGTCATATTTGATTAGCAAGAACTTCCATAATAATTTTGCCCTGCTTCTTTCATATGATATCCTACTCCGTGGCATGCAGTTAAACACCACTAACAATATTTCTAGATAGAGATTAGAAGCAGCCTTTCTATTTTGTGGTTTCCTTTCTCAGTTTCCATCTTTCCACATCCCACTTTGTTTCCATGGCTTTTCCCCACTTCCTCCAGCAGGCAACTTTGTCAATAAGAGATGCTTCACTGTCCCTCCTACTTCCCCCTGCACTGACCTTTCTGCAGTACCATGTACAAGGCAGCCAGGCACAGACCTGTCATTCTGCCACATAGCACCAGGAACCACTACAGTGGCTGAAACCAAAAATCCAACTCAGATTTAAAGGCATTTCAGACACAGAAGAACCAGCATAGAGCTTTCACTTTTTATTTGGCCTGACCTTTCCACCCCTGATTCCTCAGACAAATTCCAACAGCACTGACCTATGTTAACAGCTGCTTTTACCTCTCACTGTCTCACCTTCACTGCAGGCTCACAAATTGATCTACGATTCCCCTTTTCTCCTGATAGTTAGGCAGTAGCAGATTGTCCACCCATCTTCTCAGTGACAAAGGAAATTCCGTAGTTTGGCATAAAGGCAGGGCTATCCCCACTGAACACCTTCCTATTACAAGCTTCTTTTGTCTCTGTGGAGGGTCTGTATTTTTCCCTATTATTTTACCAGGTCTGACTCACCAAGTTGCTCAGTGTTGTGTCCTATTATGGCTTTATCAGTTAAAAGTACAAGTGCATTTTATACACAGTAATCCTCATAACTGCTCTGTAACATGGGAAAGAGTTACTCATGCCACTTTTATTTATAATAAGAAAAAAATAATTATTCTAATATAATGCTACACAAGTTTTTTGAGAACAAAGCCCAACTATTATAACAAGACAACATGGTCAGAACCTGAGAACAAGGCTAATAAGCAGACAGATAATATACTAATACTATGGAAATTCGTCAACATGTATGAGAGATACAATAGGTGAAGGCTGCTGAACACTCAGGTGCCACTGCACGCATGAACTGTTTGTTCACCAAAAAAGGTTATCACACTTGACCTTCATCTGTCCTGAGTGAACAAGTAGACCTGCATAGAGAGGCAAGTCTGAACCTTGGGAATGAAGGTGTAGAAAGACTTTGGAGCAGCAGTTGTGGTCACAGGCAAGAATTTCCTCACAGAACTGTATTTGTAAGTGAACACCAGCCCTGAAAATACTTAATGCAGTGGGAGACAGAGACCCTGGAAAACAAACCATTTTAGCACAACAGCTGTTCTGATTTGTCATCAGGACTGATTTGGACATGAACATAGCGGAAAGACTAGACCAAAGCTCACGTGTGTATATCACACTAAACTAATGACCATAAATAGCAGCTGTAGCACAGCTTACATTAGTAATGTTGTTCACCTTAATAAATATCTTAAGGGTTATAAAGTCTGCAACTATCATATTTGTTTCTCTACCTAACAGTGATAATCATGCTCATTTCTTTCTGCTTGTTAAACAAACTAGCAGCCACGGAGGAAAAAAACCCATTCGTGACAATCAAACCTTGCAAAAAGCCTTGTATTAAATGGCAGCAGTTAAGGCCATTGGCAAAATAACTTTACATGTAGTGATGGTCTTTATCCAGTTTGCTCCCATGAGATATGCTGAAAAACATCTGTCTTAGCAACAGATATGAGAAAGACAAGCTGTGTTTTTTCCCTAAAACAAGGCAGAGTTGCCAGAAGGCAAAAGCATCACAGGAGGGCACAAATATGCTTGTTTTTCTCTCTTTTTCCTGTGTGACTTTGGGCATGTCACTTTATTTGTCTGACTCTCTCCTGTGTAAAAATCGAGGTAACTACACAAGAACTCTGTGGAACTCACTAACTCTTGATGACTGTCAAGTACCAGACTGAACAAGTACATGAGAAAGAAGGCTGCTTGCTAATGCACCTGTCTCAGGGCCTGTTGCAGTAGGACAAGGAGTAATGGTTTTTAACTGGAAGAGGGTAGATTTAGACTAAATATAGAGAAGAAATTTTTACAAGGCTGGTGAGACACTGGAACAGGTTGGCTGGAGAGGTGATAGATGCCCTATCCCTGTAAAACATCCAAGGTGACATTAGACGAGGCTCTGAGCAACCTGATCTAGGTGAAGATGTCTCTGCTCATAGCAAGGGGTATGGACTACATGACCTTTAAAGGTCCCTTCCAATACAAACTATTCTATGACAATTTTAGTTGTCATTTCACTGCCCTTGGTGTTTTCCCTTCTTTCCTCCCTCCAAGATAATAATCTGCTACTGATTAATCAGCAGAAAAAGGAAAATCAGTTTAACAGGCTGTAGTGTAAAACTTGAAAGTGCTTAAATAAAGACTGCCCAATAATCAAGCCCTGAATAAGGTCTGGTATCCCAATGCTTTGATTTGAACAGGGTAAATGGAAAGTGAGGCTGCTACTTGAGGGCCTTGATTTTAACTTGTCCTCCCTTTCAAACATCTACATTTAGTCCTCAAATACTCAGATGACATTTCTGTTACACAATATAGTCAGGATTGCAGTTACAGGCTTACCAAATTGAAGTTGCCATGCCTGTCAGTGTTACATGCAGAGACTGTTTATTAAGACAACTGCTGCTATGAGAAGAGGGGGCAGTCACACAGGGTGTGCTGGTCTGCAGCACATTCCTCTCTAGCCCTGGCAGCCCCCAGGCTTTGCCCATGGCTACCCACGGTACAGAACCACCCAAGGTACCATAGACCTGGGGACTCCTGTGTATCCTCTTGCACAAGGCTCTCAGAGCTGCAGCCAAAATCCTGGCCTCACTGACTCGGGAGGAAATGTGCCAATATTCCCACAAGGCTGAGCTTCACCCTTTGCTAAGGCTATGAAGTGTAAACAGCCTTGACTTCCAGCCCCATGCTGATATTTACAGGCTGCAGGAACAGGCACATGTTCAGTGTCCTGTGTCATTCAAGCTGCATCAACCGGCACTGTTTTTTCAGAATGATTGCCAGTGGTGATTTTACTTCATGTTGAAGAAAACCTTAAAATAAAAACTGATTTTACTTTTATTATTGATGTTATTTCATGACATAGTTCAGCAATAACATTAAATACAACACATCATTGTACTAAGTCATATCATAAGCTTTATAAACACAATGACATGTCAGATTAAGGCACACCTGAAATACTCTTTATAAAAACTTTAAGGGCAACTGGTGCTATTTAGTACTCTTGAAACTTCTAACCTTATTTTTTATATCAAAGTATTTCCTCCCCACCTCCCCTTAATGAGACTCATTGTTACTTTCCAAATCAAAGTATCAAACTATTTCTAAACTGAAGAGCAGCTGCTTTCAATATCTTTGAGCTTCTAGTATTAAATTAAAACAGCATCTTTTGACTATGGGGCCTGTCAGGCACTAAAATTACTCAGTACCTAAAGAGAAATAACGCAAAACCTGTATGTTTTAGCTATATATAAAGCACGGTACATTTTAAAATCACAGTATTCTATTAGTCAATTTGAGTTTTCAAGTGCCTTCTACTACACTTAATTTGAAGAAAAATTCTGCTATAATTTTTTGTCTGAATATAGAAAGCAAACATAGTGGAACTTTTTGTAAAAACTTACCCATGTAAACCCGCTCCATGTCTGAGCTGAGATACTGAGAAATGGAAAAAGTTGAAAGGATCTATTTTATTAGAAAAATATATTTACAACTTTTATCTAATAACCTGGAGTTGGTAGAAGTAGTTCATAATTTTTTGTCCACAGCAGAAAAGTTGCTACAAGCCTCAGGTTTCTCTCTGACTCTGCTTTTCCAATACTTTTATGTTTTGATTATTATTCAAGAATAAGATTCTAATATCAGATTTTTGCAGAACAACGCTGCAACCATTAGGATGAACATCTTACAAAAGGGAGCCAGAGCAGCACAGCACCAGGCAGAGACCAGGAGCACCTGCTCAGACCACAGCCATGCTCTGGCCACTAAGAAATTTTCCATGAGCAAAGGAATTTCCGGAGCAAATAAACTACTTACTGCACCTACATTTTTTCCCATTGCGGGCTGTCATTTCCTTTTCATAACACAGCTCATCAGCCTGAATATCACATGACGTTCTGTGACCATTCAGGTTACCCTGTGAAATACTGGCATAAAACTTACTCACATGGATTCCCTGTCACATAGCCTCAACACCTCTGCCCTTTTGTTCCCAGGAAGCCAGCTCCCTTGGGAAGGGGAGTTTGACAAAATACTGAAGTCCAAGTTCCTTTGCCCAACACAGGCTGCAACCCCCCTTAGGTTTCTTTTGGCTTGCCCCCACAGTACCAAAATGAGGATAAATAATTCCTAACTTATAAAGCTAACTAATTGAAGCTCTGAGCATCCATCTTTAGTAAGTGGAAGAACACAAGCCTTCTCCTGGCCTCCTAAGCAGCAGAACACTCTGTACAAAGTGAAGAAATCATTCAGTCTAAACAGTGACAAATAATTATGCTTTTCTGGGTAAAATAATGTATACAGAGGAAAAGACACTGAAGTTGAAGTATATGCATCAGGGCATGGTGTCATCTGGGGCTTCTCTCACCAGAAAAAGAAAGGACCCAGAAAAAGAAAGATCAAGGCAGGGAAGAGAAGGCTGAGCAGCATGTACAAGAGGAATAAACGTCAACATTTAGAGGAGGAGTGGGTTCAGCCAAAGTTGAAGCAGAACCAGTCTCTTCCTCCAGGCTTAGAAACACAAGCATTCCCAAGCACAGCACCCACCCACAGACATCAACACCCACACAGAGGAGCTGGGGGGGACGCCCTGCAGCTCCACCACCCAGTCCCAGGGGACAGCAGCCACGCTGTGTTGAAATACCTCTGTAACCACTCACACAGTGACCTCCACACCACTAAGTCCACAGCAAATCCCCATCAGCATTTACTCTGCAGAATTAAAGGATTACTTTGCTAGAACTGCCTGAAATAAATACCCTGAAGACAACTTCTTTAATAGTTTACTAAATGAACAAGCCCAGTTTAGCTGATGCATCCCTAAGAGCGGAACAAGCTTAAGCAGTGGCCTCACACTGCCCTCTCCCAGTCTCCATCAGCCTCACCCCAGTACAGGCCAGAACAGCCATCAGTTCCTCCTGCATCACATCTCGGGTCCTCAGCCAGACCCTTCACCTGCCTACCCACTATGAGCAGCACCCAGTCTGTCTCTCCTGCTGTTGAGCACCAAGAATTCCCTTCTGCTATAGCCAGCATCAGCCCCAAGAGCCAGGCTGCATGCACCCCTATGTCAGTGCACTACAGGGATAATCCCATTACCCTTTATTAGTGTGACCAACTCTGATAATCTTTCAGCCCAAAACCACAGAACTGAGAAGCATTCAAGCAAGCATGGAAAAAGTTGGGCTCTTGCTGTCCAGCTGCTTCTGTGAATAGGCAACAAATTTACGTGGTTGATCTTTCAAAGATAACCCTCTTTACTAAATAAACCCCTTGTCCTCAACTCCAAAATAAATCTACATGTTGTCCTAACTTGCAAGACTGCAGCATGCTAACTCCCACAGAACCTTTAGAGAGTATACACACACACACACAGAAGATAGATCAGGAAAAGTGATAGCAGCTGCACACAGAACAACCAGGCAGCACAATTACATCAGGAGGGAGGCAGAGGACATGGAGGCACTGGAAAGTGTATGGAAATAGCATTGAGTTTGTCTAACCTGTCATCATAACACATCACCTGCACATTCTACTCCAGATTCTGTTGCAGAGGGTAATTTTAAGACCAGGTTATCTCAACTTGTCATGGATTTAATTAGTTCTCAATATCCAGATGGAGATCAGTGACAAATTGTGTCTCTCAGGGGTCCATATTGAGTCCAGTTTAATATCTTCATCAGTAACAGAGAGTGGGTTCAAGTGCACCCTCAGCAAGTTTCCAAATGGCACCAAGCTGTGTAGTGTTGCTCTTATACTCAAGGAAAGGACAGCATCCAGAGAGACCTGGACAAATCTGGAAAGTAATTCTGCATGAGCCTCTGAGGTTCAGCCAGACCAAGTGCAGAGTCCTCCATATGGCATGTGGCAACACCTAGTATCAATACAGGTTGGGCTATGACAGGTTTGAGAGCAGCCTTGTAGAGAAGGGCTTAGGGGTGTTGATAAATGAAAAGACTGGCACAAGCTGGCAATGTGACCTCATAACCCAAAAAGCCAACTGTATCCTGGGCTGCATCAAAAGAAGCGTGGCCAGCAGGTCAAGAGAGGCAAGACCCCAGCTGGGGTACTCTCTTCAGCTCTGGGTCCTCAGTAGAGCAAATGCATGCACCAGGGGGAACAGGTCCAGAGGAGGTCATCAAGATCATCAGAGGGCTGGAGCACCCCTCCTATGAGGACAGGCTGAGAGAGTTGAGGTTGTTTAGCCTGGAGAAGAGAAGGCTTCTGGGAGACCTCATTGTGACCTTTCAATATTTAGAGGAGGCTTTTAAGAAAGATGGGGACAAGCATTTTAGTAAGGCACGTTGCAATAGGAGAAGGGGTAATGTTTTTAAACACAACAAGAATATATTTAGACATTTTTCATGACAGTAGCAAAATACTAGAACAGGTTTCCCAGAGAGTTGGTAGATCTCCCAGTCCTGGAATCATCCAAAGTCAGGCTGGATAGGGCTCTGAGCAACTTAATCGAAGTTGAAGATGTCCCTGCCTCTTGCATAGGGGTTGGATGAGCTGATCTTTAGAGGTCCCTTTAAATTCAAACTATTCTATGTCTGTCACCACATTTCAAAGATACTGGCAAGTTTGAGAAACAGCATCTATTTTAATCTATGCCTCAAGCTCATTTGGATTTTTTTTTTTTTACATCTAAAACAACACCCTCTGAAGCCTGAAAAAAATCTAACCATTAATTTCCTTTTAAATCAAACATGGCTCATGTCCAAGTCCTTCTAGAACATCAGATGAAATTCCAACCAAGCCAACCTAGAGTGCAGAAATTCAGCACTATTACCTTATACAGATTCAGCACTTCATAAATTTCACAGTTTGTGTCACATTCAAGCTACACCAAAGAGGAGGACAGTGGGGAGATGTTGCAAATTATATTTGAGGAAAGGAGAATGTAACCACCCTCTTATCTTTTTGTTATCTGAAATGCACTGGTCCAGAAAGAGAAACAAACAACACACCCAGTGGAGATACCTCAGCTGGGAATTCATGATTAAAATTCAGTTACAAGTAATTCTCTATCATTTCAATCAAGATTTTCTCAATTTCATGACCTAAGATTCAGATAAGAACACAGCAACTCAAACAACCACTCAATACCAGTCAAATGCCATAAGGCATTCCCATATACTTTTAAGAGTTGAAGGAGGCAGAAAAGGAATTTTCTACCCAAGGGCTTTTCTGCATGTTAGCCATGGAGAGCCCTGCATCATTGGCCTCATCTCTCCTACCCACTGCTCTTGCCTGGAAGGCCAGAAGTTCTCTGATCATGCTCATTCCAGACCAGGTGCCACCACAGGTGGACCTAACATTAGACCTCCAAGTTCAAAATAAGGCTACTTAATCTATCATTACCTGAAACACAAAACAGGCATGCAAACTTCCCAGCTGCAGTGATTTGACATGCAAAGGTTGGGACTTGCTGCTCGACCTTATGCCAGGGACCAAGGAATATCCAGACACTCCAGGGATCCCATTTCAGCTCCTTCAAACAAGTGATCAAGCCCTGACTAATCCCTGTGCCAGCTATTACTCACTGCAACCATCAGTCCAGCCACTGCTACATGAACTTTCTCTACCAAAACCCAGTGGTAACACAAGCAGTAGCCCAGGCATTCTCTCCCAGTATTAGGGAAGCGTATTTGTGGAGCCAAAAAAAAAAAAACCCGAACAAACAAAAAACCAACAACAACCACCTACAACACCACAGGAACACTGTTGAATCTCTTATACATGCACCTTAATTGTAGTGTCCATTTACATACACAAATATAAAATAATACAAACATTTCAGCTAGTCTGCTTCCTTCCACAATCAGGACCTGAGCTATGATAAGGAACTTTCAGAATACAGGGCAGTAAAAGCCAAAAATTAACAGCGTGACTGAAGGTACTTTTTTTGGTATTTCCTCTTGGGTTATTCCTTTGATATATCTTTCCACCATTGCAATATACCAGGATATATATTTAAATTAAGGAAACAAATATTTCCCAATCATTTGCAACAGCAGGAGGAAACATTGCACCTCCCGTACCAGGCTTACACACACAGACCACATAGAGGCAAAAGCTGTGAGCAGCCCATTTCATCTACTTTGTTTGCAATCTTGAAACAAGAGCAGTTTTGGAATCTGCTGCTAACAGCCCAAGCTCACAACCAGTTGCAGCCTCCCTTGAGAGGTGTCAGGCAGTAGCTACAAAATATTCTGTGGGATCTCAGAGATTTCAGTAAGAGTTATTCATTGGTATTTTCATCACTTTTCATGAAGTGCTTTAAGTGTTAATAATGAAATTGGCCAGAGACTATTAAATACTGACTGAAGTGACAGCTCTGCTACATTATTACTGTGTTTGCACAGCGATCATTCTGCAGGTTAAGTTATTTTAGGATGAGTGGTGTTTAAATTAAATATAGTCCCCTGTGTTCTTGTTTCATTTAAAGTCAACCACAGACTGCATGCTTCAACATTGTGCAGAGTCAGTAAGTTTTGCTGAGACTCATTTATTTCTTTTGCTTTTACCCCTTAGTATTCTTTTTGCCAAGCAAGATGAGGAATTTGAAAGAATCCTGTTGCAATACTTCACAGGTTTTCAAAGCATGAATGACACTGACTTGGTAAAAACCTGGCTTATGTAATTGAAGCCAAATAGCTCACATAAACTCTGCACACCATCTTTGCCACCAGCACTAGGCTTCAAGAAAAAAACCAAACAAAACTGAATTTTCAATTTTCAACTTTTTTTCTACAAAAATCAGTAGCACTTTGAGTCAAAATGAACAAAGACAGAAAATCCCAGGTCTGTTCCACCCAGACCTTTCTCTACAAGCACAGATAATAGAGCTACTGTATTTAAGTCAGAAAGAACAGCTTCAGTCTTTGCTGTGGTGTTATGATGGCTGGACACAAGCACTCACCTGCTAAAAAGCATTTTTCAGATGTGTATTATCTTCTTCAGACAATTTATGTCATTAATGAGATTTAACTAATAGCTTTCCTGGAAAGTCAGTACACTGCAGTAGTCATAATCTACCTATTTCTCAACAGGGATTTATTTCAAGTTGGAGTTTATACTCTGCTTCCCCCAGTGGGTTGAAAACCCATAGCAAACATTAGCACTGTATCTATTATTAATACATATTCAAGTACATTTTAATAAACACCACATACATATGCATATAAGTACATGCTCTGCGTCAGGCTTTGAATTGCTTATGGCAAGGTATTTCCCAGAGCATACACTGTTCCTGCTATGCCACCAAGCACATTTACTGTCAGCTGAGAGACAGTCTAATTTACAGGACTAGAAAGAGGAAAGAGACCAGCACTGCAAAGCTGCAGGAAAACAAAGTTGGAAAATAAAGCAGCGAGTTAGATGGAGGTCTGCAGGATGGCCCCTACCCAAAGGCACTGCCAGAGAACAAGCACAGCCCACAGTGGGTGAGGAGGTCACATTCAGTCACAGGGCTTATTTCAATTCTGACATGAAATAACTACACTCAGGCTGGGTTAGATGAGTGAGAAAGAAGCAGCAGGATACTCTAATAATAATTTTTATTACCATGAGAGCTATAACAAGACCAAACCCAACAGAAACAGTAAAAAGGATAAAAACCTCTCCCTAACATCTAAAGATACACCAGCAGTGCACAGACCAGTGCATTCAACTCAGCAAACTTCAAGCCAGTCAAACCTCAGTAGCAGTAATCCTTCAGAGACAGGACAGACCACAGCCAGAAAAGCTTGACCTACACTAAGCTTAATAATTCTACACTTATACAGCCATAAGAAACAAACCCAACAAATTTAAACCCAATCACTTCAAAAGACATTTGCTTAGGAAACAGCTGTGGTATCTTAATGTACTTCTGTCCCTCCTTCCCCCATCAAAGTTACTCATCACACAGAGCCTGGCAGCCTCAATGACATAAAACATCAAAAACTTACCTGCTAATCCTGCAGAAATGGACCTCCAGAAAGGTGAGGACAGCCCAGTACTTCCAGAAACTTCTCCACTACAACCAAGCCCCCAGGCATATGGAAAAGCCCTCTCTTGAACCCACCCCCAACCTGGCAGGCTCCAGCACAGCCCTGATAGCAAACAGCTGGGCAGTGGTAACAACCCAACCAGCTCCAGCTGTGACACAGGGCCAGGACTCACCAAAGGCAGGCACAGAACCCACACCTGAAGTACCACAATGTAACAGGGATGTATCTTAAATGTCAGACAGCTGAACAAAAGAGCCGCAGGTGAACACAGAGCAGGCAGATCAAAAACGTGTGTCATAAGTTTTACTGAGGGAATAGTTTCAAAATACTATATTTTTTTTCCTTTTGTGTCAAACTTAAATGTGTGGGTTTTGATAACAGGACATATAGGATATCGCCACAGGAATATATACAGGTCTCTAAAGCAACTGTGTGGAACAGGCATGGTGGATGTTTCTTGAAGAACAGAAGGCAGTGAGGAAGAGGCAGCCTAGGAGTGCCATGTGAGGGATAGCAAATGCAATCAGGAAGCTGAGGAGTCTGTGGCATTTGAAAACATGCTGAATCACCTATTCCATGAAAAATGACAGTCCTTCAACCCAACACAATTAGCAGACTTTTATTTACCACCTTTTCTAAACACTGAACCATGGAAAGCTGGGCTTCAGGCATTTGGAGAAGAATTACATGAAATTATCCAAATAGGTACCTCATGTTTAGCTGTTTTGTTTGCAGAATATGAAAGCCTTTGGATATCATCTTTAGAAAATATTTGTTTTCTGGATGCCCGAAGTAACACCTTAGAAGAATTCTACAGTTCTGAACAGACAAGCTCATCATTCCTAAAGCTATACTACTTATAGCTGTCATGAGATGGATATTCCATATCCCCAGATAATTGAAAATCTTGGCACAAGCCACATGTTCCTGGAGTTTGCCATGCTACAAACACTCAGTCTCACTGAGCACAGCGGGTCCCCTCAGTTGAGTGTTAACTCATGCATAGGTATTTGCAGGGTCAGGGGCCTGAGCGATGAAGATCCAGTGGGATATACTATAATAAAACCTGGAACTAGCAAATTCTTGCTTGAGTAGCATTTATGAAGATTTATTGGAAATATAGGTAAACATTAAGTAATAAGTGTTGTAAAATATCAGATTGTTACATGCTTTAGCTGCTCTGTATGAAAACATTTTACCTAAGATAGCTTCTAAAGTAGTCCATGAATATCCATGCTTTGCCATCTGCTTTGGAATTGAATGATCCCTCGAAAGCAGCACCATAAATACTTCCACAAATGAGTGATCTGTTCACATGATATCCCCTAATGCTATCTTATGGCAGAGAAAACAAATAACTCAGATGTCACATCACTGCACACAGCAACAATAAGGTGCACTCTGACTGGGTTTTAGCACATTACTAAGAACTGCATCACTGGTTGTCTCTGAGGAGCTAACCTGGCTTTTTAGAGACATATTTCTTGACAGTCTGTCAAGAAAGGCTGGAGATGAACACTGAAGAATACCTTTAGCATCTCATTTTTTTAGACATGATGAATTCTAATCTGGGCTGATTCTCAAAAAGATTTGAACAAAGGATGAATAGGAAGTAGCAAAAGAGGATGTACAAAGATGTGTATCTTAAAGGCAGAATATGCAAAAGGAAATTTTTATGCATCAATTATAGAATCTGCTAGTCTAGTCAGTATTTTAAAATATAAGAAATTAATTTTCTATGTTTATACAATTGTTAAGTATTGCAAAATGCTCTCATCAGCTTCTTGGGCGACAATGAGAATTGTAGCAGCCAAGCAAACACGCATACTGGGTTCACTGAAGTTCATTGACTGAGGAAAGCAGTTCCTTGTTGATGTTCACAAAACTCCAGGTCCCTGCTTGATCTTTCCAGCAACGTGTTCAGGCCGAAAAAGGGGCTTTAGCGTGTTATTGGCATTTATTTTCTGTCTGGCATTGAGCAGAGCAGTGGGTCCATAGGAGAGTGGTGCTGAGCAGTGTGAGAAGCAAATCCACCCTCCTTTGCAGCTTCTGCTCTCCAGAGCCCAAATGCCATTCAGGTTTGATGAAATCAGCAACTTTGCCCTAGAAATGGGCTGGTTTGGGTGCCTGCACAGAGGCAAGGAGAGCTTAAAATAGAGCTTGACTCTGGTGTGGCAAGGCCAGGGAGGTTTTCCAAGGCTCCATACCAGCCCAGTGCCTTGGTGCTTGCTGAGTCTGCCCAATGTGTCTAACTCCCCAGTGGGAAGGTCTGTGGAAACCCCTTTTGTTCCTGCTATTTTAAAGTAAACACTGAAGAAAGCCATGGTGTGGGTGAATGATGTCAAATGCCAAAGGCAGCTGAACAAAACCAATCTGGCCTATGCTTGACACTACATCACTTACTGAGTTTTTATTTCAAAAATGAATGAAGCAAACCATGTCTTTAGTAGGACTCTTTTGGTTGTCAGAAAAAAATCTCATAAAGCAGTCGGAAAGTGGGGAAATTATCAAGGAAGATGGGTTAAAGTGCACTTAATGCAGTTTTCCTTACAGATGCTGTTTTTGTGACAGATGGCCTGGTCTTCCTGCCCTCCTGAAAGGAAAGAAATGGTCCTGGAGGAGGACAATACACAAAATTTCAAATAGATCTATTGTTTAAGAAGACAGGAGACACACCATACACTCAAGTATCTAACAGGACTGTCTGACCAACCTCGAAGCCAGTCTTTCACATGGCAATAGACCTTTTCCTCTGTGCTGCTTCTGGAGAGTATCCTCTCGGGCTAGCAGTGCCTGGCAATTAGGAAGCTGATTTGAACATCACAGCATCCAATATTGTATTTAATTTTGCCCTTGGATCAACTGGTAACATCAAGGATATTACCTACTGGCTAACAAATAGGAAAAATGAGGCATGGTGGTAGAAACAATACTACCCATATGGTGGCACTAAGATCTATAGGTTCTAAGAAAATTAAGAGTACCAGATGTTACTGTTCTTTCCAGTTGCCATGCAACCACAGCTACCCTGCTATGCTTTACCTTCCTAATCTTAACAGCTAACTCTAAAACAAGTACAATTAATTCCCCAAAGAACAAGACAGGACATGACCCAATCCTGTGGTTACAGGAGTACTTTGATTGTTGGTATCTAAACATTAAACAGATACAGCATCAGCACACAGTGTGGCAGAACTGACATTTTGTAAGACAAACACAAGTCATTGTTGCAAACTATGAACTTTCCTGGAGCACAGGTTTTTGCAACAACTCCTAACAGATATTTCTTACACTGCTTAGGAGACAGTCCTTGCTAGTCCTCTGGTGATCCAGGCAGCCTCTTACCCTAGAAACCCAGATAGAAATGAGTGTGCTGTGCTTCAGCTGAGCAGCATGTAAAGGCACTAGGACACACAGAGCCCGCTTATGCCCTCTGGCAAGAGCTATATGAGCAATGAGTATATTTTCTCTTTTAGGAGCAATGTCTCAGGTGATCGACTTTGTTGTGGTTTTTAAACAAACATCTCTACTATATGGATAAAAAACCGTGATTTTTTTATGCTAAATCTGATTACTTCCATTATCAATAAAATGGATGGTGAACAGTTGCTTCTGCTTCTAACAAGTATTTGTATATGTTCGTGTATTTACAAAAAGTAATAAACACTCAAAAATCCCTTCGAGTCTACTGTGGTTCTCATTTGCACCAGGCATAGACCCATGATATTAATATTTCTACATAGCTTCCTGACCACATTGCTGAGCTGGTGAGCAATCATAGAAACTATTGGAATTAGCACTGAATATGAAGACATTTCCAGAGTTTCTGATTCAGCATTTAAGATTGTATTATCATGACTACAGATTGTACAAGTGACATGCCAGTTTTGTGGAATGCCTTATTAGACAAAATCGGAAAAAATACATGAAAGGGGAAAACTTCAAGCTCGGGAGGAGGCATGTGTTTGCATGTAAGCCTTATAGGCATAAAATTATGACATTTAGTATTTCAAAATTTACAGCTTTCTGATATTTTTAAAGGTATTCTCAAGTGATAAATACTTCAGTTAATCATATGATGTATATACTCTCAAGCATTTAAAAAATTGAAAATTCTCCATTCATCAGCTGCAGAAAATATTGTATTTGGCTGTGCAATAGGGTGGTGCTAAAACCTTTCTTTTTCAGACCTCCTGTGACTGCCTGGTTCCCTCTCAAAACTTCTCACGGGTGGACTGCTATTCAGCCCACTGCCAGAAGCCACCACATCCTTCCAGCGTAATCAAATTTCCCAGGTTTAGCTGTACACTTCAGATATAGTGGCCTTGATAATGCAGTGACACCCAGGAAAGAATTACACAGCTATGTGTGCCAGGGCCTAGTCTTCAGAATAACAAAATTATATGTTGGCTAAAGCAGCAAAAGCAGACTCATGCCTAGGACTCTGCTTCCAAAGATTTCCTCCAAAGATCCTTTGCTGGGAAATGCAGCACTGTAGCCTGCTGTTCTGTTCAGTGAAGAGAAGAGCAGAACTGACTGGTTACTCCCCAAAAAATGGCAATAATGGAGGGTTAAGTACACATTCACCTGTCAGTTTGGGGCGTTTAAGATGGAGGCTGATAGGAAGCAAGTTAGCATAGGCATAGGGTGTTAAAAGAATTTTGTCACTCTGACAGGGAGCAGCATCCGATTACAATGTGTGTAAGTCAAATAGATCTTACCCTTGGCTTCGTGGCACAAGTTTGTACTTGTCCAAATTGTGCTTTCATGAGTTCATCAGGTTTTTAGGGTTTGCCAGTCTTCATGCGCTGTTATTCAAAGGTTCACAGAAAAAAATCACATGCTGTCTGCATAAAAAGGTTTGCATAGCTGTGCTCTAGAGCCAACTGACACTTCAAAGTCAGAAATGATCATGTTAGGCTCTAACTTGTCACAGCAGCAAGCACCGGTGCCATGATTTCCCATTTGCTGTTTCTCAAGCACACAGAAACGCACAAAAGAATTTGTCACTGTCATATAAAACTAATGCACAAATCAGTTAAAATGAGATTTTAACATTCTGATTATATACTTAGATTATTAATTGCTAGTCCAGCCCTCCTTATATTGTGCTATCTTCTCATTATCTTGATATTACAGTGGATGATAAGGAAGAAAGACAGACAAACCTGAAGGTGTTGTAGCCAGAAGGGCATTTAAAATATTGCTCTGCACCTGGGAAACAGGTTTAATTACTCATGCTGTCAAAATGTTTTAATGTAAACGGGTTTCCTGATGGCTCACATTTCCTTACTGTGAACTATCATCCCCCAAACACAATCCACTTGATGGTGGGGCTTAAAACGCAGGTATCGTAAATTAGAGCAACAAAGCATTTATGATTAAAGATGCTTCATCTGCGTTTAATGCCTCAAATTATGGAAACTATAACAAGCCTTCACATTAAAATTTAAATAGGATTAAGGGTCTAAAACTCTCTGTAAAGTAGGTGTCATGGGCCTGATTCATTCTGAGATGGTGCAGAATACAAACACAGGAGGGACACAGCTCCTACTTCTCTTTTGGGCACCTTGGAATCGGTCTGGCTGTTGTATGAAAAAGGGACTGAGACTGCCCTAACCTGTACTCTAGAGACAGTCTTTGATGTACCAAGAGAATAATGTGATTGCCTCAGCTATGCTTTCTGTCAGATAATGCTGCTCTCTGGAGACCCTCCTAAAAGGCACCGCAGAGCAGGAAAACCTGCTCTCTGCCTGTGCTTCCTGCTCTGTTCCTCAGGGGTACGTTGGGTCCCTTAAAGTAAGCAATGTGCCTCCTCTGTATCTATTCCAAAAGAGAATTAACCATAAAAAACCTGCACATGAACGATGAGAGACGATTCTGATTACTCTGTTGTATTTGATTTATGTAAGCATCTTATCCTTTTCATGTTACTCCTGGTAATAACTTCTGAGAGAGCAGGGTTCACATTAAGCAGTTTCTCAAAAGCAGATTAAAAATCTGTAATTAAAACATTTGCTTGTACAACATATTTATATTCTGCTTATCCATTCAAGATATAGAAACATGGATCTCATTTGACCGGGCATCATTAGGTAAGGAAGCTGAGCTTTCAGATGTGCATATTAACTCAGAATTTAAACAAAAACAGAAACAAAAAAAAGTAAAATAAATGAAATTGTTTCACGTAGGAGGTACATGAAAGAAGAACTCAATTCATCTTATAAATTATTCATAGTAAATTATTCACTTGTCTCATATAGAGATAAAGAAGGTGCTTTTTTACACTATAAAATCTACTCAGACTTAAAACCTGTATTAATATGAAGTAATGCGTAATTACAGTGGGAGATGTACTTTTAAATAATTTTTGTGAAATCTGAGTTTGACTGAAGACACTTAATAAATATGCTCTCTGTTCCTTGATACTAGTGGTCACATGGCAAGTGTGCAAGTGAAATGCAGAATTCAACAAAAATGAAATGTCACACAACTTTGTAGATCAAAAGTTCTCTCAATCTTTTGGGGGATGAAGCAAACAAGAAAAGCCCAAAACACTCTGAGGGCTTTCCTCAAGATTTCTGATTTGTGTTGTGGGGCCACAGCCTTCTCTGCATGTACCACAGCAGACTTTACAAACTGTTTGCATTTTTTTAGTACTTAGTAGTTCAGAGTCATAAGATCCTTTTGCTAAAAGCCAAATCCTTCCAGCTTTTATACATGTTAACAATGGTACTGTGAACATTCCCACAGATATATTGCCAAAATTAATGTTCAGGTGAGTGAAAATACAAACAATACCAGCATGTTAGCAGCCTTAGAAACACAGGATGGAAACTTATAGTTAATCAAGGTCAGTCTTCCAACACTTCCAACACTACTGTCAATAAATGCCCCAGAGAAACATTTCTGTATTCAAATCAGTCCCTTTATTAGTGGAAATCTCTTCCAGAATTTCACTAATGTGAGAATTAGGAATATTTCCCCCTAATTTCTGTTCTATATTTATTCATGTTTGTTCCATTTTGCCCTCCTGAAGCATGTTAGGATCAAGACCAAACCTGAAGATGCTCCAGGTTTGATTATTACCTCACTTTCTTATCTGAGATCCAATATAACACATCTCACACTTGACTGAACGCTGCTGTATCACATGAAAACTCCTCTTCACTACCAAACATCCTTTGCTGATCAAACGTAACTGTGCTAAATGAGAGAAACTGAAGTATTGGGCAGCTCCAGAAACTCGTTCGCACGTAATAGCATGGACTGGAAAGCCGTAATAACAGCATGTTACCTCCCTACTACACACACTAACTAGTTTCCATGGCAATCTCATATTTCAGGGCAAATACTAACACTAGGCAAACTGGGGAGCTGGTGAAGATGTCTAGATGGTGGGATGGGACATTATGACCTTCCTTTAGGAGTGACAGCAGTAAATGCTTCCACATTTACAAGATCTTTGCGGTATTTTGCCTTTCCCAGGAGGCTTCTGACCCCCCAACTCAGCAGTCAGAAATCAGTGTCACACTTGACTTTCCATCTGTGCAGTGAATACGCGTGTTGATGTAATATTTCTGGGCATGTTATGGGCTCTGCTTGGTCCAGTTTGCCAGAACACTGACAGTTAGCCCTGGCAGCTAACAAGAGAATACACCACACCATGACCAATTCTACCTGTGGTGTGCCATCAGACTTTTATGCTAGCACAGTCCATGTTTCCTGTGGAAATAGAAGACAAAATCCAGTATTTTATGAATGAAGGGGAAAAGAAGAGAAAATGCCATTTAGCATTTAAAATCAAAGCTGTATGTGCAATTAACTTTAAAAAAATGGAGGTTAAATTGAGATGTCAGAGTTGTCTACAATCACTCGATGATATTCAAATTCATATGATTTTTACTGTACATTATTAAGATGGCTGGTTTATTTGTTTTAATCAGGGTCATTTCTGTTGCTCCTGTTAACTAGGGGGATTAAAGCCAGTATGAAATGTAACCGTATACAGTCACACTTCGTTCCAATAGTAAGATTGTCAGTAAGACTGATAAATTGATGCAAAAGAAACCTGATATGCAAAGTTGTTCACAGACTCTCTCAATAGGATGGCAGATATTTCATTCAGTTCCCTGGATTTTATTTGCTGATTTAGAGTGATAAAAATTTTGCTCTGAAGATATCTTTTTACTTCAACTTCTGAGTAACTGCAAGATCTAAAATTATCTTTTGTATAATTCATTAATATTAATAAGTTTGAATTTCATTCAGAGAATTTAGAGCACTGGTTATTTTCAAGGAAATACTACAAATCAGTAAGATAATAATCATGAAGTTGTGATGTTATTGCATAAATTTATTACATGATCCAATACTAGTAGGGACATAGTTAAAAATCAGAAACTCATCAAGGAGTTTTTATTTTGAACCCTAACCACATGACCTCCTGTCTTTAAACAATAATTTTGCTTAGAAGTATGCTTTTGGATAGAGATGTGGTAATTAGAAGTTTTAATTATAATGCAGAGCCAAAACATAATTTGTCTCATCTCAGTTTTTTGCTTTCTGTCAAGAAATCCCCACTTTCTCCCTTTCAGATATATTTCTATGAATTGCTATGAATTGAAAGTCTTTTGTGTTCTACTTTTACCTTTAAACTTTTAATCCCAGTTATTAAATATACTTGCAAAGGATTTTTCTTTTAATAGGCACACATTAGAGACAAGTCTAAGCTGCAAAGTTTGCGTCTTCTTCTTTACAGATATTAGGAAATGAACCTTATCTTTATGGATATTAGGAAAATGACATGTGATTTTTTTTTAAAAAAAAAGAACCAAAAAACAAACACCTTAATGCTAAGTAAGAAAACAATTTGAATAACTTTTTTTTTCCTCTAGAGGGATATTATTGAAAGTTTCCACTCTGGATGATCCAAAATGCAGCTATGAGATCCATAGGTGACCATGTCCTCATCCAAACAAGTCAAAGCAGAGAACAGGAAACTCTGTGCCTCTGCTTTTTCCCTGCAGCGAAGCAGCCGCTCTGCTCCTTCTAAAAGTGATCAAAAGGGACTTGGACATTGCTAATGGACAGACATAGAGCTGTCATCACAAAATTAAAACATGGAAAATAAATGTAGAACAATCTGAGAAAATCTAGCCTTGAAAAATCAGCTTTTATCCCTCAGTTAATTAATTCTGGAGAAAATTTTTGATCAAATCTCATTTTTAACCTTGCTGTCAGTTGGTGAATTGGCCTGTTTTTCTCAAGTGGGGGTTGGCTGAGAGCAATGGCTTATGTTATCTCATACATCTTCAAAGACTTCCATTTTTAAAAATAAGATTTACGTTGGGAAAGGAGAAGAGGCTTTTTGAAATTACTGTACAATGCAAAAATTTAAGTTTACTTGTAAGATTTTTCAGGATGTGTGTGCCCCACCATGCACCTCTAATGAAAGGTTTTTTTTTATTTATCACTTAAGCAACCATTTGAATGTCCTTTTCACCAATACAAAAAAACTAGCATACAGCTTTTTCTAGAAGAAACTATTCCATCAATGCCAAGCAAAGTCATTCTTTTTGTGTTCTTAACCTAAAACCTCTATTTTGGGGAGGGCTGGGGTGGGGAGAATACTGGTTAGCAAGCACTTATTACTGAAAAGAAGCAGAATCACTTTTGCTACCGTCAGAGGGATGGGATACTTATGTCTGGAAAACACCTATTGCAACTACTTTCTAAAATGCCTCAGAATTACCCAGCAGTGCTGAACACTGCCAAGGTGTTTCCAGGCCAGACCTCAGCTTAGACTCAGAGCCTTTCAGGCACTGGTCCCTTCCACTACTACAACACCTCAATGCCTTGAAGCAAATCACTGGTGAAAACTCCTCTGCCCGTGACTGCTCAAAAATAGAAACTTAGAGCACCACATACAAACTCCAGAATAGATATTTTTATAATCTAACTTGAAGCCAGATTCTGTATATTTTTAGTGAGTGTTGAATACGACCCTTTCTATGGTCCTTGCTGTCAAACTGCAGAATGGTTAAAGCAGCATTACAAATCCCAGAAATCCATCCCCATTGCAGTTGTTGCATTACTACTACCTATCTGCCCTTCCAGTTAATCTTAGAAAGTTGGTTACAGAATAAGCGTAATTTAAAAAATGCTGTAAGTTCTATTCTAATAAAAGATTAAAACTCTTTTTTTGTTGCTGTAAATATAATACAGCCCTGAAGGGATATTTCCCTGACTGATGAAAATCCATTATCTGTAACATGTGCAGCAGAATTTTCACATTTGTGCTTGTGATAGCATTTAGGGCCTGAGAAAAATCTATTCAATTCAGTGACCTGTTATCCATGCTTTTTGACTAGATGCAGCCAATGCTTTTTTATTTAGACAAAACTCAGCTTTAAACATTTTAAAGATTTCTTTATCCTTTTAAGGAAAATACAAAAGATACATTGTACCACAGTTGTTTATCATTCTAAAATGGTATAGCGTGAATCATTCAAGATGCATTGCAAAAAAGAAAAAATACATCTGTTCACCAGACATCAAGGGAATCTGTGCTTAAGAATTAGAATTGTGAAATAATGGAACTTGCAAAGTACTTTAACTCCTGAAATGGAAACATTAAGGTCCACAGTTTTGAAACACAGCAGCACCTGCAGATGCAGAAAGGCACCTTGTGGAATTTCAAAAGTCCCCATACAAGCGTTCAACCCACATTTCTGTCAGTGGGAATGGCATGCTGGACAGACACATCTGTCTGCACCTTTAAGTTTTGGTCCCCCTGCTCCTTTGTGTCTGACAGAATATACCTACACAGAAACAGCCCATATATAAAACAGTGCAGTTTCTCACACCCTCTTACTCCAGGCTTTTACTTTGAGCCTGTGCTCTGCCTGGGTGTGAGCAGCTCAGCCCTGGGCTGCTCTGAGAGAGCCGAGGGCCAGCCCTGCGGAGCACTCCAGTGTGGCAGCGTTATTTGCTCAGGGTGTACAGCAGCAGCCTGTCTTCTGACACAGCAGCTCTGCATGTTTTGTTGACTTTTACTATGAGGAAAAAAATTCCCAAACAGTGGCAGTTTGTGCTGCAGTTATACTGGGAGGAGCCCAGTTCTTCCTCTGCTCTCTCCTACAGAGACTGACAACATGCACCTGAGGCAGGTGCTGTCCCCGTAAATGGACACAGGCTTAGCAGCAGTTATTAGGCAGAATGCAGAATACCACTTTATTGGCAATGTGCTGTATTGAATACGGATGAACTGCAATGTTATCAATGAAGTTGCCCTCACACTGACTGCTTTCTATTGTATAAGACCATTCACAGTCAAAGGCTGTTTCTTCATCTGTCTCTGGGGGCCAGAATTATGGAGGCCCACTAAAATCAAACTGGAATTATGTCCAAAGCTTTTTCACAGTCAGATTGTTACTGACTCCAGTGCTAACAAAAAGTCTACTTCTTTTACATTTAGTGCTTTATGGCAATATATAACAACAAGATAAGATTTGCCCCATTCCACTTAGCCTTTCAGCTTTTAAGGCACAATATTCAAACCATACAATCCATGGATATGTTTGTCAGTGGGTGGGAGTGTAGTCAAGGATAGACTAATAGGAAAAGAAAGAAAAACAGGTTGCAAAAGGATTTAAGGGAGAAGAATCTCAGCAGAACCATAGAAACTCCCTTAAAATTTCCTTGTGAAATATAAATAATGGATGTTAAGTACAGAAGTGCTCTAAGGGAACAAGGCAGATGTAAATATTAAGAATAAAGTAGTAGCTAACTTTCAGGTTTTGGATTAACATGTGCTATGATTTGAGAAAGTTCACAAAAGTCCATCAGTTCCAGTCTCTATACTTTTCACTTCTCCCGGTTCATATACAAAAAGACAATTTAATACTCAGGCTAAGAGACTTAATTATTGGCTTTTACATAATTTTCCTTCTTTTCTGTCACCAGGGCTACAGCTATGACTGTTGCTACTACTGGTGAAGAAATAACAGTTCAGCTTTTGCGGAGTGTTTTGAAGTATTTAGGCAGACAATGAAGACAATTGAACAAAAAAAAAACAAAAACAAAACCAAAAACATTAGTTTCTCCCAGGGAATATATCAGGAAAATCTAACACAATTCAAGGGCAACATTTTATAAGGAGATTATATAATATTTGGTGGATATGACAGAAAAATGGACTGATAAAGATGCCTATTATGAGATGCCTTTATTCAGTTATAACGTAATTTCAGACTGGGATATAGGCAGTACTGGAATAGAATTATTCTTTATTTTCCCCAAAGAGAAGAAAAAAGGTAAGTTCAGGCAAGAAAGTTGGAAAATTAATTGTCTTTAGTGACGGTATTTAATACTTCTAGCAACTAAATTTCATCACTATCATCTTCATTTTATAGACGTGGAAATTGAGATACATGATCAGAACACAAAGATTCCAAAAAATACATAGCCAAGAAATTGCCAACACTGAAGAACAGATTGTGGAATCAGCAAGCAAATGGATATAAAGAAGAGAGAGTGCACATGTAGCCATACTAAGCAGCCCACAGGGTTACTATTTGTCTATTATCCTCCATACATACAATGATATCTCTTAGAGCAAAATGTTAGCCATACAAATTTCTATCTCTTTCTTATTGCACATAATTCTTTTCCTTTATTTGATAGAACAGTGATGTTTTACTGTTGCATTGCCAGATTATGTTTCTCCAGCCTATTTTATCAAATGCATTGGCTAAATCTGTGCAAGGTGACAATTTTGCCTGGTTGGATTTAACGTAACTGTCAGACATATAGGCCATTTCACCAGTGCATCCATAAGTATGTAACACTATTTCAAATTCCCAAATAGCTGTCAAGTGCACAAAAGATATATTTTCAGTTCAGCAAACTTGCTATCATCACTTCTGCTTTTTGTTTATTATGCAAACCCAATGGCATTCAGTATTTTTGTACAGTTGATAATTGCTAATTATGGAAGGAAAAGTTATCTGATTGTCAACCATGGAGTCAAATGAATTGAAAATATTCCATCAAGCATTTAATGAAAGTGTAGGAAAAAAGATAGACTAAAAATAACAATGAACATGTTCTTTGTGTTGAAAGATCATTGGCAGAAGTAAATCACACAGAATTCAGATCCTTATTGCTTAATCATCTCACATTTCATTAGCTGCAGCTGCCAATTGTCTTGTGCAATGTGAATTGCTTTTCATAAAAGGAAAAAAACCAACAAAAAATTCTTAGGCTGGAAATCAGTTTCACTAAGATGCAGTGTTGGAATGCAAATATTCATTTCTGAATTAATTCATGACAGAGGGCTTGGCCAACCTGAGCTAATCACCCCCCTGTGGTCCTCTAATCCTCTAAAGCTGATTATCTCATGATTGTCACACCCACTGGGAGTTCCCTTTGTCATTAGCAAATTCAAACTGTAGTTTAAAAAAAACCCACAACAACTTGTTTTGATGCTAAGGTTGGGTAGTGAATAGCAGCTCTAGCTCTAATCCTTTGGCTGGCTGACAGGAGGAAATGTACTCTAGTATGTCTTGTTGCTCCCTCAGAATTACCAGGATTGAGAAACAACCAACAGCTATCACATCAGGTGGCAAGATTATTATACTGATAAGATATATTTTTTCCTCCAAACTTAAAGTAGATACCAATAATAAATACAGCATTTCTCTCTCTTTTTTATTCTATTAGTTATTTACTGTGCCTGTTTTGATGGTGAATTAGCATCAGGACATGAAGAAATCTGTGCAACAAAAATTGCAAATATGTTGTACAACACATATTTCATGTCTTCTACCAAGACTGTTCAAGCTGCAGGTGGAACAAACAAATTCACAGGATGCATGTGAAACAACAGGAAGTGAACAGGTGACATCTGCCTTCAGCAGGTACTTCTTCATGCTCTTTACTAGATTACACCAATAGAGAACTAAAGTCAAAGTTTAAAGCCCACTGCTGGGGCTGTTACACATGAAAACTGTGCAAAACAGTTTCCACGTTCAGACACATTGTGCAGTAATTCTCCATGTGGGATAATTTTAGTTGTGTTCTGTGAAGCTTGTGTTGTACAAACAGTATAAAATTTGAATCTGTGTCAAGACACAAAATTCTGCAGAAAAGCTTGCACTGAGGGTATGATTTCAATTATTCATCACAGTTGTTCAATTTGCATTGTTTTCCCCTGCATTTCCAAGCTGCTGGAATTTGTTTGATACATTAACTGTCTAAACACTGTATTTAAGTGTAGTGCAGTGGCTCTCCACTTCCTAATCCAAACACTACTTGTCTCTCATCTGAACTGTTTACATTTCTCATAATGACTCTGCATTTGTGTGATTTTTTGTCCTCTCTGTTTGTTTTAAATAAAAAGCAACCCACCCAATAACTGCAGGTGGGCAGATGTGTGCCTGCTCTTGCAGGTATGGGATGTGCTAGAAGGTAAGGTCTGTAACTTTTGCAGCTGGTATATGTGAAAACTGCTGGTACTTGTTTGAGGTTCGTAGGAATACTAGTGTGACATAGTTTCATGTAATTTATTTTGAATCCACCCATACATTGAAGGTTTTACTCAGCTAGAGTGTGTCCAATCTATACTGCAATACGCAGCCAGTACTGCTCAGTGACATTCATACTGAACTCCTGAACTTTGCATTATGAGATTTAACACTCCTGAAATCTTTAAAGGTACAATAAAATGTATATTTTGTGAAAATGTAACATGGTGTGGAATGTGCCTAACACGGCTGCTGATGTTCCAGTAAGGACGAGATCTGCTGTAAAAGTTTAACGATGTGTGCTTTGCAATTACTTTTGCCTGCAACATGAAACTTAGGCTATCGAATTTGTGTCCTTTCTTGAAAAAGCTGAGAAATTTTTATAAGGCCTGTTAAAATCTATTCCACCTCACACAGTGAAAATTAGTTCTCGGTCTATTGTGAAGCTGCTACTGCATGCAGGCTGCTGTTCATGGGAACATTTGTACTTCCCTCGGGTATGCTGTAGGAACGGTATTAAATGCCCCAAATTGTATATGCAGGCTGAGAAATCCAAGCTACACAAAGAAAAAGTTGCACTGAGTCTTTTGTGAAGGCACCACTTACCTCTCCCACAAGATGTTCACATGTGAATTCTACAAAATTGTCATTGTAACCAGGAGTTCAGATTTTAGCAAAGCAAGTGCTCAGTACACAGACACGCAAGGCACACACAGGCAAAAGGTCTTGAAGACACTACAGAATTTACCAAAACTCTGCCTACAGTGGTAGCAAGATTTTTTCCACAAACCTTCATATGATTCTTCATGGAATTCCATAAAGAAATGTTGTTTCACATAATATATTGTAGTTACCTTTCTGTGATGAGCTTTAAATGGGCTTGGCAATCATAATGAAACTTTTATAAATTGAGATTATTCTGGAAATTTGTACTATTATGATGTCAAACCCAGTGCTGCCAATCCTCACAAGTTTTAATATACATGCTAATTTATGCTGTCCCAGCTCCGTATTACAAACACAGATGAAATGCTTTAAATTTTATTTTAAATAAATTACTCACCACTATAGAAAACTTTAAAAATTGTTTTACAGTGACAGAAAAGCTTCTACACTGGAAGTGATGGAGAAATACTAAAGTCATTGAGTTAAAAGGAATAGCTCTCAAGCAAGTTATCTGTCTATTCAAAATTATAATTTTGAAAAAAATCTAAATTTTCCAGGATTATGTCAGAAACTGGTATCAGAGTACAGGAATAACCAGAATAATAATTTTGAAAAAATCTAAATTTTGAAAAAAATCTAAATTTCTAGGATCATATAAGAAAATGGTATCAGAGTATATGAATAACCAGAATTTAAAATAATGTACATTTTTTGTTAAGTAGCACTTTGTTGGCTTTATTTTTTAAAAGTTACACATCTAAAGCAAACTATTTTTAATTGTAGCTGTTAACACACTGTGAAATTCCCACAGGCAATGAGGAAATCTAAATTAGTGTCATATGACAGTGAAAACAATTGAGCTGCAAGAACTGTATTGATGAACCCAAGTCTTTCTTTGTACTTGCTAGTGATTTAATTCTTCAGCTTTTATTTTAAAAATTGTTATTTTTCTGATTGCTTTAGAATATTTGAACTGGTTTGATCATTAAAGGCTGTAAATCCTGTGGGAACTTTTCCAAATATCCTGATGTGAGCTTATTCTAGAGTCGAGAGCGTGGAATGCATGTGTGCATGCACACCTGCTTGTGTGTGAACTTCTCTCCCTCAATGTGTCATCAACAACATGAACTGTTTGTCTTTTGAATTATGACTGAGCTTTTTGCAATGTTAACCATAGAGCAGAACAGAGAAAAGGAGTTTTAAAAAACCCTCTCAGTTCTTTTGAAAGCTATGCATAAACCAATAATTTAGCATGGAGGGAGGAAAGAATTTTGATAGATAGGACAGGTTTGGGCAAAACATTGGTTTTTACAGATCTTTTGGGAAAACTTTGCTCAACATCATTGCAGCACTCAGTGTCATCTGATTTGTATCCAAGACAACTGATCTGAAACATCTCTAACAGTTCGGGTGTGAGCATGAAGAGATGCATATGATGTTCAGCCGTGACATGTTGCATTTCCTCACAACACGCCTCATGTAGAGAAAAGTCGTGATGAAATTGAAACATGTCAAAACTGTAGCAGACTGCATGAGACAAATGGAAATCAGGTGGTAAAAACATCTTTTAAACCTATGAATGCACTAGTTGTATTTACTTATATTTATTGTGGTAAAACAGGGGCCTTGCCAAAAAGCAGGCTCACTCTGTGTAAGAAACAGGTTTTCTCGACGTGAAAGGAGAGGGAGAGCTTGATAGCTGATATTGCATATTTTATAGACAGTGACGTGGTCCCTATTGGCTTCTATAATATTTTGAAAATGCATTCACAATAATATTCTATTTCCATGCTAGCAATGTCAGTGGGAGTCCTGGTAGTATGCTATTTAGGCACACTGAGAAAATAATAGGATTTACAATAGCTGGCAATTTGTTTTCTACTGTCACAATGTCTGCTTTTGTTACAGTCTTTGTAGCTGTTAGAAATTTCTTTCTGGTTATTCTGTTCATCTTTTGCATGGAAACATTTCTTCAGTGTGAATCACTTCAGTATGAATTGGAGTAGTATTGCTGCCATAAGTTTTCATTCCTAGGACTAATACAAATCGTGTAAATGTTTTTCCAGAAATACTCATTCACATTTTTAATGTTTATTAGTTCTGTCTATGGGCCTGATGGATGGTCGTACCAGCAGTACTAGCATACTATTTCAGAAGGCAGAGTATATTGTCAAATACTGGTAGAATGATTATTGGTTGCCTTTTCTTACTTAATCACTTCCAATTATTGGGGGGAGCCTCCAGGTCTTACTTTACCAGTTGCCAGACCATTTTGGCAGGGTGTGTGTGTGTGTGATGTTTTTCATATGTGATAAAATAAGAAGGGAGGGGAAGGAAGAAATAGTATTTGTTTGTCACAAATAGCGAACTGTAGTCCTAAACTTCTTTTTGAAAATGCAGTCCAATCCCATAGCAAATTGAGTGTTGCTCTGGTCACCTACCACAAAAAGATAATAGTAATTAACTTTTTAATTGCTAACCATTTTTTTTCAGGTTAATCAGTCAGAGCTGTCTTCTTACATAAGTGCCCAAGAGAACTCAATCCAATGCTTGGACCCACAGACATAGCCAGTCTCAAACTCAGACCTATCTAACTCCACCTACTGACCAAAAGGTGCTTGCAGCCAGTGCCTGACTCCTAAAGGTCTGTCTCATTCTCTGGCCTCATCATCTGACTCAGCAGCCAGTTTTTTGAGATGGATAGGGATGAGTCCAGAAGAAGCCAAACAACTAAGTGTAAGGCTGGATTCAGGGCCAGCCCAGTTAGATGCAGTGTGGGAGACTCCCACCTGAGCGAGCACCATGGGACACAGCACTTGGTCCCAAGGCTGGAGTCCAGGGGTTTCAATGGCCCAGTCTCAGAGGTACCTTCTGTGGACTAGAGGTAATGCCTTTAAATGTTCTGTCTTTCTATACTCAAGAAAATAAAAATGTATTTTTAAAAAATTATTATTATTATTATAGGTTAATTTGCTGTATTTTTCCTGCTAAATTACCAATTAATGTAGGTGGAAAGAAATATTTTAGAGATGTATAATCAAGCCCAAAAAGGAACTAGAGATTCAGTTGGAGCCTCTAACTATTAATGTATTAAATTATCCTCATGTATCTTCAGCTGATTATATCAAGCACTCTTCTAGAATTTGCAAAAGTAGTAATAAATTAAATGATAAACGACTATTGATTATTTTTAACTTATTATCCTCTAAATTTTTATATGAATATTGTGAATGGATGCTGAGACAGTGCACATAGGCATTGGTTTCAAACAGATACTTAACATCTGCATAATAATTCTGTCTCAGGATTGTGTTTTATTCCATGCTCCATTGGTAGGTAATGATGCATTATGGCTCTTCTTTTTAGGCATATATGTATGCATCTGTACACAATAGCAAGTTCCCTTCAGATGCAGAAAGACAGCTAACTAAACTGTTTTCATCAGTCTGTTAAGGATGTTCAGTGGGAGGTACAGAGGAGGAAGAAGAGAAGTACAGACAATTTTTCACATCTCATTGCCACACCATACCCCTTTTAAGCACCAGACCCTATGGAGCCATTATCAGAAAAAATCCTTTAATTTTTAATATAATTTTTAAAGAGATCATTTCTCGCCCTTCTCTTCCCTCCTTTTTGCCTTCTGGCACCCACAGAACAAGTAAATGTAAGAGGCAGCGAGTATGTACTTTCCCTTGGGCAACATGCACTTGCTTCAAAGGGTACGTAGTTTCTTGGTTTGCCTGTTTCATTTTTTAAAAAATAACCCACATGGAATAAACATATTATTCAATCAACATGCATTTAAACAGATCATATACACACATATATATGCACCACAAAACAATTCCAAGAGTCAAGTTTAAAGATCCAGAAGTCATAAAATGTCATTGCCAATACGTTTTGTAAAGTATGATAATAAAAAAGTTCTGAAAATGCCACTATTGGCACACAAGTCATGGTGGTAGCATTATCCTACACAGAGAAATATCATCCTAATCAGCAATTTTCTAGATGCCAAGTTCTTTCGTTTCAAAAACATTTTGTTTACCTATAGAAAACTGCTATCAACAGTAGGTTTTGTTCAATGCAGAAAATTACTAGGATAGATAATAGCTTCTATGACACTTAAATAATAATATTCATATTACTACAGTAATGCTAATAAATATGTAATTTCTTATTAATTTTGGCATAATAAATGCAGGCATTTTACAGCACATAAGGGTGTCTTACTGGTCATTACAAAATTCCATTTCCTTCCAGATAGCTCCCTGCAGTTTTGTCCCAATTACAGAAATACTCTTGAATGCATTTTTAGAGAGCCACAAGTCAAACTAGCTAAAAAGACAGCTGTAGACCAGCTGTAAAACTGACTTGTGAAAGTGGCCAGCTACTTGATTCAGTTTTTCTTAGCAAATTTGGCCTGGAAATACAATCACAAATTAAGGTTTCACAGGTTGATGGAAAAACATCTTTGCATCCTACTTGTCTCAGGCTGTCCACATAATCAGCATTTAATAGGGAGGGAGAAGCAGATGCAGAAAATTACCCTCCCTTGACAGAGGGTCCTGTGTGAATCTTGGTGGCCATGTGTCATCAGAGCACTTTGGCACCACAGTGGAGAGTAAGTGCTGTTGGGACACCAACAGCAAACAGACATAGAGCCCTCCTACACAGGCTTCACTCCATTCCACTGTCTTTGGCACAGTCCAAGCACACAGTTGTGGCTGTGTTAGGTCCTTGTGTATAATCAGCTGGAGGACATAGATTTGTGATGACTGGAAATGAAAATGTAGAGGATTCTGAAATAACACTGAATGAGTCAATTGCAAGGATAGGAATTAGATACAATGTAAGTGAAGTACAGGTAGGATGTAGATTGATAGAACAGTCATCCAGTTAAAATGGAAACAGTTTCTGAAGGTTAAGCTCTAAACTGAAATCCATTTTGCTGTCATTACAGGAAGCTGTAAAGTTAAACTTAGCAAACAGGCTAAGCAACATCAACTGAAATTTGATTTCACGTATATCAGGTCAAATAACACATTGCAAATAAGATTTACTATAAGTTTAGTGTTCAGGAATCATTTGTGAACATATTTTTTGTATTTTTAGGCATACAGCAAATGGCTTCTATTTAAGCATGCCCCAATCTTCTGCACTGTTTGAAAATCACTCCTATTGACTATTCATAGCATGTCATTGGTCATTTAGCTCACAGGCCAAAATTTCCATTCTTGAAGGTGTCTTAGAATGTCTGAATAAAATAGAGATAAGATAACAAAGAAAAATACACTTGTGATAAGTATGTGCAGATGAATACTTATATTTTCTGAAATTTTAGTAAATATTCAGAAACTGAATACACAAAGACTAGACCAAAAAGTGGAAGTAAATACATTGTAGTGTTCATGGCTTAAGTCAATAACTAAGGGCTGGTTTTAAGCTATAATCCTACAAATTTATCAGAAAAAACCATGTAGAAATATTAAAATTTTCCAAAAAGCAAGGAAAAAATAGCACTGAGTATAAAGAGTAGTCGATTTAAAAAAACAAAAACAATAGGCTCTGTAGCCTAATTGATGTGCTTCATGCAAATGAAGATATAACCAGCATCTTTCATGGAAAAGGACAGACTACTAGAGAGAAGCTGCAGAGGTAAGAGAAAGAGGTTGCAAAAAAACAATCAAACAATGGTCTAAGAAAACATAAATGCAATTGCCTGAGAACAAGAAACTGTATCTGAACCAGAATCTACCAATAATTCAGGAATGCTAAATTTGTAGGAAGTTTTTCAGATAAATCTAAAGATTGGGTCAAAACCCACCAGAAATCCTTCCTTCATCACAAAGATACATCACCTTGATGTTCTTACTCATCAATCAACCTTAATCACCACTTAGAATGATTATTTTGTATTTAAACTTAAAAGCCATGAAAATGAAAACAATTATTCTACATACCAGCACTGCTTTTTTTTTTGTAATGTGTGATCACCATCTTCAGAAACCATGTGAAAATGTTCTGGCCAGAATGGGAAGAAATAAAGCTAAATGACAATTTGTTAAAAAAAGACTTGAGAAAAGTAGCAGAGCGATTCTACTATAAAATTAAAAATATGGCAATGTTCAAGAAGTCTAATGAGTCAGAGGACATTTCTGAAAAGGTGTGCTATTCTAAAGAAGAGATTTAAATGTCTTCTGGGTAATGTGTAAAATCTCGCAAGACAAAATTAAAGACATTTATCTTATTCAGTACTTATTAACTTTCAAAATAATAAGTAGACTCAATGATTCTATCATCAACACTATAATCAGACGTCCTATTTTCAGTACAGAAAGAGAAAAATTTATTTCCCTTTACCAAAGAGCTTTATGAACTTTGGTAAATCAGTGAGTCATGACATCACAGTTCTTTGTCATTTTTTCCTACTTTTTTTGGCTGCTTACTCTCTTACAAGTGAAACACTGAGTATACAACAGTGGAAGCAATAAAAATCTTGGAAAAGTAGCCTGGCTCACAAAATACTATATTCTAATGTCCACATCAATAAAAATCAAGATTGCAATAGTTCCTATGAATAAAGGACTTGTGGATGATGGAGTTCACTCTTTCTAAAGGCTCAGGATAAACTCTTTTTCTGGTCACAGTGGCCTTGTTTCCTTCCTGAACGACATGACCTCAAAGCAATGGTAGACAATCAAAAGGTTTTTGTGAAGAGCATGAAAAATGTATTAACTTCTCATGCAGTGTGACATCTTACCTGTTGTTATTCATTATTATATTCAGTAACAGGAATAGGAAATGCTACAATTACACCTCCCACACCCACAATGGATCCTTCACCCAAACTTAGTGGAATACTGTTGTGTTTGATGGTTTCGTGCAATTCAGCTCCAGGGGGTTATAAAGCCACTAGCACAGTCAGGATAAGAATCAAAAGAAGAAAAAAGAGCACACAGCATTGAAGATCATTTTGCAGCTGACATTTTAATAGGCAGATGACATAGCCAGACATCATTTAAAGCAAGAAAAGCAACTCTTTAGGGAACTGTGAATAGAAGAGGAGCTGAGTATGTACATGTAGTTGGTGTATGTAAATAGAAACTGATGATAGAACCAGGGTTTTCTATTATCTGAAAAATGTAGATAACCATTTGGCTTAGATAAAGCAAAACAGATAAAATCAGGATGCTCCTTCCTGGCTTAAAGCAGCACAAAATAAAGGGGCTAATGTCTTTGAATTCTTTTTGCTTGTTACCAGCACTGACAATAAAAAAAAATGCTGTACAAATTTGCACAGATTTTTGTAAGGCATATTTAGGTGGTTTGCTATTAATAAGACACTATTATAACATTGCTATAGCAACCCAAGAGTTATGGTTTAAAAGACATTTTCCAAGCCTTTCTACCCAGGTGCTTCTAACTTTTAAAGCTTTTGAAAATTGTTTAAAATGCTCACTGGTTTAGCTTAAATATTTGAAGTCTGTTGTTAATAGCAAACACTTTAGAAAAGTTTTTTGGAAGGGAATGTCATGCTTGATGAGTCTGTGTGTACAAATATTGCACTTTGCATTAAGATGTATGTTCAGAAGATGGGAGAGTATTCAATAAAAAGAAATTGAAAGGAAAAAGATATGATGAATAAGGCTGTAAGTTTACACACACACACACAAAAAAAAAAGCCAGTGAATTAAAATCTGTGATATCCTCAACACCTGTAATGCTGCCCTGAACAGAGAGATTAACATACTAAGCAGTGCACCATTAAATGACTAAAGTAAGCAGCATACACAGCAATACAAAACACTATGTAAGCACTAGTCAAGGTTATTTTGGGAAACAATTTCTCCACTTGTGTGTACAAATCCTTATGCTAACATAGGATCCAATTTACTCTGGCAGAAATGAAGCAGAGATGAGAAGAAAGCCCATAAGCCTGTCATTGGGAAGTTTACCCTTCAACAGGTTGTTTTCCCTCAAAATAACAAGTTTTAACTCTACAGACATACGTGCAAGGTCAGTGGATGCGCTCGGTGGTATTTCTTGGCTACCGGGTGAAGCAGTTCCACTTTGTCTGCCAGCCATTCAAGACCTGGACTGTTCTTGGAGGAAGCCAGACCTGTGTGGACACTTCCTCTATTCCTCCAAGAAAGGACCCATAGGCAAGGTAGAGCACTCTAGGAAGCCCATTAGTCTTCTTTTTTGCAAGTGTTTCCTGAAGACTGTGAAACAAATTGGACATTCTCACAGCTGACATGTTTTCATATCTGGTTAAAAGAGAAAAATCAAATTGTCTTACAGAAGTCAAATGCTTTAATTTTTTCAATTTTTTGAGCCAGTGCTGAATCATGCTGTTCTGATCATGAGGAGACAATCATGACTGGAATCACAGGAATATATCTCCCTACTCCAGAACAGAAGCAAGCTATTTCTGATATTTTCCACTAGCACCTTCTCAGAAATCCTCCATGATTCTAAAATCTCACAAGACCTGCCTTATTGTTGCACTGCACTTAGGAAGGTGTGGTAATCTAAGGTCTAGGAAGTTTTTCTGATGTCAAACATAAATCTCTCTTCATGCAATGATGCAGAATTAATCTCTTGAAGATAAAGTATTATGTTCAGCAGGAGATGATGTGTGACTGATGATGTGGTGACTTGTGAAGCTGCATCATCACTCCTCAATGTACTATTCCTACAGGACAAGTGGTTTATATCTTCACTACAGATCATTTAGTTGAAAAGAAACATTCACCTGGGAGGGGGGGGAATAATCCAGATTTTAACGAAATCTAACTTGCTACTACTATTTTTTCCAGTTTGACACAGGATAAAATAGACAATATTGCACACAGTACAATACAAATATACAATCTCATGGAATATTTTCATGGAATGTGTTCTGTTTGCTTATAATATAAATCAGATCTTGAGGGGAAAATTGCAAGTTTTCTTTATGCTTTTTTCCATATGTGCTGAATAGCCTACATAAATAGTCCATTATATGTAGCAGATACATATTAACAGACAATAAAGACCAGAAGGCTTCCAAACATCTGAAAATTTTACACAGCATAAGTTCCTTGATTCCTGTAGAATACACCTAGAGAAGACACTGCTTTCATAGGACTAGTTGACATAAAAGGATGATTTCCTATTTTAGTTAAGTTAATTTTATATTTTCTAAGGTTAAGGGTTTCTAAACACACCTGTTTCTGGCATAATCCGAGAAGAAATACATATGGGAAAGACACCAACTGATGCGCTTCTTACTGCTGAGTAGTTTATCAAAACATCTGACTTTTTTCCTTCAAGAAGAGATGACCATATTTAATTGGTTAAATGCTTTTTGTACAACTTGTACTTGCTACATTTTATACCTCTTGATATTGATTAGACATTGTAAACAATGGATAAGCAACACAGAGAAGAATATATAGGCCAATGCTGCTCATCTGAGGACTAGAAAATATTTCATACTTAGGGTATAGAAGGGGATTCAAGCTAAGGTAAGTTTTTACATCAAAAATGGTGAGTTCAATTTGCACATCAGTCCTCAAAGAAAAGAGCAGCATAGGTTTGGCTGGGATAGACAGGATGTGATCAAAGACATCAATGTTTGATGAATGTAGAATGCAGTGATCACAATCACATTTCTAATAAGGGTACTGAAGTTGCTGTTGCTGAAGGTCTAAATTCAGCCAGTGTATCAGCAGTCCAAAGGAATGGTAACAGCAGCAACACTGTGAATAGAGTTAAGAAAAATAAAGAAGTTAGTATATCCCAGAAGCAGAGCTACATTTCTGCATGGAGACAATTTGGTGATTTAGTGACACTAAAAGCTGACAAAACAGGGGAGACAACCATGACACACAGTGACAGAGAGAGCACCTTGGTACTACAACAGCTCCTAGCACGGAACGCATATCCAGGTCCAGACTTGCCGCAGTGTCATTGCAACTCTGGATATCAAACAATTAAACTGTGTAAATTGTACCTGAATTACATCTTTCAGATTTTATACCAGTTTCAAACAAGCCTCCTCATTTTTTTCCCCCATGATAACAATATCTAGCCTAAGTGCAAGCAACAGCATTGGAAAGATGAAAGGTAGAAACAGCCTCTTTAGGATTCTTAATGGGACTTCTGTGCTGCTCATGGAGGTGCTGAATTCATAGAACTGTTTGTATTGGAAGGGACCTTAAGGATCATCTAGTTCCAACTTGCTTTGAGGGGTCCACAAGACCAGGTTGCTCAGAGTACCCTCCAACCTGGCCTTGGACATTTCCAGGAATGGGGTCTCCACAGTTTCTGTGGGCAGCCTGTTCCAGTGTCTCACCACTCTCACGGTGAAAAATTTCTTCCTTATATATTATCTAAATCTATCCTCTTTCAATTTGGAGCCATTATGCCTTGTCCTGTCACTCCATGCCTTTGTTAAAAGCCCTTCTCCAGCTTTCTTGTAGGCCTCTTAGGTACTGGAAGTTGCTGTAAGATTTCTGGAGCTTTCACTTCTTCAGGGTGAACAAGTCCTACTCTCTTAGCTTGTCTTTTATTAGATGAGGTGCTCCAGCACTCAGATCATCAACTGGTGACTGTACCATCATTGCTTTTGTTTCCTGGCTAAAATGAAAAGTCCTAGAGATTCAACTCTCACCATAGTCTACCAGGAGCTCCATAAAACAGCAATATGCTGTGGGTAAATTTTCCACATGGATCATTTCACACAGCTCTGCATAGAAAAGGACTCCTCAAAGGCAAAGCAAACTAATGACTAAAGATGTGGGCTGACAAGGGGGCAGGTAAGTAAAAACAAACTGGTTATATTTGAAAACATTTGTATGAACCTCTTAGTTAACAATGATTCAGAATACACTGTTTTCCCCCTCTTAGGATCCAGTCAGGCTTTTTCCCTGCAAATTCTGTGGTGTTCAAAAATTTTTGAAAAGTCAGAAAATAGTTAGCAATTACATTTGATAACTAGTCCCTTATTGTTAAGAAGGTTATATAGAAATAAGTTTGCTGTCAAAAATGTTAATTTATCACTCACATGACACCTAAGGAACATAAGTGTGCTGAAGCACAGAAACAGTGCACTAGAGTTAAAACATTTTTGTTTCTTCTTTTTCTTCACACCTTCAATGAAGATATATGATGTTGCTACTGAAAACCTATTCATATTTGGAACCAGGTCATGTCTGAAACATGTGTAACATAGTCTATGTTAGGAAAAAGATAATAAGTAAATAAGAATAGTAATTTATTTTCCAACCCCTGAAGCTACAGCCTAACTTAACCCACTGCAAAATGTTAACCAAATAAGAATAGTGACAATCCACACAGGTGTAAATGAGTAATTACACACAGGACACAGAATGCACAGCAGACTACACAGGATTCAAAAAATGTTCCCCTTTTTACTCAGATTAGTTTTTAACTGTCATTAAATCCACCTAAATAAAATTTTCAGGGTTTTTTTTCATATCCTTGGTTTTGATGTTGTTTGTGTGTATGTGTGAAAATATCTCACATGTACTCACTACTCCTATGAGACAAAATAGGGTGAGTTACACAGGTGCATCAAGTCCTCCAGGAATAATTGGGAAAAATTCTCTTCATGAAAAACAGATTTATTTTTTTTTCATGTTTTCTGGTGTTGTCCAAGTATGAATTTATAGCCAGGAGTGATTCCCTGTCATTTTTGTAGGACCTGGGTTCACTCCCTGCAAGATGAGTCCATTCTACTGTAGACCACAGTCATTTCTCATCATTATACACTGCACTGTACAACAGCTACTTTACTGTAATTCATGTCTTTTCAAATGATTTAGGTATTTTCTGCCTTGATTTCAACTGAGGTATCACTTATCTTTGCTCATTGTTTCTTACAGCATGTTTCACACTTGTAAGTTCTATACTCTTGAGAAATGCCTGTATTAAGAATTTCATAGTACCAAGTTAAGACTGAAATATTCCAAGCATGTGTTAAAGAATCTTCAACTTAATACTGTCAAAAGGCAGTGCAACTGAAAGCATATGTTCCCTTTAATCTTCCTAAACTATATGTACCATAGAGAAATGTTTAAGTACTATGGGAACTATTTTTCTAACTATAACCATTGCTTACTATTCCAATACAATATAGTGGTCAAAAAACCATGATGACCTCTTTTCCCAAATATTTATGATCTAGACAATACAACAGATTAAGAAACAAGCACAAGAGAGTAGTAATTCTGTGAATATCAGAGTCCATGAAATCTTCTTGGTACTGGAGTTGTGCATTATGACTGACTGGTTTTGTTACTCAATATTAACAATATACTGTGAGTTCAATTGTCATTGCACAGTAAAGAATACACACAGAAGAAAAACAATTTCAAAGGTGCACCTATGGGAAAACCTAAAATCAGAGTTTGCATCTGGACAGCTCACAGAGGATATAAACACAGACTAACAATAAAATATCTAATACTGGAATAATTAGTACAATGAGTGTCCCACAGTCCTCTGAGTGGATTTTCTACTGTCTAGTAAAAATGACGTCCATCTGCATTCCTTCTTTTCAGAGGATTACTAAATAAACTCCTTTTCTTCTGTGTGGCCATCTTCTTTGATAACACTTAAAGACACTTTGCCAAAGGCTTACAATGCATTCGTACAGTATAATCACAGATATTTTGTTTCTTCAAGAAACCAGGCCTAAAAACAGCTGAAGGAGGCGCTAACAAGGAGCAGTTGGTTTATTACGGTGAGAGGTGGCGAGGCTGGACAAGCAGGCATGCAAATGCAATGAGCAGATCTGGAATACAAGGTGAAGTGAGGCAGTGAGTTGGGAGGCCAACCTGACAAATGAGAATCTAAGGGGATGAAAGCAGACAAATGCAGAGAAAGAAAGATTAGGAAAAAAAAATCAAAGAGGAATAAATAGAGGAGAATGGATGAGAATATAGAGATTAAAAGATGGCTTTTTGGGGAGTAAAGATTGACATTACTTAACAAGTAGTCCCTCTGGAGGATATTTTCTCAAATTATTTGCAAGAACAAATTTATGCAAATTATGAGAGGAAAAAGAGGATGGTATCTCAGAGGAGGTGTTATCCACTCAGCCCTTCCACTTCTCTGAGGAAACAGCATCTGCTCAGCGCTTCCAAGGCAAGGAAGTGAAAGCTATCTTTATATAACAGCTGCAGATGTAGACTGCTAGGAAGTCCAAGTAGTTCATTGCTCCTTCAAGAGTCCGAAAATTCACAGCTCCTGAGATCCACTGGAAACTTGTTGGGGGCTATAACATAAACAGTTAGAAGAACCCTCCTGTGGAAAATATCAGTTGTGGTAGCATAGAGGAGTGATGCAAGCAATGGAACATACAAAAGGAAAAGAAATCTATATACTTCAGGTGACATAAGAGATGGATGTGATCAGAGACTCTGGATGTCATTGATACTCTCCAAGATGCAGCACAGAGGTTAAAAAAAAAGAATATCGCATGCTACAATTGCAAGCAAGAAGCTGCTCAGCACAGATATTTGAATGATCTTGGAAAACAAACTTCAAAAAAACAAGGCTCATGCTCCAGGATTGCCTTGGGAAAGAGGTCATAGTGAGAGAAATTATGGAGCTCTGTGACAGCTAATGAGTAACTAATGATCAGTAATGTATGTAGCCACTGATACTGTAACTGTTTTGGAAATGTTACAAAAATGGGAATAATTGTAAAGATTGGAATTAACTTGATCTGGGGATAAAAATATCTTTGCTTTTATTTAGCAATTTACTGTGAGTTTAAAGTTCAATTAAAATGCAAAAATGCAACTGAATGATTTTAATCCTTTCTTGATATTGGCTTAATGAGGGTCAGACCATCTCATCAGCTCTTGTACTCCCCTTGCTCTTAGGAACATTGTGGTAGGCAGTGCTGAACACGATGTAAGAGGCAAACCTCTCCATAACTGCCCATGCTCACCATGCCCTTTACACATCACTGATGGAAATCACATCCTGCACAACTGTGGAAAGACAGACATCAAGAGAGGAGCACAAGAGTTACCATTCTGTTTGCATCCCCTACCCCTACAGAGATGAGATATCTCCATTTCTCTATGGCACCTTGTCCAGAAGAAATGCCATAGTTTGACCTTTCCTGTCACAGCAACTGCTGAACAGTCCTTTCTTTTGGTGGCAAGTATATGGTATGGAGGGGAGAGGCAAGGTTGGCATCTTATTTTCAGCTCTTGTAAAGAAATGAACTTTTTCCTTCAAAAGAAAATGTCAATTTTATTTCCAGAGAATAGTCTCACAAGCAGACCAAGCAGTCAGTGAGCCTTGACTGTGTTTGATGGAAATGGGGATGGAGGGACAAGCAGCACAGCAAACAGGAGCATGTATTAGCAGTGCTCCTCTGCCTTAAAATTAGATGTGTTTCAAACCAACCCTTTCTTCTTCTATTTTTTAAAGCTGATTATTTTCCAAGAAACTATGAACTGACAGTATCTGTTTTTTAAATTAATTTGGCTAGAATATATATAGATGGAAAAGACAGCCCAGAAGACACAGGTTATTCTGTATTTCCCACTAGTGGTCTCAATAAGCTCTAACAATACACACTGATCGAAGTTTCCAAGGACCCTGAAATGTACATAGTAACAATCTCATTTTACAGATGAAGGAACTCAGACCAGTTCTGTGACTGCTGGGGTCAGAGTGTAGCAATGCTATCTATCTCATCTGTCAATCTCAGCTGCCCTTTCCCACAGTGTATGATCTTCTCTCACAAATTAATAACCAATATTACAACAGGCCACAAGTCTAAATTCACTCTTTCCTTTCCTCAGCAGGGTTTATCTAACCTCTTTTCACTCTCCATTCTGACCTTTTCTGCTTTCCTCTTTTCTTCATTCATGCTTTAAGCTGTGTACATTGTGGGGACAGCAGAACTAAAATAACGTTGTCTTTTACCCTGAAGACTGTGAGTGTTGTGATTATTCTTATCTATTTCAGCAAGGGGTTCAAAAGTCTTCTATGTCTTCTACGGTCATGAGACTTACCCTTGAGATTAGGAGAAACACTGTTCATAATGTAAAGTAGATGGCAGGAGAGAGAGACTGAAAATAAGTTGTTCTAGGTAGTGGCTAAAACCCAAAGCTTTTAAGTTGAATAATGATATTCTGAAACTGATCCAAATTCCGTGGAGGGCCAGCCTATAGAGGGAAGAAAACCCCCGAGATTCCAGGCAGCAGGGTAACTATTAGTGAACAGGTACATCTGAAGACAGAATAGAAATGCCCCCTTTCTAATGCTTGGTGGGAAAAAGACTATTTATTTGTTAGTTTTAAGTTCTGTTGCATGTGGAAATCAGTCTAACTTAAGCACAGTTCTGAACAAAATACAAATTTGCTTCTTCAGATGTGATCTGGACAATCTTGCAGCTCCTTTGTCATCAGGTGCAGAAAAATCCTGCAGCAAAGGTGGACAGGTATCACCCCAAATCACAAATAGGCATATTGTACATTTCTAGGGAGTGCCTTTTCCCAGAAACCTGTGAACTTCTTTGAAGGATATTAACTCCTGTGACAGCTACATGATTACTGTCCACCAAAGAAGGTTGACCTATTCTGTAAATATGCTCAGGTCTCCTTACAGTACAGGCCTGCATTTGTAATTGAGTTTGTGACGTGACCATCATATGCCAAAGTGGTTACCTGAAAGACAATCATGTGACTGACTGGACAGACAATTTGGGAATGTCTGAGTACAGTCTTCGTGAATACCAAAGTGCCTTAGGAAATGAGCTTCACCAGCATGTAGAACCTACAAGCACCAAAAGTGGGAACCCTCTCTTGTGGTGAGATCTGAGCTTGAAGGTAGATATATTTAAATTATACTTCTTCCATTTTAGCCCTTCCAGCTGAACAGTATAGCTCACCTTCTCTCCTTGCTGTTTTGAACACCCCAGTGCACTGACTGGCACCATCCCATCTGGTTTTGTTAATGAAGGTCACAGTGGAGCTTTAAATCAGCTCTGAGTTGGAAAGTCAAGAGTTCTGTACCTTGCACTCAGCAGCATGAGTTTTCTGTTAATGAAATACAAAACCAAACAGACATATTAGTTCACTTATGGAGCTCTGTAGGGTTTTTTCCTTACTGTGTAGCAAAGAACAATGGTAACAGAGATCTAGATACCTGAACACTGTGGCGTGGTCAACAGATGCTTTCTCCCACTCGTTTCTCATTTTTCTGTTTTTATGGGGGGCAGAACCACAGATTAGGCCTGTTGGCCCTGAGCCTCAGCACAAAGGCTCTTCCTATTCTGCTGGATGATACCTGTATGAACTGTGCTTTTTTGATAGAATGATCCCATCAATAGCATAGTAACTTCTAAGACACAATGCAGAGAAAACAATTTGATTTGCACTTTTTCCATGTACATGTCTAAAATAAATTTGTGAATATAAAGACTGATTTGACTGCTTCTTTAGTGCAAGATAACAATGAAAAATCATGTATAATGAAAAAGAGTTTTGTTTGCTTCTGTATTTCACACATTTTGAGTCACTATCCATGTCACCAAAGTTTAATAGCTATTAATTTGATAAAATCCTTCTTAATGTCATTATATTTCTTCACTGAAAGAGGTATCAAACAAGTCTTTTAGCCAGTTATATTAGCACCATACTACTTCAATGTTAAGTTTGAGAAAGATAACTAAACAGAAAAAATCTATTTTTTCTGAAGACTTAAAATGCACATCACAAAATGTCCATTATTAAATGGATATGCTGATAATTCTGATTAATAGAACCATTTTGGTTCTGCATCTCCTTTATCCTTGATCTGATGCTGAGACAGGAAAGTACCATCCCAATACATCAGGTATCTACACTGGATATTAGGAGATATCATACATAAAACCTTGATGTGAGTTACTAGTTTTTTTGAAAACCACCTGGCCATCTGTTTATATGCTGGCATTTAAGCACTTAACTTTAAATACCCATGTCCCAGCTCAGATGAATTTGATTCCATTGACCAAGATGCTCCCTATTTTAAAATTTCCACTCCTAGGATTAATACAGTCTACTAGCAAGAAGATTACTATTTAAAATCATGATCAGCCTGACAGCAAAGGCCAGAAGTTCATTCTCACACATAGCTGAAAGAGGGACAAAAATAAGCAGACCTCAGGAATAATGATCTCCATTTAGCTAATTAATTAAAACAATGTAAGGTAACTTAGGAATAAGAATACCCCTGAGAAATTTTTTCATGGCTTTCAAGATCATGGATACAGTACAAAGTAAAGTCATCTTTTGATAAGTGGAGGCAGCTTCACTGGCATATTTTTTCTGCTGTTTTGAAGTTAGCACCATGTTCTTATTTATTCTGTCTTAGTACAGTCCCCTCTATTTTTATTTAGCCAAAAAGTACTCTTAAAACCGCAGTATGTTAATATGCATATTAAATATTATTGAGAACATAGTAAAATGGTAGTAATGATAACTGTTGGAAATTCAAGTATGAATAGGCAATACTGTAGTTAGTCTGATCCAAGCAGAGTTGGCATGCATTAAGCTTGCACTACCTAGACCTTCTTACCAGTATTGCACAGAACACAAGAGCATCATTTCAGCCTAACTCTGGTTGGAAATTTCAACTTAGGTTTTAACTGACATTTTCATTGTGCTAATTATGCTTCAAACTTCCACCTCCTGCCCCACTGTGCCATCCTCATGAACAGCATAGTCAGTGATATACAAGTGCAGTCATACAACCCTCCTACCTGCAAAGATGGAGTAGGTTAATTTACATACTTACCACATATTGTAAGTAAAAGCACGCACTGCAGTGCCACACTGCATTGTGAGAAAGGGCTCCAGTAGCAGCTGGGATTACTGCACTGGAAAACACACAACAGCCACTCTGTTGACATACATGTGCAAAAAGGTAGGGAAGTGACACAATGGGTTTTTAAGACAAAAAAATTTGAGAAATAACTTCATTTGGCAGTGTAGCTGTGCTCTGCAGGGGCCTGGGGAACATCCTTGATCTCTCATTGTCTGCTGGGAGTGCAGTAGAGACAGAACACCTGGCTGGCCAGGAAGGACACTCATCCATCAGCTGCTCCCCAGCCAGCCTAGAAGTAATTAGGGACTCTGGAGAGAGGCTGGTTCAGTTCTCACTCAGAAAGAGGATGTTGCTCCAAAGTGTAAAATGGAAATCCTCATTATAAAAAGAAACAAAAGCTGAAAGAAGAGTTTGTTGTTGAAACCGTGGGACAATAGTAAAATCAGACTGGTCTCACACCTGCTAATCTTACTTTCTTTCCAGGGCAAAGATTTCTGGCTGATGGTACTGTAAGAGCTACTTGAAGATAGTTAAATCTTGACATCACACAGATGGGGGTAATAAAAATGACTGTAACACTTAAAGCAGCTCCTTTCTAAGTCTGCACCACTTCACCACTCAAAATACTTCAGAGAAACATTTCAACAAGCTGAATGACAAACAGAAACTCTCTGCCTGCCCTGAGGATCCAAGGTTTTCTTGCCCTTGAGTTTTGCCAGTGTATCTCCAAGGCCTAACTTTCCATCTCGGATGGCTTCAGCTGCAATTTAAGGCACTGCCATCCAGGCTCTCTGCTTGGATGTAACTGCTCCACCACAAGAGGTAACAGATCCAATAGGTGGAAGGTCTTTAGCTAGGGCTGTCTTCTACCCCAGGCCTCACCACCATGGTGGGTGGAGATCCATTCCTGATACATTTGCTCCTGCTGCAACTGCTATGGAAAAAACTCCCACTGACCAGGACTCAAAAGAGATTCCTAGGAGTTGCAACACCTACTTCTATTGCAGAAACTGCCCAGCACACTTAGGAGTCTGGGCTGTGGAATATCAGCCCTGCCCAGTTATTTGCACGGGGGATTTATCATGATAGGGCCCTGACTTGTCTTTCCTGTCCCTTTGTGGGAGGTTAGGGCTACTAAAGCAGGAAGGGAGTGGATGAATGCAGACAATAATGTTCCTAGTCAAAAAGCAAGATACCACAAAGCTACTTCACAGGAGTGTTGGGCAATCCTGGTCTTTATAGCTAAAAAAGGTATTGCTTCCTTACTGTAGAACAGGCATCAGCCAAGCTGGCCTTTTATCCAGTGCAGACATGGTAATGGGAAATATGTATGGGCCTTTCCCTATAATTAGGCTGCATTCAGAAGTGTCACTGGCTTTCCAGGCAGGCAAATGTAAAGCATTGTGACTCATCACTAAAAGGTGTGACTGCTCTCAGGGAATTTGTAAGATTTTCTTTAAATGCTGATCGGTTCCTTCTTCCCTGGGATGTCAAAATTTGAAGAGCCTGATGGGGACTGAAGTGTCAAACTGCTGATAAGCCAGATAAAGCTATTTGTGCCAATTGTCACAAGCCCTAAAGGCGATGAAGGAAATCTTTTACCCATCTAACCCCAGGGAAATAAATAGGTTAGTCAGACTGAAGCAGTAAGGAGCTGTCCAGGATATTTTTCTTAATAACACACTCAGGATGGGCCAATTTAGTCATGTAAATTTTAATTATTACTTTTTTATAAAAACATCCATCAGCTTATGAATCACGTCTGCCTCATGTGTACGTTTCTTTCTGACCTCAGCTCAGTCAAGTGAGTTTGACTTTATAATTATCTTGCCTTCCTTTGGCTGGCATGAATGAGGATATTGGCTCAGTTACTACCAGCCTATTAACTTTCTGCTTTCACTCAAGCTTTGGTCTTTGGGAGCCAAAGCATTTACAGAGCCAAAGGTTTCCAATCTAAGAAGTCTGTACATAGCAGTAAGACATATGCTTGTATATATACTTACAGATAATTCAATCTGAGATGGTTTAGGGGTGGAATATCTCTGTTTGCAACAGGGAAATGAGAGTTTTACTAAGCCTTCAACATTTTTCACTACAACAGCTTTCATAGCAGATTATCACAAACACCAAGAAGGACAATGCTATTTTTCTACCCTCCATGTGAGAAAAGGGGCAAATTTAATACTGAAAGTTTTCTAAAAATGCTGGTCTGCCAGGACTGTATCTATAGAGCCAAATTCTCCCTAATTATGATTTACACACTGTACTTTTGAATATATACCACAAAATAATTTTATGGAATTTGTGAAGTTCCTTATAGATCTATTGTTCTCACACTTTGGCAGAGGTAAAAGTCTGCCAGTATTTCCATTTCACTCGATTATAATCAAATATCCATGATACTGTAATAAAAATTAAATATGTTAAAGCAAGCTGAAACTACACATATCTATATATCAAGGATAATATTTCAACTAAAATTTCAAGGGAAAAAATCTCTTTGTGACATTGCTTGCAGGTGAAATAATGCTTATTTATTGAGGGAAATATCCTTATGAAATATAAATTACTATTGTCCAGTAGTCAGACCAATCCCACCTGAAATTTCTTTATTTAATTTTTCTCATTTTTCCTATGGCTTTCCAATTAAAATGAAAATTATAGAGGTTAAAAGCTTGTGAATACAAGCTGCCTAAACCAAAAAAAAAGTAGGGGTTTTTTTAAAGCACTGATACTCATTTGACATGCAGACACTTGATTCATATGAACGACTACAGGAACTCCAAAGGAGCCACTATGGTTTTTGTCTTGCATCAATAATCCACACATGAGGAAAGAATTCACATAATAGAATACAAGAACTTTATGGGAACACTGAAATGCAAACTTTGTGCTTCAAAACATGCATTTACCTGTTATGTTTTTAAGTGCTTAATGCTAATCTGCCCATTAAAAGCCAGTACCCAACTGACCATTTAGTCTTTTAGTGTGTAAAATACAATTGTCAAATACAATATATACCAAGCAGTAGGACTTACTGTCTACTTCATAGGATTATGATAAAGATTAATTAATATCTGTAGTGCTTTAGTGCCCACTATTTTCCTATGGATTTAGATACTGCAGTTATCCAACATTAGAAAGAACCCTGGCTAAACGGCTAACTCCTGTGTTAAAAAACAGTTGGTAAAATTCTCCTCCTGGCTTTATTCAAGCACATAAGGATTCAGAGAAAGTAAAGATATCCTGAAAACTCTTCTAAGCATCCCAAGTTCCAGGCATTGTGACAGGCTGCATTAGAGCAGTCTCAGGACTATTGCTGAGTTATAGCAGCCTCCACAAAGTCATTCTTCAAACAACTGAAGCACAGCAGTGTTCTGGCTCTTGCCTTCATCTCTTCCCCACAGCCCCCTCCCCATCCTTCCTCCACCACATTCCCATGCCAGGATTCATAAGGTGGCAACACAAACCCAACAGATGGCCAAAACACCAGCTGACAAGGGGACTGGGAGGTGTTTTCCTAATGGTTGGTTCCTGTCCACTGCCACACTGACTTTATCTCTCAGTTTGGGGACAAAAAGCTTAACCCCACTGTTCTTGTAAATTCTTGAGGACAAAAATTAATTGAAATGTAGTAGGGGTATTGTTCTTTAGGGGCTTATTTTTCCTTCATAAATTCCAATTAATCCACCACATCACAATGTAACAATAATTCCATTTATGGTGAAGATTTTAAGGTATGACAGGATGAGCTGCAGCTACTGACCCTATAGCAGGCTTCCCGTACTCACTTCTGTAAGTCACTACATCTCTTTCTTGCCCAAGATTTTTGCCTAATCTACTTTCTTAGCACTCCGTTAAAATTTTTATTTATCTTGGGAAAAGACATGCTGGATATTTGTGCAAGGAGCCTTACAAGGAGCACTAGTTGCAAGTTGTGCTTATGACTTGCTAGTATGACACTAATTACTAATAAAAACACAATCTAAATTTTACCCCACCTACTTAAAAATAAAATTAAAATTCATTAATTTCCTGGTTCTGCAGCCTGTGCCATCTATCTGTGGCACTGCAGTAGGGCTCCAATAGGGGCTTTAATATAAGCTGGAATGGGAACACACATAGAACAGAGAGATACATTGCTAGGTGGAGATGTCTCTACTGTCAGGAAAGAATGACTTTGTAAAGAAGATGAAGTATGCAACTCTAATTAAGAAGAATTTTCAGTTATGCTGCCCTTAATCATGAAAAATGTATGCTGGCCTTATTTTAAACATCTGTACACCCTTAAAATGGTTGGGACAAGACGATGAAGCAATGACTTCCATCCATCATGGTTTTCTTTCGAGAAGCTTTAGAAAATGCCTTTCACCCTAGTTCTGGTCCTAGGCATTGCATAGTTTGTTATCTAAGAACTTCATGTCAGGTGGAGGAGACTGAACTGTGAATACCTAAACCTCGAAAAGTATTTTCAGATGTCCATGTCATCCAAGGCAGCTGTTAAACCTCTGTGTGCTACCAGAAACTTCTTACCTGGGCTCTGACAGAACAGGGATGGAAATAGACTCAAAAAGACATTAAGTTTCTGAAAAAAAACATCTACTACCCTTGCAAGCAGGGCTTGTTAAAACAAACAAACAAACCAACCAAAAACAAACAACCAAAGAACACAACAGCAACAAAACACAAACAACACAGGCAAGTGATTGAGGAAAAAATATAGGCCTCACATAGGACTTCCTTAGGAAGGCTCTGCACTCACAATGCCAACAGCACTTCCACAACTTGAGCACCCAATAAACTGACAGGGGAAAGCATTCATGATGGGGGCATCAGTTAAAATTATACTGAAGTCAAATCATGAGGTATATGAAAAGCTAGAGAGATTATTATGAGTAGATTTGTAACAATGGCTATTACAATTGGCATTTCTCCCTCTCCTTCGAACTGTAGCATAGTTCTCAGTGTAACACGCTTTCTGTGAATGACAACATAACAAATATAGCCAAGGAAAATACAACCTCCTAAGAACAATGTGTCATCCTATAGACCCAATGTCAAATGAACAAATACTCAATCAAATAAATATCTGTTATAGCCACAGGTTGCTGTAGTAAATCTGTTTTAATATAGTACAAAAGGCTGGGAAAAAATAAAATCTAGGCTAGCTTTTCCAGCAGTCTTTGTTAAATGGGCTTAATTTTCACTTCGTATCCTGAAAGCCACAGAAGCCACACAACATGTAGCAGCTGATGTGGTGTGCAACTCTTGACCAATCTACTTACTTTCATTCTACAGATGCAAACTCTTCAAGTACTTTTTTTCAGATTTCTGTAAATTTTCACCAGAAATAAAATAAAATTTTAAACACTTAATCCTGACTTTCAAAGCTCCAGCAAGTTTCATCTTGAGCATCATCAACAGAATGGTGGGGTGGAAATGTTGCCATGCTTCCCTTTTACTAATTATGCCCAGATTGCTCATCATGCCAGATACTGTTTATGCTTGGAATTTTCTACAGCATACCTCAGGGGCGGATTGCCTGTAGTGGTGATCTGGGAATTCTCTATAGCCTACTTTAACAAACAAACCTCCAGTATTCCTCCACATCACATCATTCAACTCTCTTGCCAAATCTTCAGCAGTGTTCAACTGAGCTCATTTCAGCTACGCAGAGAAGGGTATTCCCCGACACACCACTTGTTTATTCCCTCTAGAGCACGATATATGCTCTCTGACCCCTTCATCCTGCACAAGCTAAGAAAACATAGTCCTTTTAAGTCATTAGGTTGTTGCTAATGAAAGCCCTTGAGGTAAAAGCCATCAAGGCGAAAGCCCTTGTGCTGGACAGCAATGTTAGCCTTGAGGTTCCATGTAAATTGCACAAACATTTACAGTAATTGTTAACCCTTTCTTGGAGTAAGCTAGCTATCCAATACCTCTTCCGCCTTTCACAGATATGCTAAATCTTTTTTTACAAAACCGGATTTATTGCCAGTGTGCTCAGGCTCTAAATTTGGAATATTTGCGTTCTTTCTGTTGGTGGGTTGCTTTGGGCACAGGTGTACTTGGGCACAGGGCATGAGAAGCTGTTCCAGTGCACATCAGCACCGCACACTTGTGATGGGACAGAAAATAAGCCTCATCTCCAGGCTGTACCACCTTCTGTGACATCTACTGCAGCTGCTATCGATTATCCCCTTTCCTCCCTGAAACATTTCATTTGGCATGCTGGCTGCTCATGGAACAACTAACTCTGGTTTGGACACTGAATGCTCCTCCTCGGAGCGGTGAGGCAGCAGCGTGGCCAGTGTTTCTCCAGCTCCCATTGTTTCTCCAATGTGCCAAGGGCAGGGGGTTTTGGTGGCGGGACGAGAAACCACCAAGGTTCCCATCACTGTGTGGGCCTGCGCTGACACTGGGTGCAAGGCACGAGGTGAGGGATGGAGGTGTGAGGTGGGGCGGCTGACACGGCCAAGGCCTGTGGAGATCCCTGGGCTTTGCGGTCGCTGGGCACTGGCTTGGCGAAGCCCGCGGCGATTCCCGCGGGAGGGCGGCGGGCCGGAGGTTGGAGCCCGGGGGAGCCCGCCGGGGCGCTGCGGGAGGTGCCGATCCGGGCCGGGCCGAGCGGCCGTCGAAGGGCGACCCCCTCGCGGCCGCCGCTTTGTCCTTGCTCGGCCCGGAGCACGCGCGGCCCCGGCCGCGGCGGGAGCGCGCTTGCGTGCACCCCGGCGGCCGCCAGGCGGGAGCGAGCGCCCCCTGTCTCTCCCCTCCCCCGCTGCCCGGGA